>OY987314.1:3248510-3685758 GCA_963920655.1 Geranium rotundifolium | reverse complement strand
CCATTGTGATAGTCGATAGCAAAACATGCATCACGTCAATTACAGTCGATAACAACGATTATGATTTAGTCTCTCATTAATGTTGAAATAGAGCGTCATGCGTATACGAGCGTAAAAAAAAAATAGGCTTCATGCATACGTAACGAATGAGAGGTTGAATTTAAGTGAATCTCACGTACAAAAGAAGTGAAATAAATTGAGTGTATACAAAGTGAATGGTCAAACCCAACTAATAGCTTTCCGACCCGTACAATCCAATTTTATATCTCTCGTATTAATTTTTGTATTATTAGTTAGAGATATTTGAGGTCATTTTTAGTGTTAGTCTATAACAACTCATCCACTTATTCATTTTTATAAGTTTCAATTATTTTATATACAAATTTCGTTAAATCCACTTAGTAAATCACATGATAAATATGTCTTTTAATGTTTTACCAATGAATAATAGATAAACCTTGATTCATTTTATAAATGGCGATTAACACGTGGATTCTTAAACTTTAATAAAACAAAGTTTGTGAGTTAAATAGAGAAACATGTGTTGATAAACAAAAGTTTTTTTTTTTGAAGTAACAAAAGTTGATTGCCTGTAAAATAATTAAAACGCAACTAGTTGATAAAAAAATAAATAAAAGTACATAGTGAGATGTCAAAACACATGTCATGAAATTGAACTAGAATGATGTTGTGATAGTCGGTAACAAAACACATATCACATAAATTATGTGTGTTCATAATAGATATATTAGTATGAAATTGCTGATAAGCACGAAGGTTCTAAAACAATTGTTGAAGAGTTTTAGATAATCAATTTATTCTCATCCGCTATAACAAAATTTTTAAAATCACTATTCATTAAAATTCGAACCAAATGAAACTAATCAAATTTCACAAATAGTTGGGTCGGGTTCAGATGTTTTGAATAAATAATCAAATTTTGTCTGTTGTGTTAGTTATAGTCGGGTCAGTTCGGTTTTACACCCATAAACAGCCCTAGACACTATCGTTTAATAATATCGATATCTCGTGGAATTCTTCTAGAAACAACGATCGGTTAATACTAAATTGCCTTCAGTTCATCCATTTTAACTTACAAAAGTAATGAACTGAATATTGAATTGTGTAATGGGCCGAATAAAGCACTACTTTTCAGGCCCAGTACTCGATTGAAAATGGACTATTCAATATGAGCCCAAGACTTCGGTCCAGTTCAGTTATACGTATAAATCATATATTAACCGCTAATATATATTTTTTTCAAAAAAAAAAACTCACACGCAACTGAAATGAATATATTTTTCTATATTAATTAGTTCGAAAGATTTTGACCAAGTTGGGTTAGTTGACGCATGGGCCACCGATCCCTATGCAGCAGAAATGGCAATCCCGTGATTTTGTGAATTTCGACGACCGACAACGACCCAATCGCAGTCCAGCACGTGTACGTTTTGACGTCTTAATCGAAACAAGCTAGAATCTCTCGTTACCGAATAAAATAAAATAATTTCCGAAAATGTAGGAAGAAAAAAAGACCGAGTCAACAGCATCAACGCCGGATTAGACACAGTACCGCACGACCGGTTTAGAGAAAAATCGTTTTCTTCTCTTACGTATTTTTAGAATTTAATCTTTGGATTTTTTTTGAATGGGTCCACAGGAACGTACGTACGTCGACAGAGCCCCACATGCAACCCAGGCGCGTGTGCCACACGACAACTACCAGCATGGGTAGGCACGGTTCTGAAACCGGATCGGACTGAACCCCCCGGTTCAATATTTATCAAAACCAAACTCAGTTACATAATGTGACGAGGGACTGGTTTGATTTTTAACGCAATTCTCCGGTTTTAGCTCATCGAGACTGGTTGATTCACGGTCCCTGATTTAGTTGATTTATGAGTTGAAATAGACAGTTTTAACCTCGAAAAGTACAAACATGGTCGTGGCCAGTTAAGGGTGGATACGATTCCGAAACCCAACTGAACTAGCTAGGAACTGTATCAGACTAGGCCCTCTGATTCTACATTTATGAGAACCAGACCAGAAGCCATTATGTGATGGATAAGTTTGATTTTAACCCAATTCTCCAGTTTGGTTCTCTGGTTTTACCTCATTGGAACTAGTTAATTGTTAATATACTGGTTTACATGTCGAAATCTAATTTAAAATTATAAAAAGTATTAATAAAGATTGATTATAATATGTAATTACTACAACTCAATTGAAATATAAAAATAAGTAAATTAAAAAACAAAAACATTCATTCTTAAGTTCACGTGTCAACTCAAATCCCTCTGGTTTACTAGTTAATTATTAATTTTGAAATTCAAAATTAAAATCGGCCTGTACCCTTTTAGGGTTTCGCCAATTGGCGAGTTTCACAGCGACAACGCTTGTGAGTATTTTGGTATGGCGAGAAATTTGGGTGGTGATGCGGTAGGTGCAATGACGGCATATGTTGGAGGGAGGGGCAGATTTGTGAGATGAAAGCGACGTCAGGAGGTGCAGGGTCGAAGGTGAGGTCGGGTTTGTGGGAGGGTCGAGGGGAGGATGGGTTTGCAGTGGCGGAGGATGACGGGAGGCCGGAGGGTGAATGAGGGTCAAAAGCGAAGAGGTCGGGTTTTGTTATTGGGGCTGGGCTGAAACGGGAAAGTGGGAGGGCAGAACGGGTACGAGCTGGAGGTCCGAGATGCAGGTAGAGGTCGATGGGCGACGGTGGGTCGGGGAAGGAGAAGAAGATGGGGACAGAGAAGGAGATGGAATTTGAGCCGGGATAGGTTGAGACTCGAAATCTAGGAAACGACAGTTTTGGTTGGTTGGTAGGTCGGTACTAGGAGGAAATCGGAGTTATCTGGCGTCAATGAGCAGATGCATTCAAGCATATCGAACTATGGGGCTTGAGTTTCTTAAACTTCAATACGGGGTTCTCTAGTGTCGATGTATTGATCATGTTAAGCCCAGTGAGCTGGGAGTACTTGAATTTCTAAAATTTCGCGATACCCATATTGATCACATAGTTGATCGAAAAATGTGGTTTAAGGTGGTTTGTAGCAAGATTACGGAGTTTCTCCACACATATGAGTTGGAGGTCGTGACTCTGCATGATGCTAACCGGGTCGACTCGATTGGTCTCCAGAGTTATTATGGATGATTGTTTAAAGCATTCTACAACGGGATCACGAGGTTTTTTCATCCGTACGGGGTGGAGGTCCTGGCTCTACATGATGCTAAACGGGTTGAGCTGAACAACTTTTGAGGAATCATTAGCGAACGGTGTTGCGTACTGTCCATTATCAGAAGAAGTGTTTTTTGTATTTCTCGAATTCATATGGCTCACGAATTGGCCAAATATGTTTTAATTGACTATAGCTAAGATTACAGTAAGTGATCTATCCTACCATCTATAATTTTAATTGTCCAACTTGATGACATGTCTTCTTATAAAACTTGATGACATGTTGATTGTTATTTAATTAATAAAATTCGATCTTACATTAAAAAAATAACCTCTCAAACTCATGATTAAAATTAAATCATTAATTTCTATCTATATTCTCTTAAATAGGTTATCGAAAAAAATCCATCCATAACCGTAGATCCGGTCAAAGTGGGCCCGGGTGATATGGAGCCAATCCCGCACGCGCCAAAAAAATATACGTGAATAAATTAAATCGAACATGGAAAAAACGGGGACGAGGTCAAATCCTCCGGCGTGGGTTCGAAACCTAAAACTGCATGTAAAAGTAAAAATCCTCGCTGCATCGTCCAGCCGCAACCAACTCTCTATCTCTATCCTGAGCGACCACTTAAACAAACATAATCGCGAGAATTATAATATAAATAAGAGAGAGAGAGAGAGAGAAAAGTTCTCCAGAAACGAAATCGAATTAAACCAATCGGAGAAGGAGAAGAAAAATGCCCTGTGTCGCATCGCCGAGAGGATCGGTGTTCTCGCCGTCGACGATCCATGGATCTTCCGGCTGTCCGTCTCCGACGATCCCGAAGCTGAAGCTCCATTGCCCTCCGCCGTCGCCGAGGTCCTCGCCGGGACCGGAATCGCCGTCGGCGTCGCCGAGATCCTCGAATTTGTGCCTTAGGGTTCAGAGGGAGAGCTCGGTGGTGGGTCCGTCTCGGCCTGCGATTCCGGTTGCAGGTGCGGGTTTGGGGAGGAAGAGGCCGGCGAGGATCTCGATTCCGGTGGTGGCTCCGCCGGTGGGTTTTGGTTTTGGGGTTGATTCGGCGGAGGAGGAGAGAGTGAAGGAGGTGGAGGTTGAAGGAGATGGGTATTCGATTTACTGCAAGACGGGGGCGAGAGGTGTGATGGAGGACCGGTACTCGGCCATTGTTGGTCTCCACGGAGATTCTAGACAGGTGCGTGCTAATTTTTGTTCTGATTTCGGGTTTAATGGTTAGGTTTGTTCGGTTTTTGTGAATTTTGAAAGAACAGTGATTGTGGGTAATGATCAAATTTGAAGTTTTTTGCCGGAGCTCTTGTGAAGGTCATTGATTATTATGGTGGATTAGAGAAATGGGTTGGGTTGTTTAGATTTGGTTAAATGCAATGAAATGGAACTCATGAGAGTGAATTGTATCATGAAAGATTGATGGTTCCTTCCTCTCTGGTGTTTCGATATTTTGTGTTTTTGTAGAATCTCTGGTCTATTTCATGTGATGATTAGATCTCAAATTTTGTTGGTGAGAAATGGATTTGTGTTGAATGATTGTGTAAAATTAGATTTGGTGCTCCAATTGGTTATGCTAAATGGACTCTTGGTATGTGGATTGAGACACTCATTGATGACAATATGTATTGTACTACAATTACAGGCTCTATTTGGTGTCTTTGATGGGCATGGAGGCACACAGGCTGCTGAATTTGCAGCCAATAATATGAATAAAAACATAATAGAACAAGTGACAAGAAGGTGTGAAGAGGAAACCGAGGCAGCAATTCAACACGCTTACTTAACCACAGATGCAGAATTCTTGAAAGAGGAGGCCAATGGCGGGGCTTGTTGCTTGACTACATTGATAAGAGAAGGCCACATTGTGGTTTCGAATGCTGGTGACTGTCGTGCTGTCATGAGCCGGGGAGGAGTCGCAGAGGCCCTCACATCCGATCACCGCCCTTCAAGCACAAAAGAACGAGAGAGGGTCCAAAATTTGGTAGGCCTTGGTTCTTTGTATTCATTTACCATTTGTTCAAACTCAAACCAATAAAAAATTAAAAACTGCTATAGGGTAGTTTTATCAATATTGCGAATGTATAAGCATGAGGTCGTTGGTTCTAATCCTCACGCTATCGGTATTGTTTGATTAATTTATTGCTGATAAAAAAAACCATGTTCATCATTTTGTAGGGTGGTTATGTGGATTGTTGTCGCGGGGTTTGGAGGATACAAGGTTCCCTTGCAGTATCACGAGGTATTGGAGATCGACATCTAAAACAATGGGTGATTGCAGAACCCGACACCAGAGTTGTGAGCATCGACCCTGAATGCGAGTTCTTGATCCTGGCATCTGACGGCCTTTGGGACAAGGTAAACTTCTTAAAACCAAAACCCATTTTTAGGACTGTCTATGTAACTCTGTGGATGAGCTGTGTTCATGAGTTGAATGGTGATGATCTTTTGTTGTGAGTGCAGGTTAGTAACCAGGAAGCAGTGGACGTGGCCGGGCCTCTATGTGTAGGAGTGGATAAACCAGAAACGCTCTCGGCCTGTAAACAACTTGCCGATTTGTCTGCCAGAAGAGGGTGCATTGATGATATCAGTGTAATGATCATTCAGTTGGGGAGATTTGCCTCGTGAATTGATTTATTTGTTGTGTATTGATACCATCACAGAATTATTTATCCAGATCAATTATTTGATTTTTTCTCTCCGGATGTGTTGATTGTGGTCTGGCTTATCATGATTCTTAATAGAATAACTACACGCTGACGAATTTGTTGATTGATTTTGAGTGGTTTTGTCGGGATCAAAGAAGAACTGAGCAACCAAAGGCTTTGATGCAGCTGCAGAAGCTTGTTTGTGGTTATGGTTTCGTAGAAGTTGGGCCGTGGCAGAAAGTTTAATAATTTGAAAGTAAATAGGGGGAAAGAATTAACAGATATAAGCAATAGTCAAGATGCACGCGGTGGCACATGATATAAATAAGTCAAACTTGTCATTTTTATTAGTCTTTTAACATGTACATAGGGGTATATTTGTATTTTTGCTCCTTAAGCTTGCCTTCTTCCCTCACGCACCTCTTCTCCTCCGTCCGCGACCTCAACCTCCTCTCCCAGCTCTCCTCCCTCAAACACGTCAAGCATCTCCGCCATCCGACCCTCGGTCTCCTTTGTCCGTCGGGTCCACTCCGCCGTCGGGATCGCCGTCGATGTCCCCGAACGACCCTTTCGTGAGCGAGCTCGTGGCGTTGGGTCAGGGAAAGAATCGAGGCTTAAGCCATTCATGACGGTGTGGGAGAGGTTGGGGGAGATGGAGAGGGCCTGCTCGACGAAGCCAGACATGGAGGGGACGGGGACGAACCGAACACCTAGCGCTGGACCGCCTCGAAGGAGTGCCCATATCTGAATCCACGAATTTTCAATGACGAAAACGTAAATCTGTGCACTGTCATGTGATTGTGATTGCTTGATTCATTAGAGAGCTGTAAATAAGACAATTATGGAATGAGAAATTGGAAACAATGAAAATTTGAAAGTCTTTCATATAACTGAAAATTTGAAAGTCTTTCATATAACTGAAAATCTGAAAGTCTTCATATAACTGAAAACCTGCAAACCTTTCATATAACTGAAAACATGTCCAAACAAAGAAGAACTACATTCGAACAGGTTTTCTAAAACACATTTCATGAAATTCAAATGTATCAACTCATAAACAATTCAGATCAACGTTTTTCCATTCAAAATATGAAAAGCTTTTCATATTTTATAACTGAAAACTTGAAAACCTTTCATATAACAGAAACCCTCGTCACACGAGGGGATCCCTCGTCACACCACTCCCCCGACGGGTATTAGTGTTTTCCTATAGAAAAATACACGAAACCCTCGTCACACAAGGGGCCCCCTCGTGTATCTAAAAGCCTTTCAGATTATGAACAGGGACATGAAAGCCTTTCAGATTATGAACAAATTGAGTCCTTACTTGTTCTGGGCTTCTTGTATCTGAAAGGTCTTCAGATTTCTCTGTCATCTGATAGGCCTACAGATTTTTCTGATGTCAAAATTTTGACTGACAAACTGAAAGCCTTTCATATAACGGAAAACCCTCGTCACACCATTCCCCCGACGAGTATTAGTGTTTTCTTATAGAAAAATACACAAAACCCTCGTCACACCACTCCCCCGACGGGTATTAGTGTTTTCCTATAGAAAAATACATGAAACCCTCGTCACACGAGGGGTCCCCTCGTGTATCTGAAAACCTTTCATATTATGAACATGGACATGAAATCCTTTCAAATTATGAACAAATTTAGTCCTTATTTGTTCCGGGCTTTTTGTATCTGAAAGGTCTTCAGATTTTTCTGATATAAAAATTTTGACTGACAAACTGAAAGCCTTTCATATGACAGAAAACCCTCGTCACACGAGTGGACCCCTCGTCACACCACTCCCCTGACGGGTATTAGTGTTTTCCTATAGAAAAATACACGAAACTCTCGTCACACGGGGGGTCCCCTCGTGTATTCGAAAGCCTTTCAGATTTTGAACAGGGACATGATCAGATTATGAACACATTGAGTCCTTACTTGTTCCGGGCTTCTTGTATCTTAAAGGTCTTCAGATTTTCTGATACAGAAATTTTGACTAACAAACTGAAAGCCTTTCATATAACAGAAAACCCTCGTCACACGAGGGAACCCCTCGTCACACCACTCCCCCGACGGGTATTAGTGTTTTCCTGTAGACGAAAATATATGAAAGACCTTCAGATTTTGAAATGCTTTTCAGATTTTGAAAGGCCTTCTGATTTTGAAAGACCTTCAGATTTTGAACACATTGGTCTCTTACTTGTTCCGGTCGTTTTGTATATGAAAGGCCTTCAGATTTTGAAAAGCTTTTAAGATTTTGAATGGAAAAACCTTAATCTGAATTGTTTATGAGTTGATACATTTGAATTTCATGAAATGTGTCTCAGAAAACCTGTTCAAATGTAGTTCTTCATTGTTTGGACATATTTTCAGCTGTGTCAACTCGGTTCCGGCCAGTTCGTCCCTTCTCTGATGCTCGACGGTTACTTGTTCTCTCTGGTGCTATGTGTTAGCTTTCTTCTACACCTTTTGTGTCTTCTTTAAGAAGAGTATTTATGCCGTTTTCACAAAAAGAGCACCTATATAATGCTCATGTGACCAAAAACTAACACCGTTATACTTGAGTGAAACGTTAGTAAACTACGGGGACTCTATATAACGACTTTATTTTGCGGAGGAGTTAACTGAAAATCGTGGAAAGTACGAGAAGGGTAAGTGAACTTTTCTCTATATTTAATATTAAATAAAATAACAAATGATTCATCAAATACTAAATAAGCCAACTCGATCCAGTTTATCTAATTTCATTATAAATATTTATTAAAATTTAAATAATATATTACGAGAATATATGATTAAAATTAGTATTAAATGATCATGCATGCGAGCCTATCGTGTTTTAGTGGTTTAGGTTTGAACTCAGCTTCTTTATTAGACTAGAATAAAAATTGAGCCTAAACTTAGATGTAGCTCGATTATAACGATTCCAAACAAAATATTTAATTAATCGAGCTCGAACAACTCGTTAAATACTCGACTCATTTACAACCATTAAAATAATTTATCCAGAGTGATTTTGGACTGATTGCACCCCAAATTTGACACAACACTCAGTATAGATAAGAATTAACCTGGACCCATGAGATCGATCCAATTCGCGGTTTGTGGATGGACCGTAAATTGAGAAAATTGATCCCGAATGGTTCTTGAGCGGTTACAAAAATTCGCCTCAACCCAAACCGTTATGTTCTTATTCATTTAGAGTTCAAATAGGCTTTCAATTTTGTAGTTTTTATTATTTTTTTACCGGGAATTTTAATACGGCATGTCTAATTGGATCAACTAAGTAACTCGCTTGAGGTTGAAATCAAATTGAACTCGACGAATTTACTTCAAATGAGGCTATGGTCGAGCCATGCATCTTCAAATCCATAAGGCGAGTTCGATAATGCAACTTGGCCCTCGAACCTGCACTCTTCATTATCAATACCTTGCCACACTAATTACATAAGTTTGAACTCGCACAAACAGTAGTAAAAGGAAGACGAACGACATCAATTTATAGACACGACTATGTCGATGAACTATGAACGAACAAAACTCTCACATACTTTGTATAAACAAGACAAATAATACCACCTCAAAAATGTTACATTTTTTGTAAGAATAAAATGTTAAATTTTGGTACATAACAATTTAATACATTAAGAAGTAAAATGTATTTTTTTTCTCTCTCTGAAAATTACTTTGGTTTTTATTCAATATTTTTTTACCTTCCCTAGTATAAATTGATTTTGATAAATATGTCAAATTTTACGTGATCAATCAAATTAAATAGAATCTCTTACGATCCGAGATGTGCTATGTTGGCGTGCAGTGAAATAATATTCCGATTTTTCCATTGAATTGAATTGTCAGTGGTGGTGTCCAGAATTTTGAACCAGTTTCTTTTAAGGATTTATTGGGTGGAATTATCTCAGATTGTGCTCATTCACTATAAAATTTTGGTCAAACATCTAATATTTATTTTATTCGCAAAGATGATAATAAGGCGGCTCATATACTTGTTAAATTTGGTATTTGTAACTTAAATTGGAGACAGGTGAGGGGATGTCCCACCGACTCTGACTGTAATTATTGATCGTGAGTAGTGTTATGAATCGCGGGAGACTTCGGCGAAATCGCGAAAATTTTCACATACCCACGACAATATTGCAAAAATCGCCCCAAATATCGGTCAACGCCTGTCAAACCGGTTAGTTTCAAATTAATTTTGGTTTAATCCGGTTCAAATCAATTAATTCCAGTTTAATCTGGTTTAAATCAATTAATTATGGTTTAATTCAATTTAAATCAATTAATTCTGGTTTAATTCAATTTAAATCAATTAATTATGATCTAATTTAATTAATCTTGGTCTAATTCAATCGGCTTCGTTCCGGCACACTTAATCCGGTTTGATATTTTGGTTATAAATTGTAAACAATAAGTATCATTCATTTTCCATATAAATTATATACTAAATATTATTCATTTAGGTTATGGCTCCGGTCCAACACATTTAAAAATAATTAAATATTATTCATTTTTTTTTGATAAATAATAAATATAAGTTTATATATATTTAATTAATTATTTATTATAAAACGCGATTTGCCGTGATCTTTTCGCGATCCCTCCAAATTTGTTAGATATCCTTTTTTGTCAAGAGGGCGTTATGTCCCCGCGATCCGATTTTCATAACACTGATGGTGAGTTGACCTGATTAATATAGTTTGGGTTTGATCCCTTAGACGGGACCATCGAACGGGGAGAGAGGCCCATTTTCAAACAGTACTGGGCTAAATTTATGGGCCGAGACCAGCAACAGGCCCATGTTCGTTAAAATGTAAAAATCAGGAAAAATTCTCTCTCCTCTTGTTAGTGTTTGTTGCTTTGATGTGATCTCTGTTCCTCGTCATTTCTTCGTTGGAACTTCCATCTTGTTTCTCATCGAACAAGCATAAAACCCTCTCCGTCTTTCTTCCTATTTCCGCTCCCTCTGTATGCTCAGATCTCTCTCGGAGCTCCACGGATCCATCGCTGCTTCAGATCTCGCGGCGATTCGATCCCGCAATCTCAGCCTCGCCGCCGGCTCAGTGTTCACGACGACGGTTCCGCCACAGCCGCAGATCTGAGCCTCCCTTGCTCCGCCGTCGATCGGAGCTGCCATGGCCGCCGCCAACGCTCCGATTCTCATGAGGGAGACCCTCACGGTCAGCTCTTCGTTCTCGCACTCTCGGCTTCAATTCTCAAATACGCAATTAGTTTCTAGTGTTGTTTATGGCATCGATGCTGTGATTTTGCGTGTGTTGTGCGTTCAATTGTGGCTCTAGGTTACGGATGTTGGTGAAATTGTGTTTGGATTTGTGGTTTTGACATGGTGTTCGTCATAGTGTGTGCTGATTTGTGGTTTTGTTTAGATCTGTGTAGTGGAATGTAAGGTTTGGTAGGGTTGTTGATCTGCTGTGGATTTTTGGTGAATTGCTGTATTGAATGGTGTTTTTTTGTGATCTGTGATGTGTTTGCAGCTCCCCAGCATTGGGATAAATCCACAGTTTATCACTTTTACTCATGTGACGATGGAGTCTGACAAGTACATATGTGTTCGAGAAACTTCTCCCCAGAACAGTGTGGTGATTGTCGATATGAGCATGCCTATGCAGCCTTTGAGAAGACCTATAACGGCAGATTCGGCACTTATGAATCCGAATTCTAAAATCCTTGCCTTGAAAGGTAGGATTTAATTGGTTTTTCATTGCAAGATTGCATAACAGTAGCATGAAGCCATAGCTTATTGCATGACATGAGATGAGAAAGTTTGGATACATGACATACCACCTATTTATACATGGGATCCAATGAGTATACATTTTTATTTGCACAACAACCAATAGAGCAGGCATTTCCGGACTTCTGATTTAAGATATCTATGGCACTTGCTGTTTAACCTTGAAGCTAGAATTTCTACGTTATCATCTGTTGTTCATTATTCCTTTTTAGTATCTTGTAAGTTTTTTTTTTGCAATTACTAATTAGTACTGGGCATGAGGAAATAAAATAAGGTCATTGGGAAAGGGAAGAAGACATAGTGTGGACAAGGTTATGATCTAACGATATCCTAACAATTTGTTTGATTCTTGGTAAATACAATTGTGAATATGTAAATGGTTATAATGTACCAAAATGATATTGATAATAACAAACATTTCATTTAGCAAAGAGAAAAAAGGGTGTGGAAAATGAACCTGTACTGTCACACTGTTTCTTTTCTTCACTTATATGCATTTTTCCTCATTGACTGTATTTGTTATCGTGTACTTCTATTTCTTTCTTTGTATGCAATTTTCACTCACGGACTGTGATATTCTCTTAAAGCCCAACTTCCGGGAACTACTCAAGATCATCTACAAATATTTAACATTGAGTTGAAAGCAAAAATGAAGTCACATCAAATGCCAGAGCAGGTAGCTTTTTTTGAGCCTCATATTTCCTTTTAGGATTTACTTGGACATTGCATTTTATTGGTATTTGAATGCTACCTGAACTAAAGCTTCTATGTTAAATTTATAGATTGTATTTTGGAAATGGATCACCCCAAAGATGCTGGGGCTAGTCACCCAAACCTCAGTGTATCACTGGTCTATTGAAGGTATTATTTTTCCTTATACTTTATTCATCTCAATCCCTTTTTCTTTAGGTTAATTTTTTTTTCTATTTTGCAATTTGTTGATGTTGAGAGTGATACATGTATTATATTTATATATTGTTCAGTATGACCCAGTTCTCTTGCATCTCCACAACAGGTGATTCCGAACCTGTAAAGATGTTTGAGAGGACAGGTAACATGGCAAGCAACCAGATAATCAATTATCGATGTGACCCTTCTGAAAAATGGTTGGTTCTAATTGGAATCGCCCCTGGTTCACCTGAGGTATTTGCTTACCTTTTATATGAAGTTAATGCTATTCTAATTCAATGTAGAGGGATTCATATGTAACCTTTTCCTGGATTGGTAACAAATGTGATGTAAGAATTGTTCTGTCCGTCCATTATGTAAAATATTGTGAAGGTTTCAGTAGGCATGCTACGTAAACAATGTAGATAATATGAGCTGTTTGCATTCAGTAGCATGATGTCCCCTCGTATGTTTAAGAAGTAGGTTTAGAAAAACTTTGCCGATAATTATATAAGATCTACAAGGGCTATGCCTTCGTGAAGTGTCAAGTTTCAGTGTCTGGAAAAAAAGTTAGTGGGAGCTCCTGTAAAAATTCGAGTCACCCCCTCAGATAAATCCCTTGTATATAATTTATGTTCAGTTAAATGTTACCTGGCATCAGGCTGGGAAAAGTCAGGAAAACCAAACTTGTCCTTCTCTTGACTTTGCATCTGCTTTGTGTTCACAGAGGCCACAATTGGTCAAAGGCAATATGCAACTCTTCTCTGTTGATCAACAACGTAGTCAAGCTCTTGAAGCACACGCAGCATCATTTGCCTCATTTAAAGTATGTGTTTTGCTGAAATAGTTATCCCCAGTCAGTCGTCCTAAAATATGCAAATCCTAATTATTGAAATTATCTTGTGCAGGTTGGAGGAAATGAAAATCCTTCTATTCTTATTTCCTTTGCTACAAAGAGTTACAATGCTGGACAGGTTGTGTCAAAACTGCATGTTATTGAACTTGGTGCCCAGCCAGGTCAGCTTGCTAATAACTGAACATTTAAGCTAAAGTTATCTTGCAAACATTGTTTTCTTTTCCAGATGGTTCATTAATTGATTTCTCTACAGAAACCTTTTCAACTAGGGGTATTATGGGGCTGTATAAGTGACTGTTGCTATGCTCCAATCATGTACGCTCAGCCTCTATGAGATGAACCTGTTTGTCACATGACGCATTGAGTTAACTGGAAAATTAAAATACCAGAAGTAAATTAATTTACATACTTTTTTTAGTGCCAGGCAAAGATACAATTGTCTTTTGTTATCCTGTTTTAGGTCAACTCGACAACCACATCTAACTTTCTGAAGACATTGCATAAAGTTAAGTTGCAGAATCCGGACATTTCTTGGGTTGAATTGAGGCCATTTTTTCTGTATATAGTTGGTTCCTTCACTGAAATCAAATCAGATAAAAAGATGGTTGCACTAATATCGATGCAAGTGGGTGTGAAGGAGGGTGTAGTAACTGGATTTAGTTTTCAACGAATTAAGAATTATTGTGCAACTAACTAGTAACTATGTATTTACACTTGCATTCTGAGGTACATTTGTACATTTGATGACTCATCAAATTCCTCGACAGGTAAACCATCCTTTACAAAGAAACAGGCAGATCTGTTCTTCCCTCCAGATTTCGCAGATGACTTTCCTGTTGCAATGCAGGTATAACAGTCACATAGGCTGTTGCGTGTCTTTCTGCAGTAACCTGTTGCATATATACTAACTGCATGGTTTTTTATGGCAGATATCCCACAAATACCACTTGATTTATGTGATCACCAAGTTAGGTTTATTATTTGTTTATGACTTGGAGACAGCAACTGCAGTGTATAGAAACCGAATAAGTCCAGATCCGATATTTTTGACTGCCGAAGCTTCATCAGTAGGAGGTTTCTACGCCATCAACAGACGAGGCCAGGTGTTGCTGGCCACTGTAAATGAACAGACAATAGTGCCCTTTGTCAGCGGACAGGTATGCACACAAACCGGCTTGCTTTATCACTTATATTAATTTTATAGTGTTAACAGCTTTCATCTTGTTTCCACAGTTGAACAATTTGGAGCTTGCTGTCAATCTTGCAAAAAGGGGAAACCTTCCTGGTGCTGAACAACTGGTAATTTGGATTTTATTCTGCTACAAGGGTATGCATGTGTGTAGATTTAGTACAGCTGTGGTAATACTGCAAAACCCCCAGTTTTCCATAAAGGAATTTCATATCTTGCTTGTAGAAGCTGGTGTGTACGAGGTAGAAATGGAATCACATCAGGTTTATTGGTTTAATATGCTGCACATGCTTGTTAGGCACCTATTTATTGGGTTGCCTGTTTCAATTCTTTTAAACCTCTAAAGTGTTGTCAGATCTAACCAACTGCTGTTGTATATGCGGTAAGAATTGTCTTGTAGGTACTTAATGTGTTAGCATATACTTCTAAGGTATCTGTTATATATAAGCTGAAACATTCAGTGGCTTCCAAGGGGAAAGTAGTATAGTTCTCTGGATAATGAAAATCTTTGCATGTTGAATATCCATGAACACGGGGATGCTGTTTTCCACCATCCGTGTAGAAGTTGTGTTTTCCTTCTGAACTCCATCTCTGGTTGCATGGGTTCATAGGACTTTGGCCTTGCCATATCAGACACAACTAGTAGAAACATTCATGGTGCATGCCTTGTTTGATATTTATTGATTTATACTGTGATCGTTGTTTTAGCTTGTAAGCAGTTTAACATGGTTCATAACCTTTTCGGCCTCAAATTATTTTCAGGTGGTTCAGCGTTTCCAAGAATTGTTTGCTCAAACAAAGTACAAAGAAGCAGCCGAGCTTGCAGCAGAGTCTCCACAAGGAATCCTCCGTACACCTGATACAGTAGCCAAATTTCAGGTTTTCATCTCATCTTATTTTTACTAATTGGTACTTAATTGACTATTGTTACACTTGTTTTATTTGCATTTATCTAGTGTATGCCACAAAAAAGTATTATAACGGTGCTGTTATGTTGCAGAGTGTTCCCGTACAAACTGGGCAAACACCACCTTTGTTGCAGTACTTTGGGACACTTCTAACCAGAGGAAAGCTCAATGCATTTGAGTCATTGGAGTTGTCACGTCTTGTTGTGAATCAGAATAAGAAAAATCTTTTAGAGAACTGGTTGGCTGAGGATAAGTTGGAATGCAGCGAGGAGCTTGGCGACCTTGTGAAGGTTTGCTTTACACCATGAACTTGAATGATAATCAATACCACCTCTTTGTGGTATTTACATCTTTGCCTCAAATGTCACTGCAACCAACCTCGCTAATTTGTCTGTTTATGATGATCATGCTTTACTGTAGACCGTGGATAATGACCTTGCTTTGAAAATATATATTAAAGCCAGAGCAACTCCAAAAGTTGTTGCCGCTTTTGCTGAAAGAAGGGAGTTCGACAAAATTCTGATATATTCAAAGCAGGTATATTTTGCTTGCTACTGCTTTATGTTCTGTCATTGTGTTATAATGCCTTTTACGTTAATGTACCGTGTGTCTTATCCCTTTTCCCGACTATTTTGGACACATGCCTTTTAGTAAGATATTAGGTATTAAGGCACTATATCCACCCGACACTGTAGCTATTGTCCTTCGAGTGGATTTTCTCATGTTTGTAATATAGCTACTAATTTATGGGTTATTTGATTTTCAGGTTGGGTATACTCCAGACTATTTGTTCCTTCTGCAAACAATCCTCCGAGCTGATCCCCAGGTAGTCATAGAAAAATAATGAGTTTATACTGTACTTAATCCTGTTTCCTTGAACATCCAAACTATCAAGTTATGGAGTTGCATAAAGATATTGTGGACACTAATTTATATTGAGGATTGAATTCATATTTTCTTTGTTATAATAACAACAATAATAATAATAATAATTATTATTCAATTTAGCTTCTACGCTCTTTGTATCAACCTTTAACTTACTATTGTCTTTTGAACTGTGCAGGGAGCTGTCAATTTTGCCCTAATGATGTCTCAGATGGAAGGCGGTTGTCCCGTCGATTACAATACCATAACAGATCTCTTTCTTCAGGTTCTTCATTCGTGTTTTTTCGGCTGAATGCTATTTGTTACTGCATCTTGCTATTTCATTTCTCAGGCTATTGTTTTCAGAGAAATCTAAATTACAATGATTTTCTGTTCTTAATTCTCTTTTATTCTTCTCTTTTAGAGGAACTTAATTCGCGAGGCAACTGCTTTTCTACTAGACGTTCTGAAGCCAAACTTACCAGAGCATGCATTTCTCCAAACAAAGGTCATTTATGTTTATCTGTTTACTTGTTTTGATGATGCCATGTAAATTTCATATGCTTAGTTGCACTTATATTATACCTCATGCCTGTATTCATCTATCTAGGTCTTGGAAATCAATCTGGTGACATTCCCAAATGTAGCTGATGCCATTTTAGCGAATGGAATGTTCAGCCACTATGATCGCCCTAGAGTCGCTCAACTCTGTGAAAAAGCTGGCCTTTACGTGCGAGCTTTGCAAGTAAAGGATTCTTGCTATTTCTATCAATTTATTCGGTATCTACTTTTGAGATGTAGCTAAAAGGTATATGTCTCACAATTCTTCTTTCCTTCAGCATTACACAGAGTTGCCAGATATCAAACGTATCATTGTGAATACACATGCAATTGAGCCACAGGTATATGCCAATTCAGATTCTGGTTTTTCTTGTTTGTTAGAAGAATTGAAATTATTTTAACGAAAACATGGTGCTTTGCAGGCACTGGTCGAGTTTTTTGGTACTCTTTCCAAAGAATGGGCTTTGGAGTGCATGAAAGACCTTTTGCTTGTTAATTTAAGAGGAAATCTTCAGATAATTGTGCAGGTATTGATTGTTATCTTGGGTGGAATAATGATATTGATAATACTGTACTCAGATTACATTCATGCATCTCTGCAGGTTGCCAAAGAATACTGTGAGCAATTGGGTGTTGATGCATGCATAAAGCTCTTTGAGCAATTCAAGTCATATGAAGGGTTGTACTTCTTCTTGGGGTCATACTTGAGTTCGAGGTATGTGAACTAGCAAAAAATTCTTTTTTATGTCTAACTATAGTAGCACTTATGTTCATTTATACATCATTCTCTACTTTTACTTAATGAGCAGTGAGGATCCTGATATACACTTTAAGTACATTGAGGCAGCTGCAAAAACTGGCCAAATCAAAGAGGTTGAGCGTGTGACCAGGGAGTCAAATTTCTATGATGCTGAGAAGACGAAGAATTTCCTGATGGAAGCCAAGCTTCCTGATGCAAGACCGTTGATCAATGTTTGTGACCGTTTTGGTTTTGTCCCAGATTTGACTCATTACTTATACACAAGCAACATGCTTCGTTACATTGAAGGTTATGTTCAGAAGGTATGCGCCTTGGCTTTGTTTTAGGCACTTGTAAGGCCAGGGACCACTATATCCATCTTTCCCAGAATACTATACAATTTATTTGGTTATTGATAGGTTAACCCAGGAAATGCCCCATTAGTTGTGGGACAGTTGCTTGACGACGAATGTCCTGAAGACTTTATCAAGGGCTTGATTCTTTCTGTCCGTTCTTTGCTGCCTGTTGAGCCCCTTGTGGAGGAATGTGAGAAGAGGTGATTATCTATTGTATTTAACTTAAGTAATTTTCTTCCTGATGCATTAAATATTGATATGATTTCCTCGTGGTTTCCAGGAACCGACTTCGGTTGCTTACTCAGTTCTTAGAGCATCTTGTGAGTGAAGGAAGCCAAGATGTACATGTTCACAACGCTCTGGGTAAAATCATAATTGATAGCAACAACAATCCAGAGCACTTCCTCACCACCAATCCTTACTATGATTCTCGTGTTGTGGGTAAATATTGTGAGAAACGTGATCCCACTCTGGCAGTGGTTGCTTACCGAAGAGGACAATGTGATGATGAACTCATCAATGTTACAAATAAAAACTCTTTGTTCAAGCTACAGGCTAGGTTTGCCATTTGTTTCATTCTATATACAGTATTTTGTGTATGGTTTCATTTTTGCTTTTGGGTTCACTTACTCATGCTTTGATTGCAGATACGTGGTTGAGAGGATGGATGGAGATCTATGGGAGAAGGTTCTTACCCCTGATAATGGCTTTAGAAGACAGCTCATTGATCAAGTTGTATCTACTGCTTTGCCTGAGAGTAAAAGTCCAGAGCAAGTTTCTGCTGCAGTAAAAGCTTTCATGACTGCTGATCTGCCCCATGAATTAATTGAGCTTCTCGAGAAGATTGTGCTCCAGAATTCTGCATTCAGCGGGAACTTTAATTTGCAAAACTTGCTCATATTGACAGCCATTAAAGCAGATCCATCCAGAGTTATGGATTACATTAATAGGCTTGATAACTTTGATGGACCGGCAGTTGGGGAAGTGGCTACCGAAGCCCAGCTATATGAGGAAGCATATGCAATTTTCAAGAAATTCAACTTGAATGTACAGGCTGTAAATGTCTTATTAGATCATATCCGAAGCATTGACCGGGCTGTGGAGTTTGCATTCCGTGTTGAAGAAGATGCTGTTTGGAGCCAGGTGGCTAAGGCTCAACTAAGGGAGGGGCTTGTGAGTGATGCAATTGAGTCATTTATTCGAGCAGATGATGCTACTCAGTTTCACGAAGTTATTCGCGCTGCTGAAGATGGTGATGTCTATCATGACTTGGTGAAGTACCTTCTGATGGTTAGGCAGAATACAAAAGAGCCTAAGGTGGATGGTGAACTCATCTATGCATATGCAAAGATTGATAGACTGAGTGACATTGAGGAATTCATTCTTATGCCTAATGTGGCTAACCTTCAAAATGTTGGTGATCGCTTGTATGATGAAGTTCTGTATGAGGCTGCGAAAATAATATTTGCATTTATATCCAACTGGGCCAAGTTGGCTGTTACATTAGTGAAGTTGAAACAGTACCAAGGGGCTGTTGATGCAGCTAGAAAAGCAAACAGTGCGAAGACATGGAAGGAAGTTTGCTTTGCTTGTGTTGATGCAGAGGAGTTCCGCTTAGCTCAAATATGCGGGCTCAACATTATTGTACAGGTGAGTGACTTGCTAATACGGTTCTTGTTCAGACTGTCTAGGATGTTCAGAAAGTTTAGGAAATACCCAAGGCATAAACACTTACCATCTCTTTAGTTATCTATCTGTTTATGCATTCTCTTTGGACCAGCTCCCTTGCTTATTGCTCTGTATTGAACACTTGTAAACATCTTCTGCCATTTTGATTTTTGATTTGTGTTAATATATGTAGGTTGATGACCTGGAAGAGGTTAGTGAATATTATCAGAACAGGGGATGCTTCAATGAGCTGATTTCTTTGATGGAGAGCGGTTTAGGGTTAGAGCGTGCTCATATGGGCATCTTCACTGAGTTGGGAGTTCTATATGCTAGATATCGTCCAGAGAAGCTTATGGAGCATATCAAACTGTTTTCAACCCGTCTTAATATTCCCAAGCTTATACGAGCTTGTGATGAACAACAGCACTGGAAGGAACTTACCTATTTGTACATCCAATATGATGAGTTTGATAATGCTGCAACTACCATCATGAATCATTCCCCTGAAGCATGGGACCACATGCAGTTCAAGGATGTTGCTGTCAAAGTTTCTAATGTGGAACTGTATTATAAGGCTGTTCACTTCTACTTGCAAGAACATCCTGATCTCATCAATGATATGCTCAATGTGCTTGCACTCCGCGTTGACCATACTCGTGTTGTTGACATTATGCGAAAGGTCGTACTTGTGCTTGCATGTGTTTATATATTTTTTGTTCTTTCCAGTTTCTCTAACCCTAATATTTTTATTGTTGATGACAGGCTGGTCACCTGCGTCTAGTGAAGCCATACATGGTGGCAGTCCAAAGCAATAATGTGTCTGCTGTGAACGAGGCCTTGAATGAGATATATGTTGAAGAAGAAGACTATGACAGGCTTCGTGAATCTATAGACTTGCATGATAATTTTGATCAGATTGGTCTTGCGCAGAAGGTGGGATACTGAGCTGCAATGTTTTGCTTAACTTATTTGTTCTCTGTGGAGTTTATTTTTACAAACCTTTAATGGTGTTGTTGATGCAGATTGAGAAACATGAGCTTCTTGAAATGAGGCGTGTTGCCGCCTATATTTATAAGAAAGCAGGCAGATGGAGGCAGTCCATTGCTTTGTCAAAGAAAGACAACCTTTACAAAGATGCCATGGAAACAGCATCACAATCTGGAGACCGCGAACTTGCAGAGGAGTTGCTTGTATACTTCATCGAAAAGGTACATAACTCAAGCTGATGTGCTTGCTATCCATATTGAAAAGCAACTATAGACCATTCTACAACTGAGTGATATTGGATAGTTCCAAACACAAGCAAAACTCTTCTTTCCTGACTAGAAGGTTTAGGTATCCAGTTTTTTTTTCTAGGATCCATAATCTATCTAGTTTTATTAAGGAGATATGGTCGCATTCTTGCTGTTTTGTGCTGATTTTTCTTGGATGAGCAATCCAGTTTTTCCTGTGGTGAGGGTTTGGCTGCAAAGGTCTCCCCACGGTTGATTGAGGGTTAATGTTTATTTTATAGAATGTAAAATGTGGTATTCACGTGTAATTTTAGCCTGGTCATGACAGGATATAACTTATTGAACGTGAATTTATGTTTAATTTGTTTGTACTGATGTGTCTGTGCAGGGCAAGAAGGAATGCTTTGCATCATGCCTCTTTGTTTGCTATGATTTAATTCGGCCAGATGTTGCTCTTGAATTGGCCTGGATAAACAATATGATCGACTTTGCCTTCCCATATCTGTTACAGGTAATTTTTATTTGCTTCTTATATAAACACTCGATTATATGACAAAGGTCAATTAGGGTGTCTTTTCTGGCTTCATTACTTTTCATGCGATAATGAACTCAAGATTGACCCTGCACACATTTGATGTTTTACCTCATTTGTAAGCAAAGCTGCCTAATATACCACAATGTGATATTTTTATGTCTTCCTGTATTGAATATGCCCTGCCAGTGCCATGATATATTTTCTGCCTTCTAAATAATTTGTTATGAGCTTGCTCCATTATGTCTCTCCTTGATGTCATGTATGTTAATCTGCTGGCTATACATATACTTGCAGTTCATGAGAGAGTACACTGGCAAAGTTGATGAACTTGTGAAGGACAGAATCGAAGCTCAGAAGGAAGTCAAAGCTAAAGAGCAGGAAGAGAAGGAAGTACTTGCACAGCAGGTAAATTTCTCAGCGGCCTCTAATAATCTTGCCGGTGATAAGGATTAAAACATAGGCTCTCTGATTGATGCAACACACTTTTTTTTTTCACGTGCAGAATATGTATGCTCAGCTTTTGCCCCTTGCTCTACCGGCACCACCAATGCCGGGTATGGGTGGGCCTGGAATGGGAGGGCCGGATATGGGGGGAGGTTATGGTCCACCACCGCCCATGGGCGGCATGGGGATGCCACCTATGCCCCCTTATGGCATGCCACCAATGGGGAGCTACTGATTTGCAGGTGACGACATCAAAATTTCAAGTGCATTAAACCCTAGTTGAGGTAGGTGAAGAGCAACCTAGCATTTTCAGTTCGGGATGTTTCGTTTAGTTTATTTTTCAGTCCCTTTGATGTTTTCTCTGGCTTGAATGTTTATAACTGGGAGTGTAAGTTGTAGTTGAAATAATGTCAATTTTTGTGTCATAGTTGTGGATACGTCTTTGTAATATACTCATATTATTTTGACAAGATAAGACTTTTCTTCTCTTTATTTTCCTCTAACTGCTAGTTTCCGGGAATTACCATACAAATTGACTGTTGGTATGTATGTTAAGTGATATCGACCAGTGTCACGTCTTAAAGATGTGTATATTTTCACTGCTAGGTATTTTCACATTTAAGTTTCAGTTTTTGAGGTTTTTCGATCTTAACATGGTATAAACCATTTCTTTCTTTGACTTAACCCTTCTCTATAAACAACTCTGCTATTATCCTTGTTACTTTGGTGATTGTCTTTTGTTTTGATCAGTGTTAAGTCTATCGTACATGTGAAATTCTCGAGCTGTAGAACTATTTTGGTACTGATTTCCAAAACACGACAATTGCTGAAATCCCAGCTATATACTGCAAATCATAGAGCATTTTCTAAATACGGAGTTAAAAATTGTATACCAACTACAAAAGAAATAAAGCTAATGCTCATAAGTTGAAAGTGGCTTTAGTTGAGCCAACAACAAGACATTACTCTGCAACCTTAGATCGGCGGGATGGTGGAGGCCACCGGCTGTTCATCTGGAGTTCACCAGTGTGGCTCGTCATCGTCCGGATGGTAGGGCCATCTAAATCCTTGTTCGGATAGGTCACTGTTATGAACAGATTGAGAAGGAGATTTTGAGAGGGTTGAAGAGGGATGACAAATTTATCATTTGATAAGTTATTTTAATTTTGTTAATAAAAAATATTATTATGCCCTTGAACCAAAGTTAATTTTGTCCAGAGTAAAATGGTCATTTCACATTTATTAATAAATTGTATTACTTGAAATTTATACACCGAGGGTATTGCATTTTTACATGTCAATCGTGTTAGATTTATTGAAAATTACTTGAAGTATAATGAAAAAAAAGTCAAAGTATCTACAATATCCTTTTAAATTTAAAATATTTAAATTTGAAACTTGTACAATTAAGAGACAGTGACTTTGCGATGGTAAAATTGGAAGGTATTATTTCGATATCATCTGTGAGGGGAGACGGGTTCGAGAGGGGGCCAGCGGGGGTTGGGCAGAGAAGTTCAGTGGAAATTGGTGCAACGAGAGCAGACGGACCCAAACGAGGTTTATCAGAGGCATGGCAGGAAAATTCTTGCGATTTGTTTGCTGCAATTTTGGTTGGTTGATGACATACTACTGGGAGAGAACCAGAGTTCTCTGGCGTCGATGGACAGATTTATGTTAGCATATCGAACTAGGGGGTCTTGTTTTTTTTAAACTTCAATACGTCTTCAGAGTGTCCCGTTGGGATAAGTACTGTGAGAGATCAGGAGTTCTCTGACGTCGATGAGCTGATACTGGTTAACACAAAAAATTTGGAGTACTTGGATTACTAAAGATTCACGACTCTCATATGGATCGTAGGATTGATAGAAGAAGCTGATTTAATGCGGTCTGTAGTAAGATCACAGAGCTTTTTACCATCCGTATGAGGTGGATGCCGTGACTCTGCATAATACTAACTGATTCGAGTCGATTGGTCTATAGGGTTATCGTGGAGCCTTGACTAAAGTATTATGCAGCGAGATCACTAGGTTTCTCTATCAGTATAAGGTAGAGATCGTGACTCTACATAATGTTAAACATGTCGAGTTGGACATCTTTGGAGATGTCATTAGCGATAAGTGTCGCGTGCTATCCACTTATGAGATATGTGTTTTTATTTATTTTGCTCGTTGTTCTTGTAATTCCGTTGCTCATAAAAAGTCTGTTCCACCATATGTTACTTCGACTGTCTAATATGATGTCATATTAGTTGCTTAATAATATTCGTATTTTCACAACTATCCCATATCGAATTTGTTTACTTCCCTAATATCATCCCCTGCCAAAAATTTAAAAGCGGCGAGAGAGTTGACTGTTGAGGAGCAAAATCGCCAAAACCCGAAAAGCAAGCCTCACCAAGTTCACTTCTTTGTCACACCTCTCGCTCTAGCATCGATCAATCGAGGACTCGCCGGCGAAACAGCTCTCGCCGATGGCGAATCCGTTCCTGACATGGATTTGGGGCTTCGTCCTCGTGACCTCCACCCTCAAGTTCGCCTACTACGTGATCAGCAGCAGAATGAGCCGCCGCAAAGCCGTCGGCTTCTTCCACCCCTTCACCAACGACGGCGGAGGCGGCGAGCGAGTCCTCTGGTGTGCCGTCAGAGCGATTCAGGAGGAGAGGCCCGATCTCCATTGCCTCGTCTACACCGGCGATCGCGAAGCCACTCCACAGACCTTGATGGCTCGAGCCTCCGAGCGCTTCGGAGTCCACCTTCACAGCCCTCCCAAGGTTACTTTGATTTTGGTTGATTGATTTGTTTTCTGGACGATTCTGATACTTACTGCCGATCTGGTACTGACTTGTGTGGAAATTTGATGTGAATTCTGATATGTGCTTGCTTAAGTTTGTTGAATTGGAAAGTGATTTGGTGCAGTTGACCTGAATGGATAATGCTATATGATTTTGTGAGCCAATGAGCTCAGAAATAGCTTTGAAGTGAGTGGTTTGCACTAAGATTCTAGTATTCTTAGTCCTCAGAACTAGAAGCTTTGTTCGTTTGGAGATAATGATTATATTTACGTTTGGTATGAATTACGAATAATATCCTTCTGGTCATGATTACTTGCTCGTATTTGGTTTTTTGGCTGATTGATTTATTTTCTAGATGATTCTGCTACTTACGGTTGACCTGAATGGACAATGCTATTTGATGTTGTGAGGCAATGAGCTCAGAAATAGCTTTGATTTTAGTGTTCTTAGTCCTTAAGAAGCTTTGTTCATTTGGAAATAGTGATTATTTACTTCTTCTGTCCCAAAATAAGTGCCCCATATTTTATTTATAGCATCCTTTATTTGAGTTGGTTATAACTACTTAGTGGGATAGTAATACTCATGAGAGCATGTAGTGGATTGATTTTCGCTAAATTGTTGATGAGACACTTAGTAAGGACGGAGAGAGTAGTAGTAGTTCATTTTTGTATGTTTGATTGCTTATGTATATGGTTGATATTCAACTCTCAGGTGGCTCATCTATCTGGAAGAATGTGGGTTGAAGATACTACATATCCTCACTTCACTATGATTGGTCAAAGCCTTGGCTCAGTCTATCTCTCGTGGGAAGCTTTGCGCTTGGTTACCCCGGCATATTTTTTTGACACCAGTGGATATGCTTTCACGTACCCACTTGCCCGGATGATATTTGGATGTAAAGTTATCTGCTACACCCATTACCCCACGATCAGTTTAGACATGCTATCTCGTGTTCGCCAGAGGAGCTCAATGTATAACAATGATCCCCTAATTGCTCAAAGGTTTGATAACTAGAAATTGATGCTCTGCACTTCTTTTCCATTAGTATTGATGAGGTTGAATGCTCAATCATGAAGCCATTTTTTGTTTTGTGAGGGTGATGCAAGAAGTGTGGTTCATATGACTTCCAGAAACAATTTTGACACTTATTTTTGTGGGAGGAGCCAAATTGTAGATTTAGACATTGTTAGTTTTTTTAGGACGTTATATATTTTCCCTATGTGCATTTGATATATGATTGAGTACGCAACTTCAAATGTTTTTCTGATTTCGTGGGATCTTAAACTCTCTTTTTGTGTGACAGCTTTTGGCTATCCAGCTGCAAAATCATCTACTATACAATTTTTAGCTGGATATATGGGTTTGTTGGCTCATTCACTCACCTTGCCATGGTTAACTCTTCTTGGACACAGTATCATATTGAAAAGCTTTGGGGAATTCGAGATCGTATAAAGCGGGTGTATCCTCCTTGTGATACTTCTGGACTCCAGGTCTGCAATTTTGTGTTTCTTATTGTTAGATACCTAGGCTAGTTAATTAATCTGCTAATGTTTTGCATACGGTACACAACCAATATGGGTATATGTCAGCAGCTCTTTTTATTTCTGATAAGTTGCATTCTGAACAGGAGCTTCCACTGGAAAGATCAACGGAAACACCAATATTCATTTCTGTTGCTCAATTTCGCCCAGAAAAGGTAGGACACTAGTGTAAACTTAAGGACAATTTATAAACTTTCGTGGCTCATATAGAGGCCCTTACTAATTTTTTTGAAACCTTTTATGCGATTCTTATGTCTCAAGGCACACACTCTTCAACTTGAGGCATTTACAGAAGCCATTAGAAGGTTAGATGAAGGCTTGCCTAGGCCTAAGCTCCAATTTGTGGGTAGTTGCCGAAACAAGTCAGACGAGGAAAGAGTGCAAAAGTTGAAGGATAAAGCCATTGAACTGGATGTGGAGAAGGATGTTGAAATTCATGAAAATGTTATGTACAGGTCTGAGGCTCACTTCATATTATCCACATATCTATATACATCCATTTAATCATGAAGTAAATCTGTTAAATTTTTTATTTTTATTTTTTGCCATTGAATTAATCCAATTGAACAAGATGTAATGTATGTCAAACAAGCTGAAGATAAGTTTTGTTATTGTGTACTATTATAAGGCTCTATTTGCTCTTAACTCCCATGTTGTGATCACCCGAATCATGAATTACACTTTCCTACTCTACCCGAAAAATTCCACCACATCCAGAAGTAGTCAGCAGCACTCTAATCCGACTCAGAAAAGGTAGAGTCATCGGAAGTGGCTTGAGAACCTGGTATATAATCCGCATTTACTCCTTGTATATCTGGTAGATGAATGACATTTACTTTAGTATAGCATGACTCAGAGTGAAAGCTGCATGGCAGCATGATTTCTCTCCTTATTTGTTCCTCAGTTTTTTTTTTAACAATATCTGAATATCAGTCTCTCCATACTAAGAAGCCTGTGATCATCGTTGATTTATATTTGCCTTGTCTTAGATTTGATTCATGTTCAAAATTTGCAGAGACTTAGTGAAGCATTTGGGAGGTGCAGTCGCGGGTCTTCATTCCATGACAGACGAGCACTTTGGCATAAGTGTCGTAGAGTATATGGCTGCTGGCGCCATCCCAATCGGTCAGTATCTCACCTTCAAAGTTTTTAACACTTGTGCACTCATCTTGCTGGTTAGAGTTGTTCATGATATGCACAATCTTGTTGCTTTACATTGTTCCTCCCCCTCTTCAGCTCACGACTCTGCCGGCCCGAAAATGGACATAGTTCTGGAACAAGACGGACAGCAGACGGGATTTCTTGCGCGTAGCGTGGAGGAATATGCAGAGGCCATCCTGAAAATTCTGAGGATGCCAGAAAGTGAGAGACTTGAGATGGCTTCGGCCGCAAGAAGACGAGCAAGCATGTTTTCTGAGCAACGATTTTATGAAGATTTTAAAGCTGCTATTCGACCACTCCTATCTCCTGCTTCCAAATGAACAAGTATACGGACAAATTTACTGGCATAGCTATACTTGTAATTTTGAAGTATCCTTTTTGGTCTAGTGACTGTGAAAAGGTAGATAGATCACGAACGAAACATAGTCTTGGTTTGTTTATTCTCTAAGAAAAAAATAGATTTGTGTTTCTGTTATTTATAGATACTGCTTGGATTTCAATGTACTATAAAAAAAATGAAAAGTTCATTCACAGCTAGTTTAAATTAGATTTTTTAAACTTAAATTAAACGAATGTGTTTATTCATGAGAAGGTAACTCAAATCTCAGGGTTTAGGAGGGATTGTGTAGGAATAACATTCAATTTGATTGGGTGTTAATTGTGCAGGACTCAGCTCTACTCTTAAAAATAAATAAATTCAATATTAACTTAATTTGGTTTACTTAATTTTCAATACAAATATTCATTAAAAAAATATAAATCATTAAATACACAATGATTCAGTTTGAATTTGACTCGTTCAGTTTTATCATAAATATTTAATTGGTTTTTAAATATATTGATAAAAATATATAATTAATCAAATATTTAATGAATCGTCCTATAAACCTATTGAGCCTTAAAAATGATTTGGATTGAGCTCGACTTGTTTATTAAATGAGTCAAAACTTGAGCTCGAATTCATTTCGAGCTCAATTATAACAAGTTTAAACTAAATATTTATCGAATCAAACTCGAGCGCTTCGTTTGCATCCTATCCCCAACTAACCAAAATAAAAAAATATAATAACTGAGGTTAATAGTATATTATTCTCTATAAATACAAAATATCTTCTATCTTCGTACATATTTCCCTCAAGTCAATTTACCATAAGTTGAGTTTGACATACACATCAATTCAATAATAATATCTTTCTATTTCCAATACTGTGGTTCATCTACTACACTACACAGTGAGTGCCAGAATCTTCTTGGGCGGATTAAATGTTTGACGGAGGCTCGTCTACACGACTTAATTTATCGGTGCAATTGTGCCATCTCTCATGTCGAGGCCGACGTGAGTGACTTCGGGGCACATGTCCGGGAGTTCGGGGCTGATGTTAGGCATTTTCGAGCCGATCTCATACGAAAATTACTGGCCAAGTCCGATCTCAAACAGAACTGGACATGTTGGGGAATAAACCAAGTATTCAACCTTTAATTATGGATATAAAGATCGAAACTTTAATTCCCCGTAGCCCACCTTAGAGACGACCAATTTCGAATCAACAAGTAACAACCAACAATATTAAGCTAGGCAAGTAATAACAAAGATTGAGATACGAGATTTAACGTGGTTCGGCAAAGTCTACATCCACGGGGTCCAGGAAATTCACTAGAACAAGAACTCGACAACTTGTACAACTCACAAACTTGTCACAACCAAGAGATTTACAATTAACTCAAAATCAACTCTTTGTTCAAGTTCACTCTCTCTCAAGATTTTCCCACTCACTCAAGATTTGTTTCATCACAAATCTATCCAAATGAGTTCTCTACCCAATCCTTAAAGAGCTCAAACTCAAATACAAGAGATAAGCAAATACTTCAAACTTTTTCCACCAAAAGCTTGATATTTTCTAAGACCTTTCTTCACAAAGGTACAATAGAACCTGCTTCTTCTCCTCTCTCCTCTTGGGCAGCAGCACCACACAGTAAGAGCAACTCCTTCCCTCTTTTCTCACTCTCGGGCAGCCTCACACAAAGAGGAGAACGACACTGCCCTAATGGGCTTAGGGACTTGGGCCCTATCTATTTTGGGCCTTAGCTCTACAGGACAAGTTTATTCTGTCCTCTTCTGAAGCAAAGAAGGTGGCTTCTTAATTTACAAGTTGATTCTCTACTTTAATTTATATCTAAACATTTTTATGTTAACTTCATAGATGATCTTTGGTTAAGAAGGAAATTTTTTTTTCCTCTGTTGTGTGAATCTGACTTGATATTGTTCTCCTATTATTGGATCTCTATTATTAATTATAGTCCCAACATTCAATTGGAAATTTTAATTATTTTTTTCTCCTCCAGATTTGATATAGATTGGAGCTATGATTTTTACCCTTATGTATGTATATAGGGAAAATCCCACATAAACCTTTTCAAGTATGACTGAGTTTGAGAATCTGCACTAATCTATAGGTGCCTTTAATTAAGTTACTATACCATATCAACTTTTCACTTTCTGTCCCTGTAAATTTTACAAGTAGAATAATCCTTTGCAGATTGATTGATGCTAGCAATCATAAAATAAATTCTTTGGGGATAATCATTAGGCTTGCAATTCTATTCTTGTTCCTTTTCGCCAATTATTATTCAGCTCTACTGTTCTTCTTTTTTACTTGGAAGGTTAGCATCTTTTGTCACAGCTTGAAATGAATCAAAACTGACCCCATAAAGCGTCTCCTCATAACTAATGTGTCCCTTAGTACAGAAAGATATCAAACAAATTTTACTGGGTCCTATGTTGGATTTGCATTTCATTACTATAGAGTAGGTAGGGGCTGCTTCAAATATACTTGCCATAAGCTTATGTGTTTCAATGACCCTTATCTACATGAAAATCGTATTAGATTTTTGTTCCTCGATCGATACAATGCACAAAAACGAACTAGCTAGGTTTCTATAGGCTATTTCTCAATCTCATTTTTGCTTGAAAATGCAATCATGCTGTAGTTAGATTTTGGTAACATAATAGGGAAATGTTGAAATAGTGTTGTATGGTTGTTCCAAATATTGAGCAAATTAACAATCTTTTCATGTAAACCAGTCTGGCTGAAATTTTGTTCAGAATCCGGCTCTTGGTAGTCTGTCGTGTTTTTCAGGTTTTCAGCTTCAGACGTGTGAGGAGTTTCTGTTTTGGTTTTGGTCCGGGGAGCAGTGGATCTGGTTTGAAGTCCCGGAGGGTTAGGTTGCTACTTCGGGAACCCTTGGGACCTAGGCCCAGTTCACAAGTTGTTGGTTGCTTGCGATGACCTTGGCATCACCGGTATTTAGCATGGTAACACCCAGAATAGCTAATCTTGTAGGAATCATATCTGGAACTCCGTGGTAGTTGAAGTTATTTCTTGGTGCAGTGCGGGAAGGAAATGAGGCAGTGGTGATCAGTTTACTCCTTTTGTGTCTCTCTGTGGGCTCCGGAGGGATCGATTTTTTGGGTGTGAGTGGTTGGGGGTATTTGTGTGTGTCTTTTTATTTAGTGTAGTTCATTGTTTAGTGATGGTGGTTGGTATGCGTTCGACATAGGACTCTTGTTTTTCAGGTTAAAGTTTGGGTGAATGGTTTGTGACTGTTCCAGTGTTTTAGTTGTTCAAGAGAAATAGGGTGTCGGTAGGCTATTATTTACTGTTTCTTTATAAATTTTATGCGCTAATACTCAATTTTTGGGTGTGGGTTTTGTCCATTCGGTGTTATTACTCAATGAAGGTCTTGCTTTTAAAAAGTAATCTTTTCATATTGTTCTGCCAATTCTTGATGTAGTATTTCAACTTGTTTACTTTTAAAATTTAATAAAGGTTGAGTTTTCAAAAAATATATCATAATCATTATTTTTTCAAAAGATTCACTATTAGTTTTATAAATATTATTTTATTATTAAAATATTATTTGGATGTAAATAAATTTTAACACATGATTGAAGTATAACATCATTTTATTGTTGAAATAACTTCATTTTAGTGTTAATTCAATACACAAATGGCATTGTGGATTGAAGTTGATCTTACTCTAAATTGTGGATATTAGGGAATGGTGCTGAAAATTCTGCTTGACTGGTATTAGTATTAGATTTTCATGAGATATGTTTGAGTAATAAATGCCAAAGACAAAGCTGTCAAGGCACAGTTTTTTGGCCAAGTTCAATGTGTATCTTGATTCAGCACAAGCTTATGTTGAGGCCTAGTTGCTGCTTGCCGACGATTGAGTGTACTTGCTCTGGGACCCAATCTAGATATGGAAGAGATTCAAGATTGTGGTTAACAGAAAATATACCAAAACAACAAACAAAACATGTTTTATAATCCCGTTTCTATTATAATCCAGTTTAAAGATATTAAGTTTTTGTTAGGATGATAAAAAAATTTGAATCGACGTAAACGGGTTAGTAAATTTGTCCCATTATATCATATAGGAAGACAATATACCCTGTATTTGACATGAACCAGTAAACCCGGCCTAAACCCGCTCTGTTGTCACACATTTTTTTCATTGAGTTTCGAGTATTTTGTCTTTCTACATTGATGACAACGAGGGCGGGTTTTGTGATCCTCATCTCTGTCCTGATTGGAGATAGCATGTCTCCATTCCCGCCTCAATTGACGTTGAGTCTCCATCAAGTCCGGGCTATTTTGACATCTGTATGTTAACATCTCACGTGAAAAAAAAGATGAAAATATGCATTACCTTGTAGTTATCTTAAATCTGATATCATGCAAATCTAAATTTCACCTTCCTCAAGCTATGGATCTATTAAAATTCATTTTGAACAATTAGGTCATCTAATGAATTTGCTAAATTAAGGTTTAATATAATATTAGGGCTTTGTTTGTATTCTCACGAATCAATAACTCATTCATATCCAAAGATCTGGATTTAACACCACACAACCATTCTTCTCTTATTGTTCAATAGGGAGAGAGAGAGAGAGTGGTGGTTGATCAGGAGTCGAATCAACCTTTAAAGTCCTCTTTTATTGTGAGTTACTAATTGTTGGCCCCTCTTCTCTTCTTCTTCTTCTTCCTACCATACCAACTGGTCTTGTTTCCCAATTAATTGAACCTCTTTTGTTCTCTTCTGAAGAACTTGCTGATGCTGTTACTGTGGCAAAGAGACTGAGAGCTCCCTCATCTTCACTCTCTCTTCCAACAACATGTGCTGAAAGTGGACAACCAAAGCCACCAAAACCCTCCCCACCATTCAATCCAATCCAATTCAATCATAGACCCTCTTTCGCTTTCCGCAATTATTAGCTAAACCTCAGCTCCCCGTATCATTTTCGGATCAGACTCAAGTCACGGATCAGATCATGGTAACATGTAATGTCTGCAATTCCTCATGGAACCTACAGTGAACAGAGATGGAGATTTCTTTGATTCAGATAAAAATGAGATAGAAGATAATGAGAAGCTCACTGTTGCTATTGGTAAGATGGAATCTAGAGGACTACAAGATGTGGGTCAATCAAAGGACAGCAAGATCTAAATACACATCCCACAAATCCAACAGCTGCTGTAATAATTGCAGTTGATCATTCATGTGAATGTGAATGTGGTAGATTTTTTTCCAATGTCATGCTGCTTCAATCATCATACCCTAAAAATCCATTCAATAATTGCCCAATCTTGAGTGCACATTGTCTTTGATGCTCCCTCAGTAGAGCAGGTTGGTCTGATTTTTCTAGTCCTGATGAAATCTTGAAGAAAATGAGGTGACTGGTGGATAATGGCAAAGCACCCATTTGATAGACCAATAAAAAGCCACAATATATCACACCAATCACCATCAGAATGTGGAGATCACACATTATTAGTGCACAAACAGTGGCATTAGTTTTGTGATAAAGCCCATAACTTGGTGCTTGTCTACAATTGTGTGTGTCTGTAAGAGAAATATAAAGAAGAAGAAGACCTGGTTCTTGTTTCAGCTTTTGGGCATGGAAAATTGGTGCTTCCCAGGCTGGCCCGAGCCAAACTGGTCTCATTGCAATGCTGTTTCAGAGCAATCTTTTCTAGTTCCATGGCCTCTCCCAGGTCACGAGCTTAACGGGTTTCCCTCATGGCCAGTGTCCGTCGAAGGAGTTGGAGAAGACAGAGCAGCCTCAGCCTCCAAGAGCCATAGCCAGGCCGAGAAGCGGCGAAGGGACAGAATCAATTCACAGCTCGCCACTCTCAGAAAACTCATCCCCAAATCCGACAAGGTAAACATAAAAAAAAACCCATTTCTCCCCTCAACTCAATTCCACACCATTTCATAAATTCATAAATTCATAAATCATAACCAAAACCCTCTCTGAGGCATTTCGTTGAACATCTTGCGTGCACAAACACAAACTCACCAAAATCTCCACAATTAACAATCAGATGGACAAAGCAGCGCTGCTGGGAAGCGTGATCGACCACGTCAAGGACCTGAAGAGAAAAGCAACAGAAGTGTCCAAATCCATGACCGTCCCAACCGACCACGACGAGGTCACCATCGATTGCGAGCTCTCCGGCGACAAAACCCTGACGGTCAGGGCGTCGGTGTGCTGCGACGACAGGCCGGAGCTGCTGGCGGAGCTCGTCAGGGTCCTCCAGAGCCTCCGGCTCACCACCGTGAGGGCCGAGCTGGCGAGCGTCGGGGGGAGGATCAGGAGCGTCCTGGTGCTGCGAAACAAGGACGGCGACGAATCCAAGATCAGCCCCACCGATCTCAAGAAGTCGCTAGTTGGGGTGTTGAACAAGATCGTCGCTTCGTCGTCGATGGGGTCGAATTGCCATCCAAGGAGCAAGAGGCAGAGGTTCTTCTTGCCCTCTTCGCATTTCTCGATCTAGCGCTTCAATTTCGATTTTGAATCTCTACACATTGGATCATATACAAATTTATCTGGAGAATTGAATTCATGTGTTTATTATTATTATAGAATTGAGAGTTTTTGGTGATCATATTATATGTTTTTTCAAGTGTATTGGACGAAGCAACGTATCTTAAATCCACCTCCTATGGTATACTTGTCAGTTGTATGGTTTAGGTAGTTATTGGACCCTCTTCAACAGTCTTATATTAATTGTTTTTGTTTTACTTATTCACTTGTTTTGTTTCATTTCGAATATTTCTATGCGAGTAAAAATCACTTTTTTTTACATATTACTAAAAAAAATGTTTGGAACAATGTTTTTTTTAATAAAATATTGTACAAAGTAATGCCGTGACATAAATATTAAGGCGCATAACCAATGAAGACATAAGAACTATTTCCAACAGTTTATATATATTGACCGAGTAACAGAAAAATTGTTTTGTATATTGTATTCCGATATTTTTTTATTTAAAGAAAAACGAAAGATAATTGTTAACGGAAAAGGAAAGCTAACTGCTACGGTTTTGGAAGTCTGAACGGGGTCGTTGTGAGAACGTAACATTTTATATTTTATTACGGAAAAACCAGTTATATGCGTAAGGATTTTACTAGATGAACTGAATTCAATATTGATCTAACACATTTAATAAACAAAAATTCAAGATGATAGAGTTAATGTACACACAAATGAGACTAGAAAAACGCACACTCAATAAAGCTCATTCACTATCCACCAAATTACTATGGTTAATTATTTTAATCAGCATGAAAAGTAAATTAATCACCACAAAAAAAATCACACAAATGAACGACAAAACAAACATCAAATTGTGGAAAACATGTCATAAATAGAAGTGTGCAGAAAAACTAGTTTTATGGCTCATGCAACAAAAACAAATAGCCTCAGCTTCAAAATCAGACTTACAATAATCTCATATTTAAATTGACGAGACAAACAGGAACCTCAATTCATCAACAAAAGAATTGCCGATTATTAGCTATGGTAAAATGTCTTTTTCAGAAAATTAAATAACCATATATAACAAAAAAACAATATATATCAGACGCATAACTCAAACATATATTACAATAGCTCTTCCAAATCTGCTCATCCAAATCCTTTTTACAAGACAAATTATAACAAAATTGAGGTCCAAACAACACATTCACATTTCACACCACTACTATGGGAAACTAACAAACACTAATATATTGGTAGCAGCCACCAAAAAAATAAAAGGCTTACACAAAAACTGACCGAAGTCATTATGTTAAAACTATTAAAATGAATGATCATGATCTGGTAAGTAAAACATGAACATTTTAAAAACATAGAAGCCATCCATACCAATTCAAGCAACATAAATTTGCATGGCTTAATTCACCCAACAAAAAGAAAAAGTATGGCTCTTGCAAACAAATATAAACAATTTACATACACACTACTACAATTGAACAGCAATACATATTATGATATAAACATTTTCAATAAACACTCCTAAACTATAATCATGTGGTATGGAAATGAAGTGGGTCAATAGATTGTCTTCTGAAAAAAGAGGTCATCTACTAAAACTAAACAGCTGCTAAAAGTCGCTAATGAAAAAAACAGATAGATTTATATATGAAGAGGAAATGAAAAACTAAAGCACTGCTCTGGATCTGCCCCAAATCCATCAAACTAAACCAACATAATTCTTGTTCCTCCAAACATAAATGAAACTCACAACAAGAGCTTGAGCACTTGGGGCAATGCATAACAAAATAGGTTCAAGACTTGGACAATCAAGAATCTATGAAGCTAATCAAATCTACAATATATACGCAGACTCGGCCTTGGATTGCAATTTCAGAACTATAAATTCTGCATTAGATAATCAGATAAACATAAAAGTGAAAATTAACACATATGCAGCCATTTGACAACACATAAACAACCGAAAAAGCTTCCGAAAATTTCATATAATGAAAATTACTTGAATCCAGCACAATGTATCAAAATCAGATAAACGGAGTCAACATAAACTAGTCTGCAAAATAGAAATGAAACGATGAAGCTTTAACCGATGAAGAACAAGTCTCTACTTAGATCTCTGTCTCATCTTTCGGCGCTTCCTCTTCAACCTCCTCATGCGCTTCTTCTTCCACTGTCAACACCACAAACAAATAACGAAATCAGAATCAAGCTATCGATTATCAACTACTGAGATTTCGCAGATAATATAATTGAAATTCATAAACAAACACAATGAAATGAAGGAGATGGAGATGGAAGGGAACACGGAATCGGATTTACCTTGGCTCTCATGGTGAATGGATCGGTTCTGGGTTCGCTTTTTCAAAAACCCTAGTTTCTGAAGAGAGGCTGCTACGATATGGAAGAGACGATGATAGGTTAGGGTTTTGAGGAACTATATAAAGGGATATGTGATTTAATTGGGCCAGGCTCCAGCTTCAAAACGACACCGAACGGTCGAGCCCACCGGGCCATGAAAACTATTACCGGGCTGCTTATTGAGCTTGGCTAATGGGTCGGGTCTACTGCACAAATAAGTGGGCCGGTGAAACATCACTTTCCGATCAATGATTGATTTTTGTTCCTCTCCTCCGGTAATTTGCTTAGTGTTGTCACTAACTATAGAATAATAGTTTTAGACGATTTTTCTATAAGAAAATTTTGTATAAAACAATTATGTTTTGATTATAAAAATATTATGAGAGTAAATGACGTGTCATCTGTAAAATAAATTAATAAAGTAATAAATAAGTAAAATAAATCATTTAGTCGTAGAGATCCCTCTAATAAATATAACTTTTTCTATATCAGATCACAGACAATCAATTTGGGAGTGCTTTTGGGTCTCGCCTCAATGAGACTCTTCTCTTTCGTAAACACAATCATATTATAGTTCATTTTACATGACATCATAGAGCTTGATTAGGGTTAATGCTGGTGAGCCTCGTCTCTTTATGACTATACTCTCCTATAAATCCAATAATATTATAACTCGTGTGAAGAGGAGATAGCCCATGTGCAACGACCGTCATACATAAAGAGAACAAATAAACTCAAATTGGTTGCATCATATGCAATCAATTTGAGCATGTGCTAAAGAGTTTCGCCTCATTGTGACTTAGCTCTTTCATAAATTTAATCATAACATGATTCATTTTACATGAAATTAAAGAAGTCGACAGATTAATGTTGGCAAACATCGTCTCTTTGTAACTTTGCTCTTTTTTAAATCCACAGCCGCAACCCTCGCCACAACTCAATACTATCAAGTTTGAACCTCAATTATTGTTTCACCGCATTGAATTTAAGGGGGCTGTTAGATTATATTAGGTTTCCTATATGTATGTTTCTTTTTTTCACATGTATTAGAGTTTCTCTATCCCTCTATAAATAGAGGTCTCTTGTCCATCATAATACATATTAATAATATATCTCTCATTATTTCTATCAATCATAGTTTGCGTGAAAGGAAGATAGTTCACGTGCACAGTAAAAATACTATACAGTGAGAATAAATAAACTCAATAAATCACTTGATTTTTAATTGTGGATTTTGACATATTGTATACTACCAATTTTACGTAGTTATGAGATTATTCAAATAAGTGGTATGACAATAATTTCTTGAAGTTCAAATGTTTATTTATGTATAGATCCATTCAAATAAAAAAAATATTTTTTAAAAATTAAAACCTCGTTTTCTCTTGAAATCTCTTCTAACTGTCACACCGTCGCCTAGATCTGGAACGCAGGTAACCGCTGGACGCCGTGGAGATCTAGGACGTCGGTGCTTGTGTCAAGGATGGATGGATCTGAGTCTTCCGTGTGTGTCGTCGTGTTGTTGGCCGAATGTAGACGTCGTCGGGGTTTGAGACCTCGGTGTGACAATTTGTGACGTCGGCGTGGTCGGGTGGGGGTTGTAATTGTCGGCATCGTCGGTAAGGCGGAAGTCAACGACCACGCGGAGACAGATACGGGTTGCCGAATCTTATGGGTTCGACAATCATGAAATTAAGTTTTTCACTTTTGGTTTCTTGTTCTAGTCGGAGATGATAAAGATAGCGAAGATGGTCTCAAAGGCTTACTCTGAAAAATAGAGGTATTGAGCTTTTTGTCTATTTATTTATGCTTTGCTTTGTGCGTATTATGTATTTCTTTATGCGATTTGTGTATTGGTGTACATTGGTGGAATAGAGAGAGTGTTATGAGTGAGAGATAGACTCGAGTGCGTAGCCTCCTTTGCGTCATGTGGCCGGCGATGGGTGTCGGTGTTGATAGGGCTTCGGGAAGTGATCGATAGACTTTTAGATTTTTTCTGGATAAGTGGATGAGCTTGGTTGGAGATCTAATACCGACTCTCCCTTGATTTGGGCGCAAGGGAACCTCCGAGGGGTGTGACTTGGTGATCCAAGCCTCACGGGTATCCAGTCCCGTAACACCTTAATGAGGATTTTCGGGAGAAGCGCTCAATTGGTCCTAGACCAAATGTACTTCGGGATGGGAGCTAGTTGAGAGGAGTCGTCAAAGTCTTACGAACATTTGAGACATGAAGTTTGGAGTCAGTGACCAGAATTAGGAAGCGACGGTTCTGGTAGATAATCAGATTGATAAGAAGAGCGGGATGATGGTCGAATTGTTGTTTCGTCACAATTTTCTCTCTATATTATTTAGAAGTGTTTTACTATTTTGTCATCTATCTTGTAGTTCATATTTGGTTATCATGTTTAGTGTTATGTTGGTCAGATTATAGGATGGTTTACTATAATACCATGTTACTCTATTAGGTCTTTGGTTTGGAGTAGATATGGATATATATCTATGTCATGCTACATTTCGTTGTATTTTGTAGTCAATTAATAATATTTGTCTGCTTTTCTAAAATATCAAAAATAAATTATAAACACTCCAAATTCCAATCATATTGACAATTGATTTTCATATTATTAAATATTTCAGGTATATCTTCTACCGTAGTTCCGTGAACCAATTTTGTGGCCAAACAAAAGAAGAAGAAATTAAACTTCCAATTATTACCAATCTAGAAGTTACCTTGTTCAATAAGGAAAAGGAAGGGCCAAACAAATTTTGTGGCCAAACAAGGAAGAAGAAGAAATTAAACTTGAAATAAGTACCATTCTAGAAGTTACCTTCTTGAATAAGAGAAAAAGGTGGAACAAAAGACACAACAATTGAGTTGGGCACCACCACAAAAGGGACAAGACTACAACATGTCTATCCACAACAAGTCCAACTCCGAACCTCAATCATAGCAACAGATCAAACCAAACTCCAACGGCCATAATTTCTCCACCGGGCCTAACCACCATCTCTGAGGCCCATAGATTTGTCCTCAACCCATCGAACAACTTTGAAGATTACCATAGAATTATATTATTTATACACTTGAAAGAGAATGTCTCGCTTTCACTTTAGCCAAAACCAAGTTTTCTTAATCCCCATTTACTGGCTCCACTAAACAAGTATATCCCATCAACCCAACATTGATCTTCTTACTTCTAGTGCTACTCGTCTTCGTTAGTTTATATGAATAAAATCGCAACTCACATCACATCTGATTTTATTGTTAAAATGAAAGTGTTACGATTTAAAATATTTTTTATTCAAAGAATGATAAATCTTGATATTGACTATTGTTAAGACAATTTGATTATATTGGGCCTTGTGATTTTCAAAGGCGGCTAATTTACAATTGGTTTAGAAGATTGATTAGCGTTGATAATTACAAACGTGATTTAGAAGCTCTGAGTTGATGAATCACGAGCCACAATTTACAGTCAGTAGTGCACAAACATAATCCAATATTTAAATTGCCGTGCCTTAATTGAACTGGACATCAAAGGTGGATTCTCCGACAAGTCTCAATCTCGTACCGCAACTTGGGATCTCCCATGTTCCTGGTTCGCGGCAAAACCCTCTTTGAGACATTTCGTCCAACACACGATGCTCAGTACATGCAATATATCTTCAATGAGACACCCAACGGTATGAGATATACACTTTTTGTTAAGAGAATACAGAATATGAAGAGTTTATGTGTAGCTTAGGAACATAATATAATGTTTTTAATTGAAAAAACACCCTTTTGATTAGAATCAAACACAGTGACAGTGATTAACATTTTACAACAACCCAATTGATTTGATTGAGAAAAAGAATCATCAAATTCAATTTAATTCACAACTCCGACTCTGTAACAACAACAACAATAGCCGGAGCGACGTCAGCGTCGAGCCGGATAGGAGCCCGGCACATCGGACAGGTCGACCGCGTGCAAAGCCACCGGTCGACGCACTCGGAGTGGTAACAATGGCCGCACGTGGGCAGAACCTTAACCTTCTCGCCCTCTTCGATGATTCCGAGGCATATGCAACACTCCACCTCCTCCTCGTCACCACCACCATCCTCGCCGCCCGACGACCGGTGGAGAGTTATCGGCAGCTTGCCCGCGATCGCATACTCGAGCCCGCACGAGCCGCGGCCCTGCGGCGGCGCGTGAGGCGCGTGGAGCGCGTGTGGGTTCGTGATCGGCAAAACCGTGTTGTATCTGCATACCCACCTGGCGTAGAGGAAGAGGAGAGTGACGGTGATGATGACGGAGAAGAGGACGATGACGAAGAAGAGGGTCTTGCCGCCGATCTCGAAGTTCCGGTCGTCGAGCTCCGAGTAGTGCCAGTGGAACGATTCTTGAGTAGTGGCCATTGGGTAGTTGTTAGTTAATTTAGTTGGGGTTTTTCTTGTTCGTGAAGAATCGGTACCATATATGGAGGAAAAAAAAAGAAGAAAGTTGAGAGGGCAAGGTTCGGTGGGTGGAGATGCGAGTTGACGAATTTTTTGAATCTTTTGTTGATATTATATATCCATGAAAAAGGAAGTTAAAGATTGCCCCCACCAATTGTTATCATCATAGATTATTCAAGCACCTTTGCAATAAAACAAAACTTAATAGGTTCTATAACATATAAACCCACTGGTTTAGCTTAGCTATCACTTTTTAATTATTGAAAAAGTTCAAAATAATATCTACAAGTTGGTTCCAAAGTGGACAAGTTGAAAATATCAATTCTAAAAATTTACATGAGATTGTAACACTACTAATTTCAGACAAGTGAACTATTGTACAGATATTGGTTCAAAAATAATTAAAACATAATGTTATGTTATTTATGTAAAAGGAGGAACTATATCTATAGTGTGTGTGATTGGGGACCAAATTACCCATATTCTTATAGTTTGAATGGGAAATTCAAAAGAAGGACCAAATGACCCAATTGCCATAGCAACATATCTAGTAGATATCTTTACTTTTATTTGGAAGCTGGGACAATTGATTGAGAACTCCAAAAACGTAGGACCCTCGTGACAAGGAAAGCCCAAACAATATCTTAGAATGTTTAGGTGAATCGCATCAAAACTGATGAGGCCAATTCAGACATTTGGCTGGGCGATGAGTCACTTTGTTTATGGCTAGATATTTCAATTACTTAACGTGGGGAAAGATTAACTTTTGGCCATAAGTGTTTTTTAAAAGCAAACAACATCTCATTCACTGTCAACACAAAGGGACAAAATTCATATTAAAAAATCTACCATCAGTTGTGTGTAGTTTACGATAAAACAATAAAGAACAACATTAAGATATTATCTTTCTTGAAACTACAGAAAAATTAAATCCGACATAAACTGACCACTAACACTATCTATAACTACTCTAAACAAAAAACACCCTAACATCTCATCATTTTGGGGGTGAACATAATGTCTGGACAACTCGGCCACTCATAGTCCCAACCTGAAGTGACCCGCACCGGGAACAGGCACCATATAAAGATATCACGGGTTGGGTTGCGAACATGAAGTGGTGTATCTGGACCAACCCGGCCAACCTAATGTAATGGACTTAACTAACTAAACACACAACCCACACTAATTTTGAAAGGGTCATATTAAGTTTTTTTTAGCAAACAAATTCGAAAACACACAATTTCCATATAAACTACTATAAATATTATTAACAATATGTTTTTGTGACATTGAAGGATTAATTTTGCAATACAATATTGTGTACATAATTTATTTTTGCAATCAGTTTTTACGTACAATTTGTTAGTTTTGCAACCCAGAACCTATCCGGACTCAACCCGTCCGCTTGTTCAGTGGACATCACTCTTTATGAGCGGGAAATGGACATGAAAATGGTCAACCCACTGAATCTGAGTTGGGCCCAAAAATAAGTAATGAACTGTCCAATCCAACCTATGCTCACCCCTATTATTATTACTCACGCTCAAAACACCGATCCCTCTGAAGATTATACGGGGACAAAATCGAAGAACTTTTGGCGACAAGTGTTAAATGAAAATATCTGAAATTGTTTTGTTTGATTTCCCTATCATGATTTTACGGGTATTTGATTTCGAGTGGGTGTTGTACTGTAAACCAAACACTCCCTTGGTCAAAAGAGCTTGTCCATAATTGCTTTCTTCGTCCCGTAACTTCCACTTATCATTTCATTTTCTTTCATTTTCAATTCGAAAATAAAGGCCCTTTCTTTTCCTTGTACATTCTTTTTCGGCTTCCACTTCATTTCAAAGACAAGCGATTGGGCCTTGGAGCTTTATAGGCCCAAATCATGGTCTGTGTCTGGACTTGTTTTGGGTTGTTTAATTAATGGGCTAATTATGTATTCCAAGAAGATGAGATGGCTAAGTATCCAGTGTAATTATTAGATGTGTTTTGTGATATGGTGTCCACTTTGAATCAAATTTACAACATTTTACATGAATTTTGTGATCATATCCTCGTTCTGTTGGTATCGAAAATATTGAATTTTCATCGAACTTAAAATATTAAATTACTTTTAATAATTATTATAAAATAAAAATGATCAGGTGAAATTAAACTTCCCGACTTGAAGCCAAAATAATTGCTATCTAATTAATAAAATTTATTTTTCCTTTTAAAAAAGAAACTTCTCCTTGCAATTGTGTCTTGATCCCTGCATGTCACGAAAGAAATCAAATATGATATTTCATGCCTTTAGTATTTATCTACATATTTTTTATTACCTCATATACAAGTATTATGTATGAAATATTGTATAATATATTATTATTTATTTATTTAGGCCTGTGTAGTAGGATCGGGTATATGGTACCCTTGAACTCAATAAAATCAGTCAAGTTATTAAATTTTTATTCAAATAAAGGGCCGAAATACAAGTAATATTAAAAGGATACATTTTAAAAGAAGAAAATACATATTAAGATTTGAGCTTGTTGCCCTTTATTGTTTACATATTTACTACAAGAACTTTACCCACAACTCTTAGTAATTTCTAATCAAATTGTAACTTAACCATATACATCCCCTGAACTGTTATGAACTCAAATTTAAACATATGAGTTCTTAAAAATAAATATACCACAAGGTCAACCTATGTTTGTTGCATGAATTTTATGCACAATCTTTGCTAATTTTTAAACTAACCGTAACTTTATACGTTTAAAAACGTATCTATAACGTATCTATTGAGCTGGACAACTTTGGAAGAATCATTAGTGAACGGTGTTACATACTATTAATAATCAGAACTTATGTTCTTGGTTTTTCTCGTAATCAAATGGCTCACGAACTGATCATGTTTGTTTTAACTAACAGTAGTTGTGATTATGGTGAGAAGTCTTTCTCACCATCTGTAGCTTCAGCTGTCCGACGTGATGTCGGGTTAGTTAGCCACTCTTAAGTTTGGCCGAGTTTCACTTAACTCTCTTTAAGTTCAAAATTCACTTGTGGAGTGCCCTAAGTTTGCAAAAGTCTCACTTTACTCATTTTCAGTTAACTTTTTTGAAAATTATGTTAATTTTTGTGAAATAACGAAAATACCTTTTTATTAAAAAAATTAAAAATAATAAAAAAAAATGATTTTGAACCTTTTGTTTTCTTATTTTTTCTTACAAAAACAAAAAATAAAAAATATTTTAGTATTATTTTTTTTAAAAAGTTTCTTAAAATTTTTTTTTAAAAAAAAAGATGTTTAGAAATCATTTTAAAATCTATAAAAAAAATTATAAGAAATTTTTTTTATTACTAACATAATTTTATTTTTTATTTTATACAATGAAAACATTATATAAAAAAGTTTGAAAATCAGTTTTATTAATTTATTATAATTTTTCAATAAAAAGGTATTTTCGTCATTTTGCAAAAAAGTTAACAGAAAAGGGTAAAGTGAAATTTTTTTTAAACTTAAGAGACTTCACAAGTTGATTTTGGAGTTAAGAGCAGTTAAGTGAAACTCGACTAAACTTAAGAGGAGTTAAGTGAAATTTCTCGTGTATAAAATATAAATTTTCTAGTTGAAATTACTTTCCAAACTATAAAGTTTAGGTTTAATATAATCAATTAACAGAGAGAATTGTATATACTGAATAATTAGTTAATGGAATAATATCTTGGGAAGATCTTTGGCCGGCTAAATTAATAGGGTGAGCCATGTGATGAACATTTATATTCTAAGTTATCTTATTATATATATAATCATCATATTTATCTAGGAATATATATAATGATTATGTGGTTGCTAATCCAGTGTATGAAGATGGATTATGGAAATGGCATACTATAAAATTGTAGGTATAGAGTTGGATCATTTTTTCAGCAATTTATTCTTTTGAACAAACAAATCATTGCAATGTCGTAATTATTGTGCGAGAATCTTAAATTTATACCAAAATATATTCTAATATGTTGTTTATCCTAATATTTACGTAGTTTGTACTCATAAAACTAGTTGACCGATTCCAGCTGAACAATTAAGTAATAGAATTGGTAGTTGAGGCCAATATAGTTTTGTCATTACACTTTAAAACATCTAATGATATTGTGATGAGGGATTAACAAATTGCATTAGTAAATTAATTTAATTGTTCAAATATTCTATTTAGCTAATTCGACGTTATACTTGTTCTATAATCTTTAAAAATAAAAGTAAACGCGATCTACTAATTTTAATTGAAGTTATCACACCTACCCAACCCAAGAACTAAATTGTTTTATTATATTTTTAATTTCTATCAAAATTAATAATTGTATCATTACAATATATAAACACATGATCTTCTGGTTTATACTAATTACAATATATACTTGATTTGAATTTAGTGAATACAACTTTTTCTAGCTCAAATTCATATAAACTATTGATTAAGTGTGAAATATATATGGAAAAGAGAAATAAAGTATTTGTCTTTAACGTTAACAAATACTCGCTTTCTAGCATCATGTCACGAATTCTCTTAAAAGAGTGTATGGCTCAAGCCCTGGGATATTCCTTTGTGAACATAAAAGGTATCAGGGGTAATTCCACAATAACTCAAATTTAATTAATTGCAGATAAGTGCCTAACAGGACTAAATTCAACAGAGCTGGTATGCAAAAAGACCAAAATGCCCTCGCTGTTATGAGTTGAAATCTGACCGGTTCAAATCAAGTCAAACCAGTTTAATATTTATGAAATGACTATTTTACCTTTCATTCAATAACTAATTTAATTCATAAAGTGAGGGCAATTTTGACTTTTCAAGTATTAATGATTAAGATAATATTAGTTATTTGTAATTAAATAATATTTGTGAATGGACTATTTTACCTTTTATTCAATAACTAATTGAACTTATAAAATGAGGGCAACTTTGACTTTTCAACTATTAATAATTTAAAAAAGACAAAACCCCACAAACACTACAACTCATACATAAACGCAAACACACACACAACGCACACACAGAGTTTAATTTTTTTAATAATTAAAAAAAAACAAACATCCCCTCTCCGCCGCCGCCACCAAAACAAAGAAGAAGAAGGCTCAGACCATCTCTCTCGCGAAATTCTCCACCAAATCGACCTACTCAACTCCGTCTTCGCAAACCCTCTTTGACCAGGCCCCTCTCTCCCTCCCTAGCGGCCCGCGCGAGCAAACTGCCGAGGAGCTCGACCGGACCCAGCTCGGCGGCGGGTTCAGATCCTACGGCGGAGGGAGGGGTGGCGAGGACTCGTCATCACGCTGGGGAGGCGATGAGGGGCGGAGATCGGCGAGGTCACCGACCAGAGAATCTGGGCCGTCGAGGGCCGATGAGGATGACTATTGGGGCGCGACAATGGGTCCCCTCCACCGCCGTCTCCATCTCCGCGCTCACCTTCTTCTTCTTCTTTAGCCCCTCGCTCAACTTCTCTGCCGCCGGACCCTCCACCGCTGGCGCCGAGCTCAGTTCATGGCTCCTTCTCGCCGGAGCGAAACACGCATCGAGGGTCTCCCGGAAAGGGGTCCATATATATGTGGCTTTTTAAAACTAGGTTTTTCTGGAATTTTACAACAACTCAATCTGCGGGAAGGTCGTGGATTAAACTTGATGGCAGATTTTGAAAATGTAATGAATAGTTGAGGGCATTTTGGTCATTTGACAAGTATTTTTAATATCACAAATGTTATTTTAATTATTAATACTTGAAAAGTCAAAATTGACCTCATTTTATATGTTAGATTAGTTATTGAATGAAGGGTAAAATAGTCATTTCATAAATATTAAACCAGTTTGACCTGATTTGAACCGGTCAGATTTCAACTCATAATAGCGAGAGACATTTTGATCTTTTTGCATACTCAATCTGTTAGATTTAACCCCGTTAGATACTTATCTACAATTAGTTAAACTTATTGGGGTACTACCAAAAAATGTTTGAAACTTAGAGTACTAATTTTAAAATGAGTCAAAGTTGGGATACTGACATGAAATTACCTTCAAGTATTTTTAAAACATAATTATCAAATATTACAACATATCCCAACAACAGCTACACCATAACAACAATATGGTGCAAAACTAGTACATTAATCAGATGAATGATAGTGAAAAAGTTATGTCTATCCTTTACCTTAATCTCTTTTCTACTGTTACTTTCAAAGACTGATGATCTCACTTTAGACAAGTTTAAATTATTCATGATACAAACTTAATATATACCACAAGAGAGTAAGGGTGATCCAAATATGCTAATGTGGGATAATAATTGAGTTCGAGTGTTGCTTTACAATTTATATGTTATTGTGGGTGTTGCTCATTTGCGAGTGCCACCTCTTAAGCAATCAATTCATTTGTATTATCGTTAATGAAATAATTTTTGACCCGTAATTCACTCACTCACACGCGAGTGACAGATTGAATATGCGGGCGAGTCATGTTACCAGTAAAAGTTGTACAGTTCTGCTATCACATATCATTATTTATTTAATTTTTACACGTAAACTATACTTAGATTTCTTTAATTTCATCCGTAAATGGAAAGCCGGCAGTGGATTGCGAATCATATGATATGTTGGAAAGTTAAAAAAGCAAAAAAGTGTATATACGTGGATAAGAATTCCCAATTAGAGTAAATCACAAAAGTGGGAAAAAAAAAGAATAGTCAAAGGAGCCACAATCCTGTGGTGCATGCTCACGAGTACGGACTCCTAATCAGGTACTCGTACCTGTCCACGGAGCTCGCCGGGACCGCGACCATAACCTTCACGGCGTCCGTCTGATCACAAACCGGCAGCATCAGACAGTACCTGTCGCTGCAGATGGGCCCCACGTGAACCGGCCTCCCCAGCCCGAAGTCAACCCTGTCCAGCCCCAGCCTTGACCACTGCGACAGTATCAGCACCCCTACTGAGTCCACGCACGCCCGAGCCCCGCTCACCGACTCCACCACCGACCTCACGTGCTCGTCGTCCACTCTCTGCTTCGCCCTCCTCACCAGCCCCGCCACGTGTCCCAGCCCCTTCTCGGCCATGTCCTTCACGCTGGTCTGGGCGCACCCCAGCACGAACGCGTTCCCGTAGTAGCCCACCGGCAGGCCCGGTTTCACCCGGCTCCGCACGTTCACGCTGAAGAGGAGCTTCACCGTCTGGTTCGGTGGCAGGTTCATCCCCCTCGCCCAGCTCCTCCACACGTGCGCCGACAGCACCTCGAACGACGTGTACGAGGTTGACAATGCCACCTTCTTGAGCTCCGCCACCGATTTCTGGCCGAACGTCACCGAGCTGGGGACGAGCCGCTCGGTCGCGAACCGGGTTGCGAACCCCGACACGTCCGGGACCCGGCTGAACTCCGGATGACCCACGGGTCGACCCGGGTTTAGTTTCGGGTCGAGGACGTGGCGCTCCCAGACGGGCCGGGGCTTAGGGCACTCGGGCCCGCGTTTCCCGGCGGCTAACTCGGCGAAGTGGTTGAGAAACTCGGCGCTGCCGATCCCGTCGGTGAGGCAGTGGTTGATACCGACGCCGAGGGCCGCGTCACCGTCCCTTAGCCACGTCAGCTGGACAACCACCGGTGGGGCCCCCTTGAGGACGTCACCCACGTGCAGAGACAAGAGCTTCCTCCACTCCGTCACGTGCCTCGGCGCCCTCTCGAACTCCGCCGCCGAGTGGTCGGAGACGGCCTCGAGGAACACCGCGCCCTGGCCGCGACACGTCACCTCGAGCCGGGCCGGGTCGCCGCCGTGCTTGGGACGCGCCACCCGCCCGGCCAGGGGGTAGTAGGGGACGAGGGCGCGTGCCAGGGCCGACTTGACCCGACCCGCGGTGGCCGCGCGGTCGGAGCCGCCGTCGGGGCGGTAGATGAGGAGGTACTCGATGGAGAAGCGGAGGAACGGCTGAGAGTCCAGGGAAGATAAGGTGAGGACTCGCGCCGGAGTTGGCTCGGCCGGCGTGACAACAACCGCCTCTTTGATGTGCACATTGTGCGTACCCATACCGATCTCGGGGTGTGTCTTGTATTGGGTCCGGGTCTTTATAAAAAGCTTCACACATTTGGTAACCCATCAATCATAATTTAATCAAATGAAAATTATGTCAAATCCTTTCTTTAACTATATCACATTTCACTTCATTTTTCTTAATTATCATTAAAAAAATTGAGTTAAAATATTAATTTTTAGTTTACGAGTCTTTCGTCGTTTTAAACGACGAAAAAAGTTTAACATGTAATTTTTGATAACAGTAGAAATAAAATTTTCGTAAACTTAAAAGAGTATCTGACATATTTCCAATGAGACATTCTATCAGTTAAACATAAGAATGGCAAGTAAACGGGTTTGGACCAGGTTTCTCCAAAACCCACGCTTGCTCACATTAAACGGGTGTCCGACTCGTTCAAAACACGCTAGGTATGAAATTTTTCGAAACCTGTCTCGAAATTAATTATTATAATATTTACAATATCTATGTATTAAGAATATAATTATAGTATTTACTATTTTTTGGGTGTGAGTACCACCACCCGAATGTTGTTGGGTTTCATTTGTTCTGAATGGGGCGCGTGCATCGGTGTCCGTCGAGTTTAAATTTTTTTTCTCACCTCCAGGTGAACATTACATTGTTTATGGTGAGATCGAATGTTCGATCTCGTTGAAGGAGAGGGCTCACATTATCTCTAATTAATGAATATAATAATAAACATACATGATGTTTGAATATATACATCTGTGAGAGAGAGAGGCGTGGGAGAGGCATGTGTGATAAGGTAACTTTTAAGTGTGCGTCTTAACTGTGTAAAAGATATGAAATGAGATTCTAAAGCACACAGCTTTAAGGAGAGAAAAAAAATGTTAACAGCTCGGCTTTGCTTCTCTCTCCACCCGAAAAATCTCTTCTTTTGATTTGGTGTTGGTGGAGTCAACTCGGGACTATCAACTCCACATCTTAATTAATGAATCATGCCATTTTATTACTTTATATAATAATAATATTAACACTCATGGTGGTCACCATGTAATGTAACCAATTTGATAATGTTGTGTAGGCATGAATGAAGCCACTACAGATCCTCTCATTCTCATCTTCGCGTGTGGGTACCGATACTTGTCTGCTCTGTGTCTCACCATATCTAATATAAACACTGTTACTATTGTATATACTATACATTATTTATTTTTAATATTATATTATATTAATTAATTAGTGTTACTTTATAAAGTGGGAGAGCTTGATAGTACATATCCACAGAAAACTCGTGGGAAAGTTTAAGGATGTCGACAATTTGGCTGAACCACTAAATTAACAAGACTTAATTAAAGGATAATGATAATTTATTATACTAATTATATATTCGAAAATAACACTTTCATATATAATTAATTTTGTTTTTTTAGTACCTTAGTTACTTTTTTGGATAACTTATTTTTAAAATGCCTAAAATACTTAAACTAATATTAATTGAACGGTAATTAAACTGATCAAATTGAATTGAGCGGGTTCAATTGGGCTCTAGCTGGTTCAATGTTTGATCAAGAAATTGAATCGAACCAAAGACATTTAAAGCATAAATAGTTTAGGTATTTTCGGATAGGTTGTCCTAAAAAATAGTTAGAATACTAAAAAAGTGTCAAATTAATTATGATATGAAAATGTCATTTTCAGATAGTTGGGTATAACAAACAATCATTATCTCCTTACTTAATAATAACTAAAGTTTATTATTAACTTGATATTCCTCTTTTGTAAAGTTCTGTTATTTTTCCGTTAAAATTTATGAATAAATCATTATGAGACAAATTCGTACGTCTAAAATAGTGAAAATTAAATGGTAGTGAAAGGATCATATAAGCATATCCGTTGTAATTAGGTTTAGCACTCTAGGAAATTCGGATTTGGAGCAAACCCATTGGAGTTCTTGAAGTGAATATATTATGAAAAAGGTTTATATAATATGGTTCCTAAGATTTTGTCGTAAAAATACATATTGTCTTGGAGATTGTGGACATATAATTGAGTAAAGAAAAGAGTGACCTAACCTATATGCGGGAATGGTCACTATATGTCTTTGGCAATCGGAATATTTGCTTCAAAAAGTTAGCTAATAAGACCATGGAAATTGAAAGTTGTGCCCTAAAGAGTAAAAAGATTGTACCTTTATTCCTATAGAGATATGGACTACACATCGCCCAAATGGAATGAACTTTGATGACCCATGTGCTTGCTTTCATCTTCACCCATATTGGTTGTCTTTTTTGTGTGGAAACATTTATATTAGGATCTAGTTTGGGTCTAAGTCAAAAATGCAATTGGGATTTTGCAGGGGAAATTATAATTTACAACAATTGAGTATATGTTTGATTTCCAACCTATTAAGTTAACTAAAATTTATGCTAATTTACCCATTATGACCAAAATTTGAGGTTGCAAATTCATACCGATGTCCAATTTACTTACGTATGTTAGAGAAACGATATTTATTTATCAGATCGGATAAATGGTATAAAATGGTCAAGTTGATATGTGTATTAGCTTGTAAGTAAGTAACGTTAATGTACAATTTTGAAACACATAAATTCGAGCTTGAATGATGAGAAATATGTTCACATATTTTAAGAAATCAAATATTTTCAATAAATATCACAAGCTCTAAAACGGGTAAAAAGTGAATAAGAAATTGGATTCCTAAATTGGCCATATAGATGATACATAGTTGACAAATTAAGTTGTGCAATCAAAATGATTTCTCCAAAATTGCACATTTCTAGTGTTTTTTTAAACTTTAATTTGAAAATATTACTAACCATTCTTACGGCATATATAAAATAATGTTTCATACAATCGCAATAAATCATATAGGAAAGACTCACTCTTGCACCTAGATGTGCATGTGATACATATATTGGTCGACGAGTCGGCTGCAAACTTGAATGCAAACTTGAACTCGCACACGCCTGCAGATAGTGAGTGATGTGAATTTGAAAGAAAAATTAAAATTTTGAAACTCGTCATATTTAATGGACGACCTTGGAGAAGTTTAAATTTCATCAATTGTGAACATTGACCGAATCTTGAAAAAACAAGAGGACTCAAAAGTGAACAATAACATGTGTTTAGTTTATTGATTTGCTTTAAATCCATGTTTTTGTTTAATTTTATTGAGAATGCTTATTTTAATTTTCCCGAGAATTTAACAAGTTCATCTCTATCAATACCTATGAGTAAATGAACAGAAGAGAAATAGTGGAAGTGTAGAGAGGGGGATAGAAATAATAAGAGTATTTTTTTCATTTCCAAATAATTAACAGTAACATAATTTAAATTGGATGGAAAAGAGAACATGTAAAAATACAATTTTCTTTTTAAAAATAAGCAGAGAAATATTATTAAGAATTGTTGGCAACAAGTATAACAGAGAGAATATGACAACCAAACCATATTCACCTTCAAAACAGAGCCTAAAAAAAACAAAAATGGTCTTAAACTATACTTAGGTATAATATAAAAATTTGAACTCGACAGGTACCGGATTAACACTCTCCGTTTGGAATGGGTGAAATCCGTTGTTTTGCGGGTTGCGGTTTTAGGAACAGGTTTTTGAGCGGGTACGGGTTGACCTATACCCGATATGATTTTAACCCACACCCGCACGAATTTAAAATAATAATAACTTATATATTAATATTATGTAACATAATTTACATTCTTATTAATTTTTTTTTAAAAAAAGTAAAAAAACTGAATTTTAATCATCAACTCACTAAAAAAACCTAAATTAATATAATATAACATATATTTATATTAACTTTTGTACTTTTATTGAAAAGAAATTTGTTAATTAAAATAATATGAATTTTTGGGTCGGGTTTCGGGTTACAAATAAAACCCGCACCCGACGAATTTTTTGCGGGTCATAGTGAACGGGTTCGGGTGCGGATTTGGCTAAACCCGACCCAAAACCGGGCCGTTGCCATTCTTAACAATATCATCCTATAACCTGATTAATTTACAAACTAAATAGATGTATATTTATATAAGACAACTCAAAGATAAATCCCTGAGTTCTTGTTGACCGTCCATTGTCTCAATCACCTCTGACAATATCTGCTCATCTTTCGAAGGCAATACCTTATAAATCAGGCCACCGACTCCATACCTCTCACCACAATTGAACACAAAAGGTTCAATGACCCCTCATAACTCGGCCCCTCCCGTTGTGGTATAAGGATCAACCTTTAGGCACATAAACCAAAACCAATCAACCAGAATTAAGCCAAGAGAAACGCTTCTCCCGTTGTTCCTCACAAATGTGTTGCAAGGATGGATACATGTGAGGCTTGGATCACTGCGTCACAACCCATGGAGGTCCCCTAGCATCCACATCTAAACCAAGGGAGGGCCGGTGGATCTCTAACACTAGTACCACTTAAAAATCAAACTCTTACGGTGTTCCTGCAAATCCTCACAAAATTCTCTCGGTTTCACAAAAAGACACCAATCGATACAATCAATCGCACAAGCGATACACTCAAATAGAGATCTGAAACGACGAAAAAAATGAATATATAAACCAAAAACCCAGAAATCAATAATATGACCATAATTAACAGACTGGAATGAGTTATAAACAGAATGGACCAAAATGAGACCAGGCCCCAGGTTTGGATTGAACGATCGGTCAACTAGCTATGCCCATTACATTTGTCCATCTTTCCCCGAGCACCGAACACGCATGAGAACGAATAAATGTGAAAGCCGCCGTCGTCTCAGAATGTCTCGCAAAGAGAACCCTCGCGGCACAAGGTTTATAACCCTAGTCGTCGCCATCGCCGCATGAATCATTTGGGAACCTCCATCCACAACCTCGTCCAAAACAACACTCGTCCGTCCACCAATTTCAAAGTGAAGTGATTTTTTCAAAGAAACAGAGATCTCGATTCCAATTGATTGAGAAGTCTGTGATTATGAAGAAAAAAAATTGATTCGACCCCAACGTGAAATAAATTATGGGAGATCTAGAAACAGATACGTCGGAGAATACTGAAGTGAGGTGTTGGCGGACGGATAAACCATCGGCTAAATCTAACTGAGGTAAACATATTATTTTTTTAAGGTTAACTACAAGTTAGTACACCTAATTGGAAGCATTTTACAAGTGACTATACATATTTTAAAATCTTTCATTTTCGCTCACCTAGTTACACTTTTTACAACATTCTCTAACATCGTTAAATTTTGGACAATAATTTTTTCAAAGCATGAAATGTCTAAAATACCCTCGGCTGTTCATCAAAATTTCAAAATGTGCCATGATGTCATAACTCTCTCATACGAATTTCATTTATGGCTCGTAGTATATCGAATCGATAAGAATCAGAAGATCAACAATTTTTTTTAAAATAATATATTGTCTATATATTATTAATAATTAGTTATGTAATTTTTTTAATAATTAGATTCGGATGACACTAATAACTATATATTCAAAATAAAAAATATAATACAATAATAATATTAATGATTAATAGTATACTGAAACTTTCAAATGACATAATTCTCTCATACGAGCTCTGCTCTGTTTCGGACTCATAGTATATAAAATCCAAGAGAATTGGAAGATTAACAATTTTCAGCGTTAATAATTATTAACAATATATCGACACAACTTCTTTCTTCAAAATTATTTATTTTATGATTCTCTGCGATTTGATATACTATGATGAGCTCAAAACGGAGCTCATATGAGAAAGTTATATCATCCGAAAGTTTCAGTATATTATTAATATTATTTTAATAAATCATTTATATTATATTTTAGTTCGAATATATAGTTATTAATGTCATCCGGATCTAATTATTAAAAAAATATATAATTAATTATTAATAATATATAGACAAAAAATTATTTTTTTTAAAGTTGTTGAGGAAGGGAAGGGGTATTTTAGGCATTTATAAAAAATGAACGGTGAATCAAGTTAATTTGGATGAAAAAATAGTAACGCGTATTTTTTTGGTGACTAGGTGAACGAAAATGAAAGTTTTTAAAATAAATATAGTCACCTGTAAAATACCTCCAACTAAGTATATTAACTTGTAATTAGCCATATTTTTTATAACGAGTGTATAGTAAATTGTAAAATGCGACAAAGTAAGTACAATAATATGTAATTATATCTAATAATTATTATTATATAATATTTACTTTTCGTAATTATAATTTATAAATAAAATAATACATGTTAAATCATTTCATTATTAAACTATTGAAAAACCAAATCGAAAAGATGATCAGATACATTTTTAGAGATTCGGTTGCAGTCGACGAAGATAGAGCCTTAACTTATAGGATTTTGGAAGATTGGGTTCAAATTACTCAAAACGGCCTAAGTAAAGGAGATATACCTGCTACATCAACATGTCTGCATGGTTTGTCATATGTATATATGGATAGGATCGATGTTGATATAAAGAAAATATGACAGATTTGTGAGATTAGTTTACTATGACTATTAATGGATATGCATGAATCTTCACTGCACTCTTTGTCTTTGCAACTACATATGCATACACTTCTTCTTGTGTTCTGGTTCCAGCTGGTTTGGGTTCACGAATGTTTGTAATTGGCTTTTCATTTTAACCCATCTCATGTCTTTTCACAAAAGCAATTGTGAACCAAACTTGATCATAGATAACTAACTAAACTAAGAATATTCATAAGATTAAGTAATATAATAGTTATCAAATTATCTACACGTATACGTGATACATCTCAATGGTAATACATCTCAATGGTAAACATATCACACAGAGGAGATGTCAGCTACAAACTCATTAAAATTGCAAGAACGTCCGAACTGTATAACATGATATGCAGTGCAATGCTGTATATGTATGTAGAATAATGTAGTGTAATGATGTAGTGCAATGTTGTATAACTTTTTGGACTATGTCGTGTGTCGCACTCTAAGATAACGCACGTCTCAAATCCGACAGTTTTACGTGATTTGCACGTTTTATATAGGTTTGTAGCCGAGTTTGCCCGTAGATATATATCCACACACTTGAGGGTGCGATGCCATTTTAACCTAATATAAAGTTTTATAATTAAGGATAAGTCTAAATAAGACAATGTCGACAAGCATCTAGTGTTCAATTAATGTATTATCATAATTTTGTGTTTGCTAACAATGACGTGCATTAATTATATCAGCAGATCTCTTCTAAGACAAAAAAGAAAAGCAAACAAAATTACATCAATACAAAAACTGATATTATAAAAATTAAAAGTTTAGATGATTGAGAAAGTTAAGGAGAAAATAGAAAAATTAATCCAATATACATCTTAAACATATTCGTTAAGAATTTCTCTTTATTATCATATAATAAAGTTCAAATTAAATATATACTAGAATGAGGTCAAAATGATGGGAATAAGGGAAGGTATATAGGGTTTGACTTTCTCCAATTCGTGATAATTAACACGTTCATCAATTCAGTTTATCGTATCCTGTACTTAAAAGATGTTTTGATTTTTTTGGAAGGCAAAAACGAATTTTATTAATTATATAAAAACTAACTCGACCTGGAGTGCTTTGACTGGAGCAAAAGTCTTCAAAGAGAGTAGTAGAGAAGTCTTTGGTAAACATATCTGCAAATTGGAATGATTTGATGAGAAGGGAATGAGAATTTAGAAAATAATTTTGGGTGGTGAGAATTTAGAAATTTTTTTTAGAGAGATTAATAAGAGAGGATGATAGAGATAGAGAAAATAAAAATAACTAGAAAGGAAAAGAGGGAACATGAGGGGGGGGAACTACGTCATATAATGACGGTGCGGCAACTACGTCTCATAGGGACGGTGCAAAAGATGGTTTTAAGATATACCACCAAATTTTTACGCAACTACGTCAGTGCGAAATAATTTCAAGCAACTACGACGGTGCAAAACAATAAGAAAATAAGTGGAGATAGAATATCGAGATCAAGATAATAAGAGGTAGAGAGAAAATTAATTGAGCAAGAATATTGTGTAAGTGTGATTAGAGAGAGTGATTTTTGTTTTTGAAAGAGGGGACAATATGAAGGGACTAAAAAGAAAATAGAATAAATTGTGAGAAAAAAAAATTAATTTGAGAATAAGAAGTAGAAATAGAGATAGAGATAGAGATACGTGGTGTTGAAAGTTCAAGAAGAGTTGAGAGCAAATAATAGTGGAAAATAAAACTGAAGAGTAGAAAGGACAAAAGAGAGAGTGATAAACATGCACAATGTCTCGAAGTTGGCCATAGTGGCAACATTAAATTGAAGAAAAAAAAGAATTGCCTCGCCCACCCGTTAAATCATGATTAACGAGTGGACAAAGCCATACACAACGAAAAAGTTGTGACCAAAATCTAACCTAAACCTCTGATACCATGAAAGAGTTTATGATGAATAGTTGATGATTACAATAGAATACAAATGCCTCTATATATAGGCTTGATAAGCTAGGGTTTACATGAGTTATGACGGCTAGATTTTAAATAAAGATACAAAGTGTAGTGGGCCTCGGCCCATATATTAATAACTAATATAATATATCTAACAGTATAAACTTAAGTTGTTGTTTTATTGGCTACAATGAGAATGGAGAATACAAATTTTCACTTTCATATAAATCCAAATGGTAAATCAACTTTACAGACTGTCATCTTGTTTTCGTGTTTGGCCTAATATAACTATATGTGCTTATAGATTGTTTGTAGTAAAAATGCCCTGAAGCAAAATAATAGGAAGGCGAAAATAGATGAAAGTTGGTTCGAGGACATTCAATGTTGGGCGACACCCCGTGATAAGTTGGATCATACCGAGGGTTGGACAAGAAGAGACACGAGCTATGATCGAAGTCTTTGACTAAGGTTGTGGACGAGTACATGGCGATGGGAAAGTCGGTCAGGCATATAGAGGCTTAAAGACACCCTTACAATAACCACTTTAGTGTTGAGATCGGGAGGCACTTCAAGATAAAAGAAGAGGAAGATTGGCAAGCCAGAGCTGAATTGGAAGCGAGAATGCAAAAGAAGATAATTGAGTTGATGAAGTTGCTCTTCCCTGACAGTAGACCACCAAGAGTTTGAACTAGCGTTTTCTATCTCAGTTTTTTCCGATTACAATTTTATTTTCTGATTTTGTATTATGATTATGATTATGATTGCGTTGCAAATTGTATTTGTAATACATAATTCTGACCTAAATTGAATTGTGGAATGGATTTGAATTAAGTTGTGTTGGGAAGATCCGAGCCTTACTTAGGAGGAGCACTCAATGAAAGCTTGACGGTGCGGCAACTACGTCTCATAGGGACGGTGCAAAAGATGGTTTTAAGATATACCACCAAACTTGTAGGCAACTACGTCAGTGCGAAATAATTTCAAGCAACTACGACGGTGCAAAACAATAAGAAAATAAGTGGAGATAGAATATCGAGATCAAGATAATAAGAGATAGAGAGAAAATTAATTGAGCAAGAATATTGTGTAAGTGTGATTAGAGAGAGTGATTTTTGTTTTTGAAAGAGGGGACAATATGAAGGGACTAAAAAGAAAATAGAATAAATGGTGAGAAAAAAAATTAATTTGAGAATAAGAAATAGAAATAGAAATAGAGATAGAGATAGAGATTGAGATACGTGGTGTTGAATGTTCAAGAAGGGTTGAGAGCAAATAATAGTGGAAAATAAAACTGAAGAGAAGAAAGGACAAAAGAGAGAGTGATAAACAGGCACAATGCCTCGAAGTTGGCCATAGAGGCAGCATTAAATTGAAGAAAAAAAAAAAAGAATTGCCTCGCCCACCCGTTAAATCATGATTAACGAGTGGACAAAGCCATACACAACGAAAAAGTTGTGACCAAAATCTAACCTAAACCTCGGATACCATGAAAGAGTTTATGATGAATAGTTGATGATTACGATAAAATACAAATGTCTTTATATATAGGCTTGATAAGTTAGGGTTTACATGAGATATGACGACTAGACTTTAGGTAGAGATACAAAGTGTAGTGGGTCTCGGCCCATATATTAATAACTAATATAATAAATCTAACAGTATAAACTTAAATTGTTGTTTGATGGGCTATAATGAGAATGGAGAATACAAATTTTCACTTTCATATAAATCTTTACCCAAATGGAAAATTAACTTTACAGACTTTGTCATCTTGTTTTCGTGTTTGGCCTAATATGACTATATGTGCTTATAGATTGTTTGTAGAAAAAATGCCCCGAAGCAAAATAAGGGGAAGGCGAAAATAGATGAAATTTGGTTCGAGGACATTCAATGTTGGGCGGCACCCCGTGATACGTTGGATCATACCGAGGGTTGGACAAGAAGAGACACGAGCTATGATCGAAGTCTTTGACTAAGGTTGTGGACGAGTACATGGCGATGGGAAAGTCGGTCAGGCATATAGAGGCTTAAAGACACCCTTACAATAACCACTTTAGTGTTGAAATCGTGAGGCACTTCAAGATAAAAGAAGAGGAAGATTGGCAAGCCAGAGCTGAATTGGAAGCGAGAATGCAAAAGAAGATAATTGAGTTGATGAAGTTGCTCTTCCTTGACAGTAGACCACCCAGAGTTTGAACTAGCATTTTCTATCTCAGTTTTTTCTGATTACAATTTTATTTTTTGATTTTGTATTATGATTATGATTATGATTATGATTGCGTTGCAAATTGTATTTGTAATACATAGTTCTGACCTAAATTGAATTGTGGAATGGATTTGAATTAAATTGTGTTGGGGAGATCCGAGCCTTACCTAGGAGGAGCACTCAATAAAAGCTTATACACACATTAGAGCCCATTCTTGACCCAAAATACTAGCATATTGGGTTAATGATCTAATGTGTATATAAACTTTTCTTATATCTTGTAGTCTTCCGAAGTAAAACTTTGAACTCACGTGTGCACATAAAAAATTTGACTATGGACTAGAGATTTTACAGGTTCTGTAAATGAATTAGATCAAATTTCAATCTTTTTAAAATTATGTTTGATTATACTTTGCTAATGGTAGATATTGCTCAATATCCGACTAATATAGAATGGGACAAGTTGTTGGATACATTGGACCAGATTTTTACTTTAACGATTGGGCGTTACATTGTTTGGGCAAAGTCTTACTGTCAACCTCCGTTAGAGGGTGAGGAAGGATTATTGGGTGCATAAAGAAAAAAAGGGTCGTAATCGGGTAAAAACCTATTGTTACTGTGCAAATGTTAGAACAATTCTTACCCATCCATTAAATTTTTCAACGCTCAAGATTCAATTACTTAACCCATGACAAGTCAAAGTAATTTTGTGCAAATCACTTCACGATTGAGACAGTTTGCGTCACTGAGGGGCAGATAGGTAATTTCAGCTTCACTATTTATTCAACATTTAAAATATCAACGAAATTTAAGCTAATCATAATTATCTTTAATATCCATCTCTACTCTAATTTGGATTGCTTAGCATAATTTATGAGATTGATCATAATCTATGAATTGATATCTATTTCAAACATGAATCTCTCTTTTTTTAAAATAGACACTAATCTCTCTTCTTCTTTTTTTGAAAACAACATGAGTCATTTTCAGTAATCACGACTCATGTTACGAAACAATAGCAAACATAAGGACGACTATAATGGCATGAAACATTTTCATTAATCATGACTCATTTTTAATACCTCATCACACAAAGGTCAGGACATATCTTAATTTTTCATAACACATTTTATTGTGACATAACATAAAGTTCATGACACATTATAATATCTCATGACACATGTTATTGGGTCATGACACATATTGTTGGGGCATGACAAAAAGGTCATGACACATTTCAATGTCTCATGACACAAAGACCACGAAACAATTCTATGTGCGAGGTATGAATTTTATAAGTTGTGATTTTTATAATGTAAACTGTTCTTCCTAATATGTTTATGTATTCAACTCTACCCATTGGAATTTTAACAATTCTTGACATTTAAATGTATCGTAGAATAATAAGATTCAACGCTAAAATAGTAATTAAAAAACCTTACACCATTACTAATTCAAAGAAAATATAGTTTAGAATTCCATGAAAGAAAAGCAATTGAAAGACCAATAAACATAGTGAACTCTACATATCCTCCATTCATTTCGTCATCAAAATCATCTTCTTCTCCACTGCCACTATCATCAGGGTTCGTCATCCCCGCTTGAACCGTCCTTTGTTTCTTTTGAGTTCTCATCCGAGTCTGACTCTGGTGACCACAGTTCAGCCGGGTACTGATCCTCTCTGTTCGAACCATCGGGATCCTCATAACTGGTCTGCTGCTCCGGTGGGTCGCTATCTCCCTTACTCGAGCCCGATGAACAAACTGATTAGTTCTCGCCGTTTTCTGCTATCAGGGAGTGATATGAAAATTTTCAATTTAGATTGATTCAGTAAAATTTGTTTCGCATATTAATTGATGATTGTTGTGTGTGTATATATACGTTTCTTCACCTTCATCATATATATATATATGATGAAAATGAAGAAACGTGTGTGTGTATATATTTATATATATGTGATGGAGATGAAGCATCTTGAATGTATAAGCTGCTCATTTTCGAGATTTGTTTCACCGTTTATCAGTGAGTCGTCACTGATTATCGTTGCATTTATTCATATTTATAATATATATATGAAGCTTTCATTGTTTTTTTACAGAATACGAAGCTTCCATTGTTAATTTGATTTGAATGAGTAGAAACAGTTTTCAAAACATGAATATATAGAATATTTGTGTTTATCACTCACTTAATTTTATGACCATTAAACATTAATTATTTAGTAAAAGAAATGATTGTCCCTGTTGACCATTTTCAGTTTTTGTTTCATTTGTTTTTTTTATTCCTATCTTGCCTATTCATTCATGTCTTCCATCCAATGGCTACAAACCGTTTTAAGATTTGCAATGGTTTGTAGCGGAGTCCTTCCAGAAGAAAATACATTCTGAAATTCTGATTACAATAATAATGTAAACCGAAAACTCTTAACAGGCCCAGCTTCAGCTCTTTGGGCCCATCACGTTTCAAACCCTGAAAACATTATTGGCCTACTTAACAAAGCCCATCTTCATTCAAAATCTAACTAACAACTCTCTCTTTCGCCTTCTCCTCATTTCCCCAATCTTTACAGTATCTCACTTAAACCCTAATTAAAAACCGTTCACCGATGACATTCCTCCTCCGCAGACTCCACCGGAGCCTCCCAATTTCCCCATCCAATCTCTTACCCGCCGCTCGATTCCTCACCACACGCGCCGCCGAATTCGACGACCTCATCGGCGCCGCCGCCCTCTCCGGCGATTTCGAGGCCGTCCGGCAACTCCTCACCAAGCGCGTGACCGAAAACTGCGCCAACACCTCCAAAACCTTCAGCTTCATCTCCGCCGCCGCCTCTCCTCCCGATCTCCTCCACCGCCTCTCCCAGACCCTCCCCCGGATCGAGACCAGGCCCGCTCGCAAGGCCGCGTACGACTCCCTCATCGCCACTCTCTGCAAGCTCCGGCGAGTACCGGACGCCCTCAACCTCCTCGACGCGGCGGCGCGTGGCGAGTGCGGCGTCAAGGCCTCCACGTTCCACCCCGTCCTCGACGCGCTCACGAGGCAGAGGGACATAAAAGGCGCGCGGCGGTTAATCGAGTCGATGAGTGGTTACGGCGTCGCCCCCGATCGGACGGCGTACAATTACCTGCTGAGCGCGTGCTGCGGCGGCGGAGACCTGGCGGAGGCGGCGCGTGTCGTGGCGGAGATGGGGGAGGCGGGGTTTGGGTGGGACCCGCTGACGTACGATTCGCTGGTGATGGCCACGTGTAAGGCGGGGAGGGTTGATGGGGCCATGATGCTGCTGAGGAGGATGGAGTACGATGGGGTGCTGGTGCTCTACTCCACGCACGCGCACGTTATAGGGGCGATGGTGAGGCTGGGCTATTATGCGCAGGCGGTGGAGTACGTGATGGTTTACGCGGGTAGAGACAAAACCAAGAGGGTGGATTTGGAAAATTTCGGGCTGTTGGCGCACCGGCTCGTTAAGAAGAACCGGTTTAGCGAGGCGGATTTTGTATTGAGCGAAATGAAGAGGAGGGAACTTGCAATTACAGGTAAACTGAAGGACTATCTTGAAAGTTCGAAGCTAACAAGTGAAAAGTAAGCTTATGGTTTGTTTTTGGTATAGTTCGTGTAAAACAATATTTTATTGGCCATAAGCATGGAACTTGTGATCGAAATAGAATACAAACTAGGTAGTAGCATACAAATATTATAACAGTTTCTAACCGTCTGATCTGTGATTAATGGGTAGATTTATGATAATTAATGTAATTATGAAATAATTGAGAATTTATTTTAGTCATTTGACACTAATATAAGAGCATATATGTATTTTTATACCATTAACAACTTTAGTTATTATTTTTTAATTTCAATATTTTTAAAATTAGAATTGTTTGACAATTAATTATGTCATTACTCCATAATTTTGTGTTCATTAAATCGATGTCATTTCAAATTATGGAATCAAATCATAATTACTTCATTCATTACATAGATTTCATCATGATAATTTTATCATTTAAATGAGTTCATCATGATAGTTTCATGTTGTTTAAATCATCATGTTTCATGTGTCAAGTTTCATATTATTTAAATCATGTTTCATTGTGTTATTGTTCAATTCATCATATGCCATTGACAAATTCAATTTCATTGTCAAGTTTTATTGTCTCGTTCGTCATGTGTCATTATTCAATTCATCGACTTTTATGATTTACTTCATCAAATTCGCAAAGTTGTCAAAATTTTATGGCTAAATCAATATATGAAAAATGTTTCCCACTAGACTCAATTCATCAACAACTAATATTGTGAAATTGTCAATAGAGAACAAATGACATTGATATTACCAATTTTTATATCAACAATAAATTTCTGTCAATAGGAGGACAAATAACAAATCACACTAATTTACAAATAAACTCCATTTTCATCGATTTAAGAGAACAAATTGAACCAATTTCTATCTCAATTACTTATCATCAATAAACGAACAATAATTTAAACTTTTAATTTACATCTGAACATACTCAATTCACTTAATATAAAAGCGAATTATCAAAAATTAAAATTAAAGACAAATAAACAAATATCAGCAAATCTGTAAAATAAAATATGTACAAACTCAAACATCAGATCATACCTAGAAAATACATATTGACGAACCTCATAATAGCCCAACGAGAGCGGCTCCTTCACAAAGAGCTTACTATCTCTGGATGCGGCACGGAGAGGAGGCAGAGGCTTCCATCGATCATGACCACGAATTCACGAATCACGATGGGACAGCGCCGTCCCATTGCCCACGTCTCCAAAGTTTTTCGATTCCAACCTATGGTTTTCACCGCTAACCTTTGTCAGGAACCCCGATCTGAGTGCTCCCTTACAGAGTTGGGACATCGTCACCGTCATTCTTGACTCTGGATGCCACGGTTGTGCATGTCCCTGCCTGCAAAGAATCGCCATCGACTCATCTAGAAATCGCCGTTGCCGCATGTAGAAATAACCGTCGCTGCCTCAACTGGAAATCGCCACCTTCGGTTGGCACTGTTCGGATCGTTGCTAAAAACCGGAGTAGGTGCTATTGCGAGGTGAAGCCCGATGAATCGCCACCATTGAATTGTCGTCGTCAAGATGGGGATGCGGTGTGACGAGAAACGGTATTAGATAGGGGACGGTGAGGCAGAGGTTGTGAGGAACGACAGGGAAGATGAAACGTTGAGGCGATCTGGGAAGGAGGCGGACAAAATAGGATAGAGTTTATGAAAGTGAAACGAGTTATATATACCATATTACTTTTTTATTTGTTTCATTTACTCGAATAGTATCATTCTAAACCATTGATCGAAACTCATCTAATGGATATTAATTGTTGTTACATTTGTACTCTAATAGTAGTTTGTATCATAGTTCATCCCGTAACTTGTAAGCTCCTTCACAGTTTAAAACATGTTATCCATGTCTCGTTGAAAGTGTAAAGGACTCGAAATAAATTTTCCTTTACCCAATAATTGTTAAGTGGCATGATGTGAGGCCCACAAAATTCTATTTTATTGAATGTCGTACTTATATCATTAACAACAACCAACCTCAAGCCGAATGACCTCATCAAACATCAACAGAACAAACTTCTCGCCATAATTTTAATGTCTTATCTAAAGCAGATTTGATCATCTCATGGGCTGTCGAATTGCAAGCCCTATAAACAAAATTAATCAAAACAAGAAAAGTAAAGGTACTAATAATACTAGTGCAATCACCCAAAGTACTTTCTAATTGGTTATGCAAACTCTTATCGCCGGAGATACCCTCCGCTACCTAGAGACAATCAGTCTCCACCACTACGCTGACTCTATTGGTTGAGCATTATCCACAAAATCCACGGCCTCCACCTTAAATGGTTAGAGAATCCTCACAAAACATCTGCAAAATGTTGCCACCACCCTACTCCTGTCATCTCTGTACACTGCTCCCAAAGCCCAAACTGTTAATCAATTTCGGAATAATTGATGACTTGATGATGATCTGTGCTACTTGTGGTGGTTTCTTGGACTAGGAATTGGTGGGGTGAAGGATTAATATAAGTGCTTGTTCGATGGAAATCAGCATAACTATTACGAGGAGAGTTGATCATATGATTATTGGCTCCGAAAATTCTGTGTGACTGACCATGAATCAGTCCATAATCACTTCTCGTTCCACCCATGTACGAGCTGCTGTGTCTGAAAACAAACATCAATAATACCCAAAAATAAGACAAGGAAATGATAACAGATACCTGTACCACATTCAGGTTCAAGGAAGACCATTAAACAGGGATAAATGCAAGTTGGAAGTGCTCTAGCACAGAAAGGATAGTCAAAATTGATGAAAAATATGCAGCGCACAACATACCTTATAGCTTGCACAACAGTCATGAAATCTCAGTAAAGTATCACTTGCACGGCTTTCACTTGTAACAGCATAAGCTCGATTCAGTCCTGGCCCTAAAGTTCCTCTCTCACTGAACAGCCCGATGCCCGAGGAATCTAGAGCAGACAATTGGAAATAAATTTTCATTTAGCTTCAGGAAGTCAACAGATACAACCAAAGTAAAAGCAAATATCAAGATTTTAGTCATTTACTCATTGTCAGGCTAAGGTTTAAAATTACGAGCAAGCTAGAACTGTGGGATAATCAAGCATTCACATAGATAACATTTACTGGAATAGCAAAGAGCAGAGATAAGAACTCTGAGTTATTATCTCACACAAATACTATAACAGCATTCAGTAGATGGCATGGCACATGATTAAGAAAAATAGACGGTATTCAAATAACCTGAGTTGCCTTTACTGTGTACACATCTGGGTGGTAAATAAATTTGGATATCTTTCTCTGATTCTTATCCCGAACTGATACAGTTCGTTTTCTCCTTTTTTAATCAATTCTCCAGCCTTCAGCTTTCCTTTCCAGGGAGACTCCCATCCTGGTAACCATGCAGGAACTTTCTTCACAGACAATTTGTTTTCTTGCACATCTCTTAGAAGCTCTTCTAAATGAAGTGCCAAATTGTATGATTCTCTCATTCGTTTTTTCGTAGGAGAGCGAGTTCCATGCCTTGCCTGCAAATTTATTTTTCCTGATTTGAAAATCACTTTCAAATTGATTACATTTTTGTTCTATTATTTTTCTCTGAGATCTTTGGGAGAAACTTTATCTTCATTTCCAAAACAACAGAGAAAAATGCAACTAAGAGAGAGATTAACAAAGCAAGTAATATAGAGCATTGTTGTAAGAAAATTCTCCCCGTCTAATAATTATGATTTCCCTATCTTGCCATGTCATGTCGGGAAAGTAGATCAACTAAACAGCAGATGCAAATTGTTTATCAACAGTACACAGGCAAAATTGCAAGCTTGATTCAATAAAGCAACCTCAAATAGATTCACAGCATGCACCAACTCGGAAATAGCTAAACACAGGGAATAGTCCAGAGATATGCTAGTTGATTTAGCATCGGGAGAGTTTGGCAAATCAGCTCAAACAGTGCTACACACATAATGCTTACAGCAGTTTAATCAATCAGTATACGATGCTTGAGATTGCTCATGTCTGTGTAAAAGCAAAATCCTATAAGTAAATGTACATCCCAATCCAAGGTTTAAGTGGATAGGAGAGCATCCATCAGGTATGTCAGAGGGAAGGAAAGAATTATCAGCTACATCTTACACAGCACCATAAGTGCACCAACAAGAAATTATGAGCAAAAATTTGGGAGCAAATTAAAGAACACCTTAAAACCTTATTGTGTCGTGTCGGCTAATTTCTGCAAAATAATACCATGCTTGCAAGAAGAAACTAAGTGCAGAAATTGAAACGCCATCACTCAGACGCTACATCTGAATCTCAATTCAGTTGGAGAAAATGTGGTAAATAACAGCTCCAAATCCAAACATCGAAAAGGAAAATTGAACAAAACTAAGAAACTTAAAACTACACCACCTGAAAATTTATCTGCCGCCAAACAGAGGCAAAATCACAAGCTCAGTTTCAAACACAACACATATTTCATTTTTGTAACGAACAACGAGAAATCGCGATTAAACAGTACCAATTCAAAGCGAAACTTAAAATTACACTTCCTCACAGCCCTGATATTTTCTCTGCTGCCAAACAGGAGAAAAATAAAAAACACCACACATACTTCATTTTTGTAACAAACAAACGAAAAATCACGTGCACAACAGTACCAATTCACGCCAACGATTCAAAGCGAAACTTGAATCATAAAACTCATCGACACAAATTGCAATCCGTTTTTGAAATTTGCGATGCGAACCTCGTTGCAGTGTAGAGATGTTGCCGGACGTCGAAAGCTTGATCGGCGGCGAGTGAGAGAGTGAACGGAGCCAAGAGCATTACCAGAAGAGCAGCCATGGCGATCAGCTTTCCCATTTCTCTTCCTGAGAAGAAAGGATGCTACGGTTAAGTTAAACGATGCCGTTTTGTTCACAAACAGTGAGGCGGATATGGGCCCGAGCCCATTTGGGATCCATAGTTCGGCCCATTTTTGGTTTTCTACTAGGTTTTGGGACGAGTTACAGAGCTCTCGTTCACTCACGTAGGAGGAGGAGAAGGAGAAGAGCTGTGGAGGCGTAGCTTATCTGATTCACCGGAGACAGATCAGCTCGCAATCCCAACATGGTTCGTGAATGAAATTTTATTGTTCTTCTGTTTCATAGATTTGGATTTGGGTTTGTTTTTTGTTCTATGATGATTTTGATTTCTTTGATTTAAATGATGTGTGTTTCATTACCTTATCTCCAATAGGGATTGATAATCGAAATGAGTCTTCAGATTTAATCTAGAACTATGCGTAGATGGTGATTTGTTTATGTTTTCTCGATTACCCATTTGAAAATGCATGCTAGATTTCTTTGTTTTTTGAAAAAAATTTGTTGTATTCGATTTTTTGTTTCATGGATTTAGATTTATCTTGACATATCAAGATAAAGAGCAACGGTGTTGTTGATTAAGCTAGTCAAGCATTGAACAACATGTGATTCTTGTGATGAAAACAACTACTTTTGAGGTATGGCCATGTAATGTTTATAAAACTGTTTCCCCTAAAAATGTCAACCTTTTTTCATTAATAAAATTTATTTACCTTAATGGCCTATTCAATACTTGTATGTTACTCGTTTCAAGTTTCTAGTGCTGAGTTTGGCTTATAATCACATATATGCTGTTGAAAGTGCTATGCTGTTGAATGTGCTATATATAGTCTATAAACTTTAGTGGTGCAGTGAATTGCTTTTGGTGAGAAAATAATGAAAATATTGAGTAGAATAAGTTGGCTAATTTATATTATTTAATATATTTGAATGTTTGATTCTTGGTAGTTGTTAACTACATTGTTCTAACTATAACAGGCTGGAGGATTGAAGAAGCATTTGAAGAGGCTCAATGAAAACCTTTTCTCCGCTACGTGAATACCCTTGGGTTGAGCAGAGAAGATGGGTAGTAGGAAAACGAGAATGTTTTTCAGTCTCCGCAGCTCTTTGACTCCGACGAGATTCAAGTCTTCGTCGACCTCCATCCCCAGAAAGTTTGACCGGGTCCGTGACCATGGGTTGGACAAGTGCATGGAAATGGAGAAGAAGACTCGAAGGATCCTCCAATTTCAGTCTCTAATTCTGTCCCAGCGCAATGAGACCCTCCCCGTCTCTCAGCTGGAAGCCTTGGCTCGCCGCCTGGGTTACAAGCAGTACGAGGCCGGGCGCTTCATCCTCAAGCTCCCTTATGTTTTTGATGTCTATGAGCACCCGGTTCACCGGATACTCTACTGCCGATTGGCCCGGAAAGCGCTTCTCCAGATCGAGCAGGAGCAGCAAGCCCTCGCCGCCCAAATCCCCGATGCTGTGACCCGCCTCCGGAAGCTCATCATGATGTCCAACACTGGTCGTCTCTGCCTCGAGCATGTGCGTATTGCGAGGTCCTCTTTTGGCCTGCCCGATGATTTCGAGTACTCTGTAATTCTCAACCACCCACAATATTTCAGATTGCTTGATGCCAAGGACACCAGTTACAAATTCATTGAGCTTGTGGATAGAGACCCACGTTTAACTGTTTGTGCTGTAGACGAAGTTAGGGAGAGGGAGTATAGGCAGAGAGGGATTGATGCTGCAAATATTAGGTTTTCGTTTCTTGTCAATTTTCCTCCTGGGTTTAGGCTCGACAAGTATTATAAGGTTGCTGTGTGGAAGTGGCAGCGTCTTCCATATTGGTCGCCCTATGAGGATGTATCTGGCTATGATTTAAGGTCAATTGAGGCCCAGAAGAGGATGGAGAAGAGGGCCATTGCGACCATTCATGAGCTGCTCTCACTCACTGTGGACAAGAAGATTAGTTTGGAGAGGATTGCCCATTTTAGGCCGACAATGAATTTGCCAGACAAACTCAAAGTGTTCCTTCTTCGGCATCAGGGTATTTTTTATATCTCAACTAGGGGGAATCAGGGGAGGCTTCATACAGTTTTCCTTAGGGAGGCGTATAGGAAGGGTGAGTTGATAGAGCCAAATGATTTGTATTTGGCGAGAAGAAAGCTCGCTGAGCTTGTTCTGGTGAGCCCTAGGAAGGCTAGTTTGGATACAGAATCCAACCATTTCAGGAGATATAGAGAGGATGATGGAATGGGGTGCAAGGACAAGGACTTTGAAGGAAGAAACTTGGACTTGGATATCGATTGTGACGTTGGCTTCACTTCTACAGATGAGGATGTTGATTATGAAAGTGAAGATGCGGACAATACACGTATAACTGATTGACTGGAACTTAAGGATTCTTTTGGGTAATTCTAACCCTCTTTAGCTGAGGATCAAAATTTAAGCTCCAAAAGCATGACGAAAGAGAAATGAAGTACAGGCGACTGCATCGCCGTATCTTTGAGAAGGTCTGTGGTATGCATTTGGTAATTTTTTAAGATTGGCATTGCTATGATATGTATTTTGTAATATTTTTAAGATGCTGCTGAGGAGGATGGAAGACGATGGATTGCTGGTGAGGCTGGGCGATTATGCAGGCGGTGGAGTACATTATGGTTTACGCGGGTAGAGACAAAACCAAAAGGGTGGATTTGGAAAATTTTGCGCTGTTGGCGCACTGGCTCGTTAAGAAGAACCGGTTTAGCGAGGCGGATTTTGTATTGAGTGAACTGAAGAGGATGGAACTTGCAATTAAAGGCAAATTGAAGGATTATCTTGAAAATTCCAAGTTAACAAGTGAAAAGTAATCTTATGGTTTGTTTTTGGTATAGTTCGTGCAACAATATTGCAATTGAAGATTGTATGAGTTAGACATTATTTTATTTTCGAACGTTGTTGATCTTGAATTATGCTCTTGTGCATGTAAATGTAAGGTCTCACAGTTTAAAACTAAAGAGTGGGAAGAAATTTTCACGTACCCTTGAATTTTATTTTGTTACATTAATTAATGTTGTTATTACAATAATGCTAATAAAATATTACAGAAATGAAGTGTTACATTCGGACAGAGCAAGTACCTCAAGATCTCACTTAGAATTGTTGTCTGAATTCATAAAGTCAGATCCAGAGTACTTGCCTTCCTCTTCCTATTCCCATCATCTCCTTCCTTCAATCTGATTAGCTTCGAAGAAGAAGAAGAAGGAGGCCACAGCGAAAGAGATAGTGAATTGGTGTCATGATCTGATTCAGCCACTTTCAGTGATAAGCTCAAGTCAAGATCGCAACCCGAATCCGAACCCAATGGTGCACTAATGCTCTTCCTCTTCAGGGACAATATGCTCTTGTTGTTGCTGTTGTTGTTGTTTTCGGAGTAATTGATGAGTTGATGATGATCTGTGCTACTTGTGGTGGTTTCTTGGACTTGGAATTGATGGGGTGAAGGATTGTTATAAGTGTTTGTTCGATGGAAATTAGCAAAATTAGTACGAGGAGAGTTGATCATATGATTATTGGCTCCGAAGATTCTCTGTGTGACTGAACCATGAATCAGTCCATAACCACTTCTTGTTCCACCCATGTACGAGCTGCTGTGTCTGAAAACAAATCAAATCAAATCTTTATAATTCAAGAACCCAAACAAAATGAAGGGACCGATGATTGATAAAACAATATGCCAAGTAACACGACACTTTTGTCATTAATTAATTGCAAAAATACAATGTGAATTCACCATTTTCAAAAAGGACATTATATATTTTTCAAAAATTAAAAGTGGTATTCTTTTCTTTTTTTTTGAAAGATTAAAAGTGGTATTCTAATTAAAAACAGAAGGTACATATTAAAAATGGATAATTTCATAAACCATCCCCTAAAGTAAGCTAAATCTCACGTAGCCCACCCCCTAAAATTATTTGTCTCAGACACACCCTCTTCATTTGACGATTTATCTCACTTGATATTTTCCGTTAAGTTTTAGTTAACTTTGTTAAAATTTAAGGTAAAAAAGACTATATTACCCCTCAATTTGTCTCATGTTTGAAATGTTATTTAAGTTTGGGGGTTTTCAATTTTTGCTAATTTTGTGGAATATACAATAGTAGTGTTGATTGTGGTGAAATGATTTACTCATGTTGTTAACTTAGCTGAGATTATATGAGAAAATATTTGTTTGTATTGTGTGACCAATTGTGTATTTGAATTGTTTGAGAAAGTGGTGGAGGAAGAGAGAGAAATGGGTAGAGGTATGAGAGAAGGTTAAAAGGGCATGATTTGAAAATTTAAAACACATTCGGGGTAATATAGTCTTTTTAACCTTAAATTTTAACAGAGTTAACTAAATTTTAAAGAAAAATATCAAGTGAGATAAATCGTCAAATTAAAGGGGTGTATCTGAGACAAATAATTTTAGAGAGTGTTACGTGAGATTTGACTTATTTTAAAGGGTGGTTTCTGAAATTATCCCTATTAAAAACGATAGTTTCAACATTTTTGAAAAACTACACCCGATAAATTCACATACAATTAGCGTATCTCATAGTAAAAGTGTCATCAAACATTTTCTTGCAATTGCCCCAACAGGAGATTTCTATATAATATATAAAATATGTGAATGAATTAATTTTGGGTTTAATTAAGAAAGAGAAACTCATACATACCGTGGATTGAAACTATGCATAATGGGGAGCTGGCTGAGATTGTAAATATGTTTATCTCCATGATCTCCTCCATGGATCATCTCTGTTAATTAATAATTAAAATGTTGAAACAGATTAAGTTATATAATTTGTAGAATATTATTGAACCCAAAAAGATTAAATTTAATAGAACTACACATGTATTAATTACCTTGATTTGGGTCTTCAATCTTCTTGCTCCTGAACATCTAATCAACAACAACAAAAATTACTATCAAACAAGATAAAAGAATATTTCCAGTTAAAAAGCTTAATTAACTAACTAATTAAGTGAATAGTATTATACCTGAAGATGACTCTTGACATGAGCAATGCTAAGACCCTTGATGTTCATCAATTGAAGAACCAACTTGGGCGTTGCTCCTGTAATTATACATCATAATTCAATTTAAAGCAAGTATTAATATTGTTATAATCCTAGGGTTTAATAAGAGAATAAAAAAAATTATCAGGCATATCAAAATTTGTGTTTGATCATGCTATGATGAAACGAGACAGTACAAAAATTATATAAAATAGACTCACTATCTGGACCTCCGAGCCTTTGGATGGCATGAACAAAGCGAAGATGGAGATCGGGAGTCCAACGAAGCCTCGGTGTCTTGGAACGAACATATTGCCTCACCGATCCATTACCCTTCTTCGAATTCTCGCTCTCCTCAACGGTACTGTTGCTCGAGCTTCTCGATCCTTTTCTTTTTCTACTTCTATCATCATCATCATCATCTCCATCTTCTGATAGTGAATATTCCTCCTTCTCGCCTTCTTCTTCTTCATCTTCTTCTTGGTTCTTGCTGCAAGGGCTATGATGATCTTCAGCATATTCACTTCTCATCATGATCTCTAGCTATTAACTATACGTGTTCTCTTCAATATATATAACACGAGTAATATATATATAATATGGCTAGCTCTCCTCAATATATGATTTTATAGATCGATCAAGAAGAATTTGATCATATATATGTATATATATATGATGTGTGTGTGTTGATTCTTTTGATATGTATGTGTGTAGGTGAGGGCAAGAGAGAGGATGGGGGGTTTAATATTTATATATGTACCAAATTGCAGTATGTGGTTGGAATAAACAACACTATAGTCTAGTTGGGTTGAAAAAAATAAAACCCTAGTCCTTGTTCCACTTACAATATTTTTTTCGCCTCTTTGTCATTTTCTTAAACTATATCTTAATCAATCATGTACTGTACGTATCAATATTTAGCCCTAAAAAATCTTAAGGTTGATGCATCAAATGATATTGACAAATATTACAGCTAAAACTGAACTTAAGGTCTCTATATATATAGTCAAATCCAAAGTGATCGACTGAGGTTCCTTAACTAATTATTAATGTTTATAATTAGTAGTTCTAGGCATGCATGTACATGTGTATATATGATATAAAGCTATATTATAAAAGCCAACAAGAGAGGGAGAGAGATTAATGAGAAATACAAGTTGTTAATTATATCAAAGAAGTAAACAACATTTTCTTGTTTTTGTCTTGTATAGATATAGTAAAATATCATTTTGTTTGTTTGGTTTCAAATATTTCCAAACTATGTCAACTAAATGAAGGGTATATGTCGAAAAATAAAAATCAGGATCATATATATATAATAAAGGTTGATAAACAAGAGTTATATAATATATGAAGAAAATAACTCGATAAAGGCTAAAAGAAATTGGAAAGAGTTTTTAGTACTATGTTAAAGTTTAATATATATACTTTATAGATTTGATGGAATTTGGTAGCAGACTTATGTATGTGTATCAAGATTGAAATATAAGTTGCAGACATAATAAATATATAGTTTGAGAGCTAAAGAACTAATTCAAATCTCCAAGCATCGATCTTTCTCATCTCTATACTAATTAATTAACTATAGTTGACTAATTAATTTTCTTCTTTGTTCACTTAATTCTCATTCCATAATAAATAACTCTTAAATATAATTAATCCTATTTTGTAGACACATAGAAATGTGTTAAAATGTTTTGCATGCAATGAAAAAGAAAAGAAGAAAGAAAATATAAATCATGTGATTCTTTTGGGAAATTAAGGAAATGGTTGGAGATGGAGTGATGTGTAGCTCGTGAATGGTGGCCTGTAAATAGAGAATAAAAACAAAATACTACAATAATATAAACCTAATAACAAGACAATATTTTCTGGAAGAGATATATATAGATATCAGTAGCATGTGTTGGTGACTCTGTGTGTATATATACTGACTAAACTGCACATACAGCGATGTTGGAGAGAGAATCACGGATATTCCCTTTGCTCACTCTTTAATCTTATTCACTGCAATGTAAATTTAATACATTGTAATCACCTTTTATCAGTATATATTATGGTCTTTCTATCAAATTTTCGAACTAATTAATGGAGAGTATGAATTGTATTATATATATAGGTGAACATGAACCAACTTCGAATACAAACAGTTCGAATTGGTGTAAATAGAGAGTGAACTGGTGTAAACACAATATTTACTTAATATTAGAATATGAACCCCTTGTTACACGCTCCCCTCCTCTTCCAACAGGATTTATTTATAGGGTATATAGTATGGAACCCGACCCCCTCGTTACACCTCGGACCCTTGCTGACCCGGTTCTCCCTCGTTACAGTCAAGGACCCTCGTCACAGTTGAGGGCTTTTTCGCAAAGTCGGGGCACACTTATGATAGAGACATATTGTGAAATAATATAAACAGATTAGACACGGTAGAAACACATGTTGAACGTGGTGTAAAGTCGTTGACATGTGTGGCGAGCTGGTATAATCTCGCCAGATGAGCGGCTCCTAGCCAATTCGAACATTTCGTATATATGCCCTGGTTCGCACTCGAATTACAGTGATAACCACAAGATGCGCGAGAACAAACGTGGAGACGTCACATGGCAACACAGTCGTGCATGCCTTACATGTATTTCCATTATTATGACATGTATTTTCAGTCAGCTACAATCTAACCGGTTTCAACTACTGTTACGCATTTTCCGGTTTCATTAGATAACCCAAGAGATCAATCATGTTGGGAGAAAGGTCGAACGAAAGTTGAGAAACCGGGTCAACAAATGTTCATCAGTTGTCATAATCACATCAGACTCTCATGTTCCCATTTTGAACAACTGTTACGTATTTACGGGTTCCATTGGATAACCCAAATGAATAGTCCAGTCGGGAGAAAGTTATAATAAGGGTTTAGATTGTAATGAGGGGGGAAACTGGGTGAATTGGGGTTGAGTGGAAATACATGTCACAATAATGGAAACACGTGCGAGGCACCAGCAATTGTGTTGCCATGTGAGAACCACTTCCCTGCTTGAGAACCAACGTGGAGGCGTCACATATCAACACAACCATATGTGCCTCGCATGTGTTTTCATTATTATGACTTATATTTTTAGTCAACCCCAATCTACCCAGTTCTCCACTCGTGAAAATCTAAACCATCGTTACATTCCCTAATAGGGGTTGATCATTTGAATTATCCAACCGAACTCAGAAATGCGTAACAATAGTTGAAACTGGAAAAACGATAGTTCATGTTGATTCTAAGAATCGCTAGACTGTCATAATCAGGTTGAACCCTCGTTACAATCGGGACTATCATTAAAGTCGGCCCCCTCGGTAAAGTTGGGATGCTCGTTAAACCTTTCTCATAGCACACTGAATTTTAGAAATTTTGGGATTTTATAACTCAAATGAGGGATATGTTCTTACTAATTAACAGTTTCAAATATAAAAAATGTGAGAAATATTTATAATATTATATAATGAAGTTATGAAATATATGGGCAGTTGAATATCTTATTTGTATTTTTATTTATAGTTGTATTGTGTCAATAAATTGTAGTTTGCTCCTATATTTGTATTAAAAATTTTTATTTAGTGTTATTATATTTTTTATATACAATTTTCTATTATTATTATGGCCAAGTATGAATTTGAGATCGTCAAAATCTCGACTAGTTTAAGAAAACATATTTGAGTGTAACCTTAATAAACAAAAATTGTAGAAAACTTTGATAATAAAATCTCTCCCGCCTCAATCGAGATTTGATTAAAAATAAAATCTCACATAAATTTCCTTTCTTAATTCATTTTAAGTTTAAGGACAATAATACTTGCACAAACACAAATTTCACATATTTGTTTTCAAATTTCAATGATGGATAGGGACTGGTTTGGTATCTCTAAGACTCTAACCAACACATAAAAATCCGGGTTAATTTTTTTAGTCCAGATTGCACTAGAATGAGTATATTAATGGACGAACTTAAACAAATCGGCAAGTTGAGCTCTCGTAATCTTCCTTGCCATAGTACAAGCTGGTCCGAGAGTCGACAAAGCCACCCCTTGCCTAGAACGGTGGAAATATATGAATTTTAAGTGTACTAATATGCGGAACATATGTAGCTGTTTGTAGCGGTACCAGATCCAATTATCCCTTAAATTTATGATATCAGTGGATGTGATGTGAATCTCGACTTAATGAGTAGATGAAACTCGTTCCGATCAAGCTACCGCAACGCTCAGAGGAGAAACAATCCCTAGGGTTGAATAATAATCATGAAGAAATCAGAATGATTGGAATATGTCATATCCAATCATTTGGGAAGACGATTTTTACGTGAATATTGATAGGCAAATTTAAGATCCACACGGATGTTCTTTTGCGATGAGTCTCACGGGACCAATTCACATCCTATTTCCACTTTCCAGAAGGAAAGAAGAAGAATTTATTGGCCAAGCTGTGTTCTTTTCTGTGTGCATGCAATGCAATGCAATGCAATGCAGATGGAATGGAAATAATCTAAATTCCACAAGCGTGCGCTGTCATATTTATTGCAAACTACCTATATCATCGATCTTCACATTCATTTTTCCTTCTTTTTCTCAACTACCAAACACAAAATAAGAAAATTCACACGGACACACACGGGCATCTTCTGACCTCTAATCCTACTTCCAGATTACTCTACCAAATATTCAACAATCAACAATATCCCAAAACTATTTGCAAACAATCAACAAGAATCAAAGTTCAATTTGGTTACAAAGAATCCGAATATACATATAAGTTGTTAGCAAGAAAGCATTTGATCAGAAATGGTGGGGTGGCTCATCTGATCTTTACCTGCGAAATTAGAAATTAAAATACGGGTTCGTCTGATCTTTGCCTGTGAAATTAAAAATTAAAATACAGGTTCGATAAATTAACCGCCCGGCCCCTACCCTACCTGTAAAGTCAACTCCCAACAGTACCTTTGTGTCTTTTCCCCAATTTATTTATAGACTAATTCTTTATAATGCATGAGGATACGTGAACCCTATTAATGCGGATCTGCCATCCTTTAAGAATAAGGATGTCTGTCTTTTTCTCAATTCTCTCACCATGCACTTGTTCATCATATATACTATATATGTACATGTATATCATCATCGGATACTATATCACATGCAAATATATTATATATACCACATCCATGCCGATGTCATGCTCATGCACATAGAATTATATACATACAGATGATATGTAACACTCACTCACTCACCATTCAACTCCCAGTTGAAGCTGCAGCCTAGAAGTCACAACTGCTCTATATTATTATTCTGATAGTTCTCTAAATTATGTTTTTAATATTCCCCTTTTATAGCTATTATATCTATCTTTCTTTTAATATTAAGAGAGCTGAGTAATCAAAGATTCCATGTCAATTCTTTAATCCTAATAAGTTGGATTATTCAGAAACTATCCAACAAACAAATATCTTATGCTTCAGAAAGTTGCAATCTGCAAGTAATACGTCCCTATAGCTATAGCTACACAGGCTCTTTGAGAAATATATGAAAGAGCAAGCTATTATCAAATTTAATCCATGCAAATATTTTTTATAATGAGTGCTTCGCAAAGATACTATGATATAATGCACATGACACACTTAAGTATCGATTCAGTAAAAACAAAAAAATCAATGCATTGATTAGACTGTGTATTTGTTTTATCACAAAATCTTGCCTCAAATGGCAAGCACAACTGTAAGGATTTCAAATGTGTTTCCTCAATTTATGAATCAAAAGAAATCAGCACCGCCTAGGGTGTGTAAGAGTTATCAAGAAAGTGTTGACAGATTGAAAATGTCATTTACCTAAACTGACAGTTTTATGTGGCACTTCACAGTTGCCGCATCAAATAGCCGCGGAAAGATCCAGAGCTCATGATGGGAATGAGAAGCTACATTGAAAGCCGGTCTTCCCGTGGTCATAGTCAAATTGCTTTGCTATGTAGCAGTAGTTAACCTGACAACAACACGGTTCATATTAAGGAAGGATTTTTATTCCAGAAGTACAAAAGCAGGCAGAAAACAATTTCAAGGAATTGGCATGCAAGTGAGTAACATATATTACTAACAAGACCCTCAACAGTCCAATAATGTATACACACAAATATAATATTTACATTATATTACCTGTTTGATGTTCATCAGTTCATTTTTCTTTCTTTTTTATCAGAAATAAAATTTATTGAAAATGAGACATTAGGAAGCCCCGAAAAGGGACATCAGTTCGTTTTTCTGGATTGCATTTGTGATAGAGTATATAAACTAACGAGAGAATAATCTCACCCATAACAGTCATTTTATTTATTTTTATTTTATATTTTCGATCAGCGAGTCATTTAATTGGGTTGATAACAAAATCAAACTTTCACATTAACGTCATTAGTGAACTGAATTTTCCGCGCACACGCATGTACACACATATAAGAACCAAAAATAAGCATGACAAGAGAGAAAGAACAAACTTTTGTTTTATGAAATTTGTATTGGAAGCATTGAAGTATCAGAATGGATTAACGTTACCTCAAGACGGAAGGCATCCATGGGGACAACTATACCAGCTCCTACAGAGCTTCGGAATGACTTATAGAAGTTTTGAAATGAGAAATTCCGGAACTCATTCTCTGTCAATTTAGCAAGGTTCCCAGCACATGCAAAAACATGTCCATGAATCCCTTTTTGGCTTAACCACCTTGAAGGAAGATTGAAGGACAGATCCGCAAAAGCAGTAACAGCAAGGTCTCCTCCAAGGACATCTCTTTCATGATTGTTCGAATTTTCATCATTGGATTCCTCTTTGGTCTCTCTTCTTGGTTCAGTAGGACCCATTCCCCTTGTCGTGAATCCCAGCAATGCCATCGGGCCTCCCGAACTACAAACGGGAGAAGAATTGCCCCCCAAGAAAAATTTCTCTGGTAGTGATGAAGGAGAGTTCAAGTAACCACTTCCCCAAGGGAAAATAACACCACCAGAGATTCCAAAATTTAGAGCAGCATGGCAAAACCCAAAAGGGACGGCACAACGAGCATCAAAGTCCTGTCGTAAGTAACAAACAGCTCTTCAGGTAATGCAATGCACAGAAAAAGGGTGTAATTAGAATGAACATCAAGCCAAATTAGGTTAGTTGCTATTTGAAATTGATCAAGTTATTTACTTATATCCATAGAAATAGAGATCAATTAAATAAAATAAATCCTTTTATCAATCCAAGAAGGCTGTCACTGGTTGAAGGTAGGGGAAATTCTCAAACTACAAAACAAGCAACTTCAACTACATTGGTAGGAATGAACATCATCAGAGAACATAATTACTGCAAGTAACCTCAGTAGTTTTGGTTCCCCTAAGATAAACAGGCAAAAGATCTCATCACTACATTATCGTGTCGTGTGAAACATGGAATTGTGAAGGGAAAATGCAAACTCCGAAGTTGCCGAAATGAATACTTTTTGGTTCAAAATTGTAGAAAAATATGTTTAGTGTGGAAAAAAGTATGGTAATTACTTGTATTGTATGTCCTTCATTTAAATAATAACTAATGAGATGACAGAGAGGTAGAAAAAAACACATAACTTCCCTTCACTAAGGAAAGTCAAGAGTTCCACCCTCCTTGTGAGATTTTAGAATTTCCTACAAACTGGCCTCTAAACTTACCCAAAAAGTTCAGATGTCACTCTCTACTCTAATTATTTATCGAAGCATTGTATTCATCAATGTTTTATTAATTTTACCTCATCAACTCATTGTTTCCTTATCAAAAAGGATTTTCAAAACAACCTAAATTCCAACTCTAATGATACTTAACTATTCCAACAAAAACAATACATATGAAAGTAAGTGGGTTGTGTGTAAATCTCTCTCAGCAATATTTAGTTGAAAATGTACATCAAAAGTTAATTTCTTATTGTATTTATCTAGAATCATCAACCCCCACTGAGGTCAGAGACAGAGAGTATCTCATAATAAAGTTCTTTCACAAATGTGAGGCAGCTGCTTCAAAAATGAAGCCACACATAAACCTTATGAGGCTCACACCTACAAATTAAACCTCTAACATAGATGCATTTGGATAAAAAACAAAGTTTAAGAAGACTGCAGAAAAGATATAGATACACACACAAGCATGCTCAAGCAGAGAATATATATCTGAATTGGGCCACAATGGTATATCTATGTGTAAGAGCTCAATTATATCAGTAACCCATGAAAGTGTTGCTAAACAAAAAGCTTAAACTTGGTGAACAATGACATCGGGACCAACAAAACAAGAATAGAAAGTACTAACCTGGCGCAGAAAACGTATGCTCCGAGGATCAGGTACAAGACCGCCAATTTGAGTGGTTGAAGCAAAAGCATATCCTCGAGTTGGTCTTATTGGGGAATTCCTCGTGTCAAGTTTAAAGGTATACTTCAAAGATGAAAGTAAACCATGCCCAAGCTGCCTCCTCACTGTCTGAGATGATACTCGCAATGGATCCATTAAGGTGCGCCATGCAAGATTGTAAGATAAGTCATGGTTCCTGGTGGAAATCAAACCAAGAGAGAGGCCCATGGAACGTTCTTTATAAGAAGAAAATTTCTGCCAGTCTTGAGAGAGCAGGTACAGTCTTGCGACCACAGGATTTACCAATCCTTTAAATTTTGGCAGCGACACACCAATACATACTTCTGATGACTGATCCCAACCATATGCCAAAGAAGCATCCCACAAATCACCACGTCCAAACAAATTTTTATATCTGACGGTTCCTTCAACTGAAGATGATCTAGCCTATGCATATTCAAAATATATGAGAAGCGTGATATTCATGAATTTATACAAATTTAAGAAATCATTATTCAGATACTAAAACATACTTGAGCTGATTCAGTTAAAAGAGAATATGTCACTTCTGAATATAAAAAAAGCAAAAAAGGATATGAAAGGTGTCGTTCCCAACATTACATCAAATAAGATCTTAAACATATCAACAATTTAAAGTTACATATCGATAAACAATCACATGAAAAAACGTGCATCTTAATGATTTTTATGATTATACCAACGCTTGCTTGACCAATTGGTTAAACATTTGATCTTGGGGTCAAAGGTCATGGGTTCGAGTCACGCTGCGGTATCTCGTCTTTGTTTCCAACTTCCGTTGGATCTCTCTCCCAACTTCTGTTGGGCCTCTCTCTCCCGGTAGGAGTCAAGTGGCGATATTGGCCTCCCTTCTACATAAGGGTGTGTCTTGAGCCCGTTATTGATACAATAATCTTAAGAACTCTTAAGAATCACAAGTTTGGTGATGTCTTGCTTCATCATACCATAGTTGAGCCCAAATCTTGATACAATTTGCATATAAAAAAAATGATTTTTATGATTATGAAATCATATGCTAATAGGGACAATTGAGATTATTAAGACATTTGACATTTGGGCATCTTTAGAAGTACTATAGACAAAAGTTTTGAATAAACCATTCTTTTAGTCAAATTCCCACATCCAACGAAAAGTAAGCCTTATGGTTGTATAATCATATGACGGACTCAGGATCAGTTTGCATATGAAACATACATCATACAACTCACAACAAAGTCACGCTTCACACAAATAAATAACCATAACCGAACTATGGACGAAGGAACTGCTGATAAAGGTTTGGCACATGATGTGCAGGTGTGTTATAACATTTAGATGCCCATACAGCACCTCCCCATTGTAACAGGGATAAAACGTGACATATCCGGCCAAATTTGTCAAAGACCTATATTGGCTTAGAGCAGGAAGACCAATTAACTCAATGAATACACATTGTATAGCAGTAAGCATTCTGATCGGAGCGTGATTCAAGTAGTAAGTGATCTGTCTAAACTAATGCACATAGTCATTGATAAATGGCATCAGCACGTGGCAGACATGAATACACTAATACATGATGCAGAATGTGGCATTTTGAACTATACAAATATTAATGCAGAAAAGTCCATACTCATCTACATTAAGCCTGATGCAATGTCATCAATATGCAAATTCAACAACAAGTAGAAAGAGATTGAGTACCGACGGCTTGGTGTAGACACCAATGTTGCCTGTGAGTGGATGTTTGGCCTCTGCAACTTCAACAATCACATTGGCGGTTCCAGGAAGCTCCTGCGGGCCGGAATCGAGCATGATGTTGACGGAATCGAAAATTCCAAGGCTCTGGAGGCGAGAAGTGACGATACCTGCAGCTTTGAGAAGCTCTTGCATGCTGGTAACGTCCTTGAGCACCTCCAGTTCGACCTCGATGATGGAGTCCTTGGTCTTCGTGTTTCCTTTGATCAACACGTCGTGAACACGGAGCAGCACTACCTCCGACGACAGGCGCTGGAACAGGCTGTCCAGCTTGGACTTGTGCGACCGCAATCGAGCCTCTTGCGATTGATTCAACTCCGATTCGTCTTCACCTTCATCATCTTCATCATCTTCGTCGTCGTCTTCATCGTCGAGTTCTTCTTCTTCTTCCAGGTCCTGGACGTCGGTGGTTTTGGATTCTGCGGCGTCGCGATCGGCGGAGTTAGGGTTTTGGAGGCTCGCGCCGGCTCCGTCGCCGGCTGGTGGAGGCATTGCCAGAGAGATTTTAGAACCCATCGGAAAATTGATTTGAGGATCGCAAAAGGAAAATGAAAAGAGGGAGAGCGGTGGAGGGTTTAGTAGTTAGTACTGCTAGTTGGAGCCTTGGTCAAATTTTGCATATTTGCGGATAAATCCTTGTACTCTCGATTTATTTCTTTTCTTTCTGCCTGGCCAAATTTTATTGCAGATATACCCTCCCTTTTTGACGAGGTACGTCATCGACCGAGAGAGTGGATTTGGATCCGTGCATTAAATTCGGGTTGGAGCAGGCTCACACTGCACTCGGGTGTTGACTGATGTGGGCGTCAACACGAGTTCTGGCGACACTCGAAGCGACAACATAAATAGCCTAAAACCCCCTGAAAGGTCTTGATGCGGCCATGTGCGTTTAGGTTTTAGATTTTTAAACCTAAGTGTTGATTAACCTAGATCCACCTATAAATATGTTTTCCCAACTTCAATTAATAGATTAAATCAATTACCAAGGCAATAAAGAGGATGAATTATTAAAGTATAAAAAGATGTCTAAACTGAAATGCACATGAAAATGTTAAAAATTTGATCGAACATAACTAAAAATTGGTTGTTTAAAAACTAAACTGAACTCCGTCAATTTGGATTCGATTATAAATTTCTTAGAAATGATTTAGTCAGTTAGGTTTGGCTTTGAATCAGTTTAGTACAAAATTGAACTGTAAGCACTTCTACAAGTTTTTGCTTATTTGTCATCTCAAGGACTATAGAATATCGACGCTCCTTATTTGATATGAAATAGAACAAATGAAAACATTACATAGGAACCAAAACCATGTTAATGCAGCACATATCACAACTTCATAATTCAAGCCAGATTGTTTCTTGCCCTCATACTACAATTTAGAGTCGTTGTGTTATGTCCACATGTGAGTTCAAAGTCCCACATCGGAAGAATATTGAGTATAAAGAGGATTTATATACACATTGGACCCTAGATCCACTAGGCTAGTCTTTTGGGTCAAAGGTGGGCTCTAATGTGTGTATGGGCTTTCCTTGGGTGCTTTTCTTAGGTAAGGCCCGGATCTCCCAAACAGTGGTATCAGAGCATTGGTTCGGTAGACTCTCCTGGTTAAGTGGGTCGGGTATTCTCCTATGGCTGGTAAGACCGGGACCATGATCGCGTCTCCCCATGGTGAGGCTCAGATAGGATGAAAAGGGCCCTTGTGGGAGAGTAGACCAATGTGATGAGACTCAATGTGGAGGGGGAGATTGTTATGTCCACATGTGAATTTAAAGTCCCACATCGGAAGAGTATTGAGTATAAGGAGGATTTATATACACATTGGACCCTAGATCCACTAGGCTAGTCTTTTGGGTCAAAGGTGGGCTCTAATGTGTGTATGAGCTTTCCTTGGGTGCTCCTCCTAGGTAAGGCTCGGATCTCCCCAACACGTTGATCCCATAGTTGACATTAGAGACGCTTCAATTCTCAATATGAGACTGAACAAGCTTCACACGACACTAGTGCAAGGAGTGGCCTTGAAGAGAATGACCCATCTTGAACCCTTCAAGCAATGCATAGAAGTAGTATTCTTTATTAGTTTCATGAACTTTATAGTAGATGACTCCATTTTGTGGTCTTTACAGATCATGCTAACTTTTCCTAATCAGCAGCAGTCGTCGACCATATGAAGAATTTGTCAAAGACCTAACAGTAAATTTCGCCTTCAACGACGATTTCAGTTTCCTTCTGCCCTGTTTCGTGAGCTGTGTGGTGAGAAAGAGAGATAGAGGAAAGAAGAGGAGTGATGAGAAGAGGATCGTGAAATGGTTTTGTGCTATTTTCTTGGAATGGTTTGAGAAGATATAGGATTTGGGTGATTTGTATAGTTGTTTGTTTTTTGAGAGAATTTTGTTCTGTGTTTTCTCTTAAATCATGAGCTACTAAGTTGCACGTGAAGATCATCATTGTTTCAAGGGAAAAGTACACTTAGGTATATCCAATTAATTAAAAGTTGACTATTTTCAGATACACGCAAGTTTCATAAATTCTCACATGTTAAGTTTTTAAAATTGAAACGACAAAAATACACTTGGATATGTCGATGAGAAAGGCAGCTTGGGACAATAGTAATAATTCGAACATGGAGGCGGTTGTTGGCTTGAGAATGCGTGGAATCTGGTTAGGGGTTCAGGTTCATTGTAGGAGGGCGAGGTTGGTTGGCACCCAAAATTGCCTAAGGGTATTTTCTTATTTTCACTTTCAAAATTAACATTTTGAATCCAAAAATCAGTTCTTATTTGTGTGTAACTAAGGGAAAATGTGTACCAGCTTGAGTATGACCTAGTGGTTGGCACTGCTCGCTCCTTAACTTCAGACTAAAGTTCGAGATATTTTCAGTCTTATATCTTAAAAGATTAAAAATGAGAGATATATATAAATGAAAATCAAACTCTAATCATTATAACATAAGTTTAAGTAATTGATCAATTTTTGAGGTAATACGACACAAGTTCAAATCACTTTTACACTTGCAAATGGGTTTGAAAATCAAGCTCTAATTATTATGGCGTAAGTTCAAGTAATTGATCAAATTTTGAGGTTATACTCATTGATCTATTTTTAAGGTCATATTCAATATATTTGACTCAATCTATATAAAACTAACTCGTATTTTGTCTATGTCCATATGCAGATATCTAGTCATGTTAGTCGATCAACTTAAATCACTTATATAGACTTTATCTTTTGTAATATTAAGTTCATATATAACCGTCCAATTTTACTACAACCCAAATATATTAAAGGTGCAAATTGTAAATTTTTACAAAATGACCAGTAAATTTGAGGGTAGTGCACTAAAAAGGTTCCATAACTAATGGTAGTGATCAGAATTTTACCTTATATCTCATCGATTTAAATCTCTTATGTACAATTTATCCTTCCTGATATCAAGTTCATTTATAAATGTCCAATCTTACTATAAACCAAATATAATAAAGGTGCAAATTGTATATTTTTACAAAATGACCAATAAATTTGTATGTAAAAATCTTAAAATTAATTAGAAAACCTTTAAATTATATTAATTCTTGAGTTTTAGAAAAATTAATTCTTAAAAAGAACACATTTTTGGCATTAAGCTCAATCTATGTGAAAATTGTCTCACCCAATTTTGATGAATGAATGAAATAATTTAATGATTAAAAAAATATATACATAACACCTGTTATGCATTTTTTTTTGTTTTCCCTGTAATAAATAATCCAATTAGTTGAGATATATAAATTCACGTACGAGTTCAAGATTTTTTCTGTTGTGCACTTCCACAACCAAAACAAATGAAAAAAATTATCCCAAACCCACCTCTCTATGTTATATATACAAAACACATAGCTCCTCCACAACACCTTCTTCAACCTCCATCCAAGAAATCAATCACTCACTCACCATCCCCAGACCCAATCTCCAGCTCCGCCCACCACAGAGGAGAAATCCTCGGCGTCGCTCCATCCGGCGTCACCATCGTTATCTCCCTCAACCTCGCGCTGACCTCCCTCATGCTCGGCCTCTTCTTTGGGTCAGCATCAACGCAACTCCTCACGACAGCCTCAATCTCCCCGAGCTGCTCTTCGTCCCACGAGGCCAACCTCGGATCCACCTTCTCTTTTAAGGGTTGGTCCATTTTCAGGTAATGCGACGCCCAGTCCTCGATCGAGCTGCTCTCCACCGAGTAAGGGAGGCGGCCGGTGATCATCTCGTAGAGTATCACGCCGAAGCTGTACACGTTGCTCTCCTCGCCCACCGACCTCGTGCTCAAGAGCTCCATCCCGGCGTACTCTATCTCGGACGCTGCTATTTGGTTCCAGAAGTTGAAGTCGGAGATTTTGGCAGCGTAGTCCTCGGTTAGGCTGATGGCTGAGGAGTTGAGGTTCTTGTGGGGGATCGATGGTGCGAGCTGGTGCATGTACTCGAGGCAATATGCCATTCCCATCGCGATCCTCAGCCTCATTCCCCAGTCTAAGTGCTCGGATTCTTTAACTACACGAACAGATCAGAATTAGAGAAAAACCAGTCCCCAGAAGGCCCTCTATGCCCAAGCAGCGCATAGCATTTTCTAGAACATTGATAAAATGTATACTTCAATTAGATATACTTACTGTGTATATGTTCAAAGAGAGTTCCATTAGGAGCATATTCGAAAACCATCATTCTGGTGATTGGTTCGTCTTCCTCGCAGTAACCAATAAGGTTGACAAAGTTTTTGTGGTTCAGTCGTGATAGCATGTCAATCTGAAAACAATGAGAGATATGATGTTAACGAAACAGCCATGACTGAAACCCGAAATTTTTTGAGGAAATCTGACTAAAGAGCTGATACCTTTCTCCTGAACTGTGTTTCTAAGTTCACAGACCAATCCCTCAGAGACTTCACTTGAATGGATGTTACGGCTATTTCAGCTCCACTTGACAATGTACCTTTATAAACCGTGCCAATCGATGAAGAGCCGATCACATTGCTGAAATCTTCACAAGCTGTTTCAAGCTCTGATCTTTTGAGGTTTGGCACACCTGAAACGCAAAACCCAGATCTCATATAAATACGCAAGAAAATGTCTCGATTGGGATTTTTTTTAACTTCATGGCAAGAAAGTGAAAAATACCCGTCACAAAAGCTTTCTGAAGCTGTCCGCTGAGTCCTGTGGCCCAAGGCTTGACTGTGGAGACCTCACTCGTTCTACACAAGAATATGCCGACTAATAAACCTACGCCAATCACCGAACCCACAATGATTGCAGCCAAAACCAAAGGTTGATTCTTTCTTTTTCTCGAGGCCCTTTGTGCAGGGGGGCGTGGATTTGAAGTCGATGGGGGAGATGGAGAGGGTGTTGAGAACACTTGAGATGTTCCTGGCGCTTCTGCGGGCGATTGTGCAGGTGGTTGTGCTAGACCTGCAGATGACACGCTCGTTACATTTTCTGCAATTACAGCTTCACCGATCAGAACTCGCCGATTGATGGCTTCTTTAGCTTTCCTGGGAAAAAAGTTATATGCATCTTTATCACATTATATGTAAATTCAAGAAAGACCTGAATAAGTAATTGCACGGACAACTTTTTTTTAACCAATTTTGTATGACATACCATTCCGTAATCTTTAAATTGCAAGATATTCTTTCTACGCCACCAGAAAGTTGGTCCTCATCGACTTGAGCTTCAGATCGCTTTGCGAATTCATGGATCTCCGGAGACAAGCCAGCGAGAAGCTCATTGTTGTCCAATAAACTACATACAGGTACATAACCAAATTTGTGTGAGAACACAAAACCAAGCCGAGCATACTGAAGAAGAAAAAAACGAAGTTTTGAAAGTAGTAACATACAGAATGGAGAGTGACAAATTATTCCCGAGCTTAGAAGGGACTTGTCCGCTGAAATTGTTGTATCCAAAATCCAACACCTCCAGCTCTCCGAGCTCCCCTATCTCTTCGGGAATGTTTCCAGCAAAACAGTTGTTGCGCAAAACACTGGCGCAGCGAGAAAAACAGACATAAGAAAAGAAGCAAGAACGGAAGCGGGAAATCGAAAGCAGAAGATACAAAACATAAATTTTATCAGCTTACATTGACTTTAGGTGAGCTAGGTTCCCGAGCTCGGGGGCTAAAGTGCCTTCAAGACAGAGATCCTTCAAGTTCCTGAAAGACATGCATATTGACTATAAGAAGACATGACAAACAAACATATTTGACATTGGAGACAAAACAGGTAAAAAGAACGGGGATGAAGATCTTGTTTTCGACAATGCTGAAATTCATAATTAAATCTAAATCTCATTGGACATCCCTGTGCTATGGAGATTCTGAGAATTCTATGGGGGTAATTTTTCAAGAAAACAAAATCCGGCAAAAAGATAAATGTTCATCTATGGGTTTATTCTCAAGAACTGCACTGAGTAACTCATCAGATTGAACTGCAATTCTAAAACTCATGATTCTATTTCAATCCAAACCAATTGTTAGGTTTGAGTTCATTTCTTAACTTATACACAATGAGAATCCAACTATAAATGTCTTGCAGGCCCATGAACATTAAAAAAAGCTAAATATTCTATATAATCCTTAAAAGTGGCAAATCAAAGAGAACTAGAATCTAAAAACCTCTTTTGAGCCCATGTGAACTAGAAAAATAGATCATAACTAAATAGGAAACAAAAAAAGCTACTCACAAGATCACAACTTTGCCATCTGAGCACTCAACCCCAAACCAAGAACAAGGATCAAGCTCTCCATCACCATCATTCCAATTCCTCAAAGCACCAAAAGGGTCACACACCACTCTCTCCCTTAACCTCAACAAAGCCAAACCTGCAGAGCACAAAATAATATTTTTTATTCTTCACCAAACCCTTCAACTCACAAAATAACCTAAAAATCAAAACTTTAAGGTCACATACCTTCCTCATTGAGACACAAACCAGAACCCAGATTCTGAAACCAAAGAAACACAGCCACCACAACCAGATCCCTGAAACGATTCACTTTCCAATTCCCATCCATTTCTCTTCTTCTCTGTTGCTAAGAAATGGAGCCAAATTAAGCAACAAAACCCAATTCAGAACTGAACAACACAAGACAAAATGAACCCAGATCACCAAAAACAAGTTGTTTTTGTATGAGACCCAACCGAGTCAAAGAATTCAGAGCAGATAAGAAATCAGAAGAAGAAACCAAATGTCAAATCTAGAGTTGAAGAAGAAGAAAGATAGAGACAAAGAGCAATCCACTAGTTATTTTTTGATGGCTTTATATATATCAAACACACAAAAAAACCCATAAGTCACAAAACGCGTATTTTAAATTTAAATTCCCCATGAATTCTACTGCTTTTTAAAATCTGGACCACAAAGATCAAATGTAAAAATCAAATCAATGAAACTTAAAAAAACACAAAACATTATATTTTCAGAAATTAATACAGAGGGACCCAACTGGCACGGCAATATTGAGAGTGAAGCCAAAGTTTAATTATTAGGAAAATAAAGTATTTAATTTTTTTATTTAAGCGGTGAATATTCGGTGTGAGCCGGCGGTGACTTTTCCAAAGATGATCGATGATTGAGTAAGCGTCCCCACCATAACTATCGTGGGATTGCTTGTAGGGTACCAAAGTAGAACATAATAAATATATTTTGATTAATCATATGACTAGTGATATTGATAAAGATAAGGCTAAGGTTGCTACAACTCGTATTTTATTCACACCATCTTTGATCAATTCCATGCATTGGCTCCAACTCACACTGAATTTATCAAAGCTACATGCATCATTAATTTAAATTTCAAATTTAATACGTAGTTGCTTATGTATTTTGAATGGTACCAATCAATATTATATGTATTTTGATATATTCTGAAGAAAACACTTTATTTTTTTAAAAAATTGCTGTTTATATCATTGAAATTATTCGAATTATACCTATCAAATATTATACATTCAAGTATTTAGATGGGTAAGTTTGAGTAGATTAAACATATTATGGTATACTGTATCCAAGAAAATTATTATTATTATTTCTCAATATATGATTAAATAAGTAATGTTGGATTTTTTTTTAAATTTAAACTTTGTCAAAGCCTAGAGGCAAACATAAAAAACTACATCAAGAGTTGGTGAGATAACCCTTGTTGAAATCTCACATGTAAAAGATGCGAAGTTTTTTTAGTAGTTTATATAACAATCTGAGCCTACCTATCAGTTTGAGCTCTTAGATGAGTTGAGTTTCTAATATAATATCAAAGTTTAGTGTTATTTTGGATGTGACATTCATCACACCACCGAGTCTAAAAGCCCGTGGATCATGTCATCTGTTTTCGATGGATCGGAGGGCGTCTATTTTATAGCCCCTCTCGTCTGTTTATACGTGCATTCCAACTCGGATTGCACATGAGTGGGAGTTTTGGAATCCCACATCCAAAAGATGTGAATTTTTTCACCAGCTTATATAACAATCTGAGCATCCACCTATCAGCTTGACATTTTAGGTGGGTTGGGGTTCTGATACCCCTCCCCACCAGACTCCCAAATAAAAGAAAAAAATAACAGGACTAGCAACCCTAAATACGAAATTGATCGAAGCACAAAAAAATAAATATAATAAAAGAGCGCAATCAAATAGAACTCCTTTCACTTTGATGCTCAGGAACCACCATGACTGAATCACATGTACATCACTTTGATGAATAACATAATAATAATGATAATCAAACCCAATCTAATAACTCATCATCGAATGAGCTCTTATAGACTCACGATCTTCACCTCGGACGGGTTGAAACTTCTCACAAATCCTTTATAAGAACCACCCAAAAACCAACCCACACGTAGCACCATAAACTTCTGTAAGCCTCACGACTTCCACCTCAGTTGGCTGGAGAGACTGCGTGAACCTCTTACAACAAACACGTACCAAAACACTCTTTATACTTCAGAGATACAAGCCGAACCCACACAATTGTCTCACCAGATTAAGAACATCATGTCATACCACTTTAAATATAGCCTCCACCCCTAAACATCACAAAAACATATCGAAACTTGAGGAAACTGATACCCCCTAATTTGATGTGCTTACACAAGTCTTCCCAGTGACACCAAAGAAACATCCTCCCTGGACCGACATACGCAATTGTCGACTTGTCTCCCTTCGAATGGGTCGCCCATAACCACCCTCATGAAAAATTTTCCCTCACGACACTCGTTAAGATTGAGCGCCTGGATGAAATATCTCCCAAGGTAGAGTCCGTATATTGCAATCGATGACATAGAAATTGAGAAGTCCTTCCACTGCTCGCGAATCCAGTCCAAACCTGCACTCAAGAAAAACATCAGCCGCCACAAAATCTTGCTCAATCTCCGACTTTGACTTATTGGTTTTCGCTTCAATTTTCTTTAACCAAATTTTATGATGCTCTTATATTTTGGATTGGTTTTCATTTATTTTCTGTTTATTTAATTTTAAACTCGATTAACAAAATATCGATAATTTAAAATGAGTTATGCATTTAAATTGACGTGTTCTTATTTCAGTTTAATTTTTATTTGATTCGATTATATTTTGGAAGCCCCACTGAAAGTCTAGAACCACTAGGCTAAGGAAGTGTGACAAGTCCACCATAATTGACATGGAAGTGCTTCCATGGGATGATTACTATATAAATATTGAGTCGGTGGACCGAGTCTAAGTCATGGGTCCACCTCCGTTATATATAGCTTATTAAAGTGGCATCACAATATATTATTATTATTATTATTATTATTCTCATATTTTGTGTAGATTGTGTACCATCTACGTTTTCTATAAGTTTCAACTTATTTTGTTTAATTGGTTTTGTAAGTTTCTACTATACTTCCACTGTAGACACTTTATTGTTCCTTTTAGACCATGTTTACAAGCAGCCAAAAACAACCATTTCAACGAACACTTCAAAATAATGCTGTGCGGCTCCGAATAGCTCCGATCCGATGTTAATATTGTCGGCACGAGAAAATTGCGGCAAAAGGAGGCGACGTGTTGACACGTGGCTATCACGTGCTTCATTTCACCAGCCGTCGTTGACTTTTCTCTCTTTTGGTGTTAAATTATTAGGCATAGCAAATAACAGGCAATTCATGGTTGGTGACGTTGATTTTTGCGCTTCACAACTTGTTTTTTTCTTTTTCTTTGGATTTAGTTTTCTGTTTTTAATTAATTCTCATCATGCACCAGCTAGCTTAATTTATTTTGTTTTCATCTTGGAACCTCACCTCACCCACATATTACACTTTTGTAATAAGGTGCGTGATAAACTGATGGTGTTTCATTTTAGAAAAATAACAAATTATTGTAATTATGTGAACTTTAAGTGATGATTTGATCGAGGTTTTATTTTAGAAAAAATTTTACTCTAAGTATAAAATCATGTTTTTGTTTCTGTGTACATCAGCTTCTTTTCTTCATTTTATTACACTACTACATAATGTATGAATTTTATTTCAAAAAGAAAAAAATTATAACCTTAAAATACTTTTTAAAATTTCAAAATATACCCTAATTAACTCTAACCTAATCTACGCATGTCGCCTTCAACCTCCGTTCCAACAGTCTGTCACGCCAGTCCCTCTCGCAAAAACACACATCCCCTTGTCATTATATGTTATTATTTTATTAATAAAATAAAGGAAGTCAGCTCATTAACCTAAACCATTGAATGAAAACCATCCAATAAACGGTAATTATTCTTATATAAATATATTAGCCATAATGCTCACCCCGTATTTTTTTTTAAATTAAAATTAATCGTATTTGAAAAGTTAAAACCAATGACTATGGTAAATGGGTAAATCTACATTGAAAAGGAGGCATTTAAAAAGGCATAAAATGCGTTTATTCTTGTGAACATGGACAATGACCCATACCCAAAGTGGATATGAATCACAAGAATCCCAAAAATTGAAAATTATTCCACATGCAATTCGGCTCACTGCTCTGCTGGCAAACGCCATACATGATTCCCAATACCAAGTCTTCTCTTATCATTCTTCAATTTAGTCTTTGAGGCCAAATCAAACCTTCCTTAAAACTCTAATATTAAGTTACTTTATTGCATGTGCAATGCAAAAGGAGCAGAGCGCTATAGACTTTGACATCAAGAGAACCAAAAGGAACTCTTCATCGATACTATTATGCATCATCCTCTACCAACTGCTCAGTGGCTTTGGTAGATTTACCAAATACTTTGAATTGGTTTTTACAACGTTAAAATCTATTTTGACCATACCAATGATACTGTTAGCATTGCGGACACATACCAAAGCCACTTTTGATGCACAAGATTGGTCTGTAACAGAATCCGAGTTTGTAGCCTTAAAGCAAACAGTAACAGATGATTTGATTTTGAGTTTTACAAGTTCAGGCAGTCTAAATTTGGGCATCTCAGTAAGGGCCAAGCCCAAGAAGCTAACACACTAACTAAAGCAGTAATAGTTTTACAACAAACCTCTGCCATATATACAAGAAACCATCTTGTTCATACAAAAATCCAAACCAAGAAGCAAAGAGAGTGGGATTCCACCATGTTCTTGATCACCAAACTATAAATCGGTTTTGTAAGGTGAATCATTATCCCAAAACCGACAAAAAAGCCAGCCGAGGAAGGATTGCTTACTTGGAGGAACTGGGTTTACAGTGCAGAGTTCATTATAGTCGTGCTTCAAATGAGGAGCAACTATTCTTTCCTGGAAACGGGACATATGGTTATTACAATAACCTATAAGGCTATAACAAATAAAAGCATTGTAAAAAAAATGTTGTGCGATTAATGCATGGTACCTTGAAAAGTTCAAATGGACAGAAGTCGGCATTGTTACATCCCTGTTCACCAGAGCACAAACCTTTATTATTTATTGATTTGACGCTAGTTGTAGCCGTTGCACTAAGTGAAATAGGTTACATAGAAGTAGGAGCTTACGGGCATTGGGACGGGGTGTTCGTTGTGTAATACTTGCACAAAGTACTCGCTCGAAGAGTTTGCTGGGCAGTTATACAGAACCAGCATGTTATTCCCTGCAAATGGTGCCACGGTGCTGCCCCTCCAATTTCTCTTCTGAGGCGGCTTTGGGGGGAACTCCAATGGTTCCTCCTTCTGTATTTTCTGGAATTCTGAAAAATTCAGAAGATATATGTCTTAATGAGAAGATACCATCATAACAGACACCACATGCAAAGGAATATGGTTATGAGTTCACATCTAAACAAATGGGTGAACACATGTGTACAAGGAAAAACACTTGCCAGAGCCTTCGAGAAAAAGGCCGAGCAGGCATGAAAATGGCACCACTGTTTCTGCGTGTGCAAACCTAAGTCTTGCCTTTTCATAGCTCCCAGGTACACGTTTCTCTGCAAGAGTAAGGCAACAAAAAGCTCTAGTGATATCCTACAACGCAAAAAATAGAGCTTTTTCGGGAACACTACTGCACAAAAAATAGAAATCACTTTTACACTTGCAAATGGGTTTGAGAGCGAAAGTTCCGTTTATTTGGTAACACATTTTTGGTGATATACTTTTTATAATAGTATAAAAAAAGTATAAGATATTAAAATAAAATATTAAAGAAGATAAGGTTGAAAGAAAATATTTCTCTCTCAACTTGTAGAGTGTCATAGACGACATGCATAAGAGTCTTCATTTACAAACTCCTTACATTAGAACCAACTATTGCCCAAAACACTATGACACGAGCAAAACCATCCTTACAATAAAGGAACCTAGTACTTTTGCAATAATATCAAATTAAAAGGTCATCCACAACAAGAAAAATAAGATTGGAGGGTTATATTACCCTCTTTAGCCTTGATCGCTTCCTCCATTGACTGAACTACATCTTCGAGTAGCGGCACTCCCATTCTATAGTTTATTGATTTACCATAACCCTTCAGAATAAACAATTCCAAATCATCTGTCCACTCCAGTAAAGCAACCTAAGACATACATCCGTACACATTGCAAATTAACAATAATGAAACCTGTAATTCTCAAACTTTCATTTCTTCACTACAACAACAAACTGTTTCTATGTTCATTATCTAATATTACAAGGGATACAAGAACATTTGGACTTTGTAGCTCTAAACACGATATGAAAAATGAATCAGATTAATAAAATAAATGGAACTGCATTGATCTAAGCTTGTACAAATTATGGTGCATAGCTGGGTAATTTATTATAAGGAAAACTTCGTCTAGTAAGAGGCCAGAGTTTAAGATACTAGTGGGTACTAGCTTGGGGGCAGATTGGGGTTAGGGGAAGGGTTTTTTTCTTTACTATATTTGAAATCCTATATTAACAGACTCTTTAATAAATGAAAAAATATAAGTAAACCATGCAAAATTAAGACTAAAAATATCTAAATCATCTATCATATAGATGTTAGGTAAGAAACATGTGTACCTCAGAAGGAAGGAAAAGACCACAAGCTTGATCAGTTATTTCCAATAGTGATGCTTCCTGCCAATATTAAAATACCAAAATGAGAAATTGGAATCAAGCTAAGATAGTTAATACAAGGCTTTCCTGCCATATTTTTCCTGTTATCACCTGCTTGCAGAGAAACCAGAGAGAAGCCGTGTCTTGCCTTGTTAAGTTCAGTTCATACCGTTCCACCAACACAGAGGTAATTTCATCCAAAATAGGTTCCTTAAGCTTATTTACACCAGACTCCCGATTTTTCTTGTGTTCCTGCATTAACGTAAAATGAAACAAAAAATATTTACTACAGCTACGCCGCATAAACATCCATATTTAAACAAAATTCTCCTATAATCCTCCGTGCGTTCTAAACAACTAAAAATTCCATCTTTAAGCAAATATATGCCCCGTCAAAATTCACACACATTAGAAGTTAAAAAAATTTCATTTGTGTGAACTTCATATACTTACAGTTTTTTGTTCATTCAGTAACAACAAGCATATTGTAACTTCATTATATCACCTCTAACCCCAAGCTACTTCTACTCTTATGCATCAACTGCTACCTAATATAATACCCAAAAATAAGACAAGGAAATGATAACAGATACTTGTACCACATTCAGGTTCAAGAAAGACCATTAAACAGGGATAAATGCAAGTTGGAAGTGCTATAGGACAGAAAGGATAGTCAAAATTGATGAAAAATATGCAGCTCACAACATACCTTATAGCTCGCACAACAGTCATGAAATCTCAGTAAAGTATCGCTTGCACGGCTTTCACTTGTAACAGCAAAAGCTCGATTTAGTCCTGGCCCTAAAGCTCCTCTCTCACTGAACAGCCCGATGCCAAATGCCACAGCACTTGCTGATGCCCGAGGAATCTAGAGCAGACAATTGGAAAGAAATTTTCATTTAGCTTCAGGAAGTCAGCACATACAACCTAAGTAAAAGCCAGTACCCAGTAACATTTTAGTCATTGACTCATTGTCAGGCTAAGGTTTAAAATTAAGAGCAAGCTAGAACTGTGGGATAATCAAGCATTCACAAATAAAACATTTACTGGTATAGCAAAGAGCAGAGATAAGAACTTTCAGAGCATCATGTGGTACAGATGTTCAGTAGACAAGCATAGCAGATAATTAAGAAAAATATACAGCATTCAACTAACCTGAGTTGCCTTTATGGTATACACATCAGGGTGGTACTCCTCGGAAAATAAATTTGGATATCTTTCTCTGATTCTTATCCCGAAATGATATAGTTCACCCTCCCCCTTTTTAATCAATTCTCCACCCTTCAGCTTTCCTTTCCAGGGAGATTCCCATCCTGGTAACCATGCAGGGACTTCCTTCACAGACAATTTGTTTTCTTGTGCATCCCTAAGAAGTTCTTCCAAATGACCAGCCAAATTGTCTAATTCTCTCATTCGTTTTTTCGTAGGAGAGCGAGTTCCATGCCTTGCCTGCAAATTGAAAGTCATTTCAAAATTTCTGTATAATTTCCTTTTCCTGATCTAAGAAGCATGCTTTTGATGACACTTTTTGTTTTATTATTTTTCTCTGAGATCTTTAGGAGAAACTTCATCTTTTCCAAACAATGGAGAAAAATTACCTAAGCATGTAATATAGAGCATTGTCATGTAAAAAAATTCTCTCCGTCTGATAATCATGATTTCCCTATCTGGCCATGTCATCTCGGGAAAGTAGATCAACTAAACAGCAGATGTAAATTGTTTATCAACAGTACATAGGCAAAATTGCAAGCTTGATTCAATGAAGCAACCTCAAATAGATTCACAGCATGCACCGACTCGGGAATAGCTAAACACAGGGAGCAGTCCAGAGATATGCTCATCGACCAAAATTTATAGCAGCTCAAACAGCGATGCTACTTGAAGTTATTCTAATTTCTAACTACACACATAATGCTTACATCAGTTTAACTAATCAGTATAAGACACTCGAGATTGATATCGTCTGTGCAAAAGCAAATAACTATAAGTAAATGTACATCCACAATCCGAAACAAAGCTGAAAACACATACCACAAGGTTTAAGTGGATAGGAGAGCATCCATCAGGTATGTCAGAAGGAAGGAAAGAATTATCAGCTACATCTTTCACAGCACCATAACTGCACCAACAAAAAATTATGAGGAAAATATTTGGGAGCAAACTAAAAAGCACCTCAAACCTAATTGTGTCCTCTAATTTCTGCAAAATAACACCATGCTTGCAAGAAGAAACTAAGTGCAGAAATTGAAACGGCATCACTCAGACTCTGAATCTCAGTTCACTTAGAGAAAATGTGGTAACCAATAACAGCTCCAAATCCAAACATCGAAAAGGAAAATCGAACAAAACGAAGAAACTTAAAACTACACTTTCTTCACAGCTCCCGAAACTTTCTCTGCCGCCAAACAGGCGCAAAATCACAAGCTCAGTTTCAGACGCAGCTCATATTTCATTTTTGTAACGAACAATCACGAGCACGACAGTACCAATTCAAAGCGAAACTCGAATCATAAAACTCATCAACACAAATTGCAATCGATTTCTGAAATTTGTGATGCGAACCTCGTTGCGGTGGAGAGATGTTTCCGGACGTCGAAATCTTGATCGGCGGCGAGTGAAAGAGTAAACGGAGCCAAGAGCATTACCAGAAGAGCAGCCATGGCAGTCTTCATCTTCACCTTTCCCATTCTCTTCCTGAGAAGAAAGAAGCAACTATATATACTCTTCTTTGCTACGGTTAAGTTAGACGACGCCGTTTTATTTACAAGGAGTGAGGCGGAGATGGGCCCGAGCCCATTTGGGATCAATAGTTCGGCCCATTTTTGGTTTTCTACTAGGGTTTGGGACGAGTTATAGAGCTCTCGTTCACTCACATAGAGGAGGAGGAGGAGAAGGAGAAGAGCTGTGGAGGCGTAGCTTAGCTGATTCACCGGAGACAGATCAGCTCGCAATCCCAACATGGTTCGTGAATGAAATTTCATTGTTCTTCTATTTCATGGATTTGGATTTGGGTTTGTTTTTTTTGTTCTATGATGATTCATTTGTCTTCTGTATATTTTTCATTACCGTATCTCCCACGAAGATGCAAAGATTGAAAATCGAAATGGGTATTAGGATTCAGTCTAAAGCTATGCCCTGATGATGATTTGTTTGCACTTTCTCGATGACCCATTTGAAAATGCATGCTAGATTTCTTTGGGTTTTTTTATTTTTTGTATTGTATTTTTGTTTCATGGATATAGATTTACCTTGAAACATCAAGATGAAGAGAATTGGTGTTGTGTTGATTAAGCTGGTCAAGGATTGAATAACCAGTAATTCTTGTGGTGGAAACTGCTACTTTTGAGATATGGCCATGTTTATACAATGTCACTTGAGTAAATTTACAGTGCTGAGTTTAGTTTATAATCATACATATGCTGTTGTAAGTGCTATATAGTCTATAAAATTTAGTGCTTTACTGAATTGCTTTTGATGAGGGAGTAATGAAAATGTTTAGTTGAATAAGTTGGTTGGTTTATATTATTCAATGTATTTTAATGTTGGATCCTAGGTGGTTGTTAACTACATTGTTCTAACTATTACAGGCAAGAGGGTTGAAGAAGCATTTGAAGAGGCTTAATGCCCCCAAGCATTGGATGCTGGACAAACTTGGTGGTGCATTTGTAAGTCACGATATTCATCACTCTCTGTTTATTTATCTCGTCGATAGCTGATCTGTAATTGTTTTTTCTAGGCTCCTAAACCATCATCTGGGCCTCACAAATCCAGGGAGTGCCTGCCATTGATCCTCATCTTGAGGAACAGGTTGAAGTATGCGCTAACATATCGCGAGGTCATTGCCATTTTGATGCAAAGGCATGTTCTTGTTGATGGGAAGGTCAGGACAGATAAGACCTACCCTGCCGGTTTCATGGGTATGTCCACCTTGCTCTCCTTAGCATATCAAACATAAATATTATTCATGGAGTTCATTAGATAAACGATCATGTTGGGGTGTGATGTTGCATGACAATTCATATTTCTTGGAATTATAGTTGAGGTTTTCGGTGCTTTGGCTGTAAATAACACATTCCTCTGGTATTTCTTCACAGATGTTGTGTCGATTCCCAAAACTAATGAGAACTTCCGCCTTCTCTATGATACCAAGGGTCGCTTCCGTCTCCACTCTATCAGGGATGAAGAATCAAAGGTAATACAACCTTACACATCTCTTGATAACATTTTAGTTTTCAATTGTGTGATTTACATGTTTATGATGTGTTGTCTTTGTTTAATATTAACCTTCTTATCTAGATGGTTGGTTTCTCACGAGTACACACATCTCTCATTTTATATGATTCAACGGGTTCTTGGTATCATCATTAGTTGGATCTAATATGTTATCTACATATTGTTTCTCTTCAGTTCAAGCTTTGCAAAGTCCGCAATGTGCAATTTGGACAAAAGGGTATCCCATACATCAACACCTATGATGGTAGAACCATCCGCTACCCAGACCCCCTCATCAAGGCCAACGATACCATCAAGTTGGACTTGGAAAGCAACAAAATCGTTGACTTCATCAAGTTTGACGTCGGGAACGTTGTCATGGTCACTGGAGGGAGAAACAGAGGGCGTGTGGGAGTGCTGAAGAACAGGGAGAAGCATAAGGGAAGCTTTGAGACGGTCCACATCCAGGACTCCACTGGGCACGAGTTTGCAACTCGCCTGGCCAATGTGTTCACCCTCGGAAAGGGGACAAAGCCATGGGTGTCCCTTCCCAAGGGTAAGGGTATCAAGCTTTCCATCATTGAGGAAGCCAGGAAGAGGCTTGCTGCCCAAGGAACTGCTTAAGACCAATATGCCAAATGAATGCTTAGCTGCTGTTGACAGAAGTTGCTTGATGGTTCTTTTGTAGGCATGTTTTATGCTTGGCATTCATTTTTTTTGTTTCTGGACCATCTTAAGTTTTATGGTATGTAGAAGAAAACTACTTTGTCTAAACTGTCATGGATTTCAAATACACAAATTTGTGCTCTCTATTCTTTCATGAGGATTTGCTTGTTTTGATGCTTGATGCCTCTTTAACTTTTTTTGTGTGTAGGTAAATCAGTTTAAGACAAGAATTTCCTTTCTTGGTCGGAAATAAAGATCCAATTTATACACCTTTTAATGTTATTATTCATCCATTAATATACTCTTCCCCTGCTCCCACATTCTCTTTCAAGGTTGAAATTATAAATCTAGATATTTTAAAACAGTTGAGACTTCTATTACAAATTCAATCAACAAATAATGTAATTTTTTTATTAATTAGACAGATAAGCTCCGGGATTTTTAGTTTACCAACTCGATTTCACGGATCAAGTAAGTCAGGCGGATTTGGGCAGCGGCCTTAGGAAGATCTAGATGCATTTAAACTATTTTTTCAAAATTATTTTTTAAACAATTAATAATATATAATGTCAAAATTTAAAAGAGTTTATATAATATATACCAACGCGTTCCACCAAAAGTGAGGATTTTCATATGGAGGGACTCCTTTGGAGGTCGACAGCAAAAGGTCTAAGACGTGTTTGGCTTGCTGCACAACCACAGGGACCAGTCTCTGATTCACAGGGACCAGTCTCTGACCTGGTAGACGAACAGGGAGGATGCTGGAGCATAGGTTTGGTGTGTAGGGACTCACGAAGCAGAATCGTGGGTGCATTTTGTAGACGATTTACGGGATATCTCCACCCTGAAGAGGTAGAGGCGGTAGGTGTCAGAGAAGCCCTTTCATGGGCAAAAGGGAACAAATGGAATAGAATGGAGATTGAGTCGGATTGCTTGCAGGTGGTCAAACATGTTAACAAAAAGGAACACATGACGAACATGCTTGGGGGAATCATCTACGACTGCAGATTCAACGTATCTATAAATTTTGTCCGACGATCTTGTAATAAAGTATTACTTCAAACAAAAAAATAACAAATATTAAAATTATATTTTTATATTTTAATTGTGTGTTTAATAAAGAAAAAATTGAGAAATTCAAATCCAATTAATCCTAGACTAACTTTTGTTAGGCAAAATATAAGAAATTTGTGATTTATAAAAAATTTATCCGTATTTTAAAAACTTCTTTAATATCCGGGTATTCCACATTATTTATGGTTTTAAAACTTTTTAGAAATATAAATAAAGATTGAAATTTGCAATGACTCATTAATTATAACTAAACTGGTGGATTTAATATGAAATTGAAATCCATTCTAATAAACTGAGACCAGGAAACAAATCCACAGGATCTTACAATCTTTGACCTAATAATCATAAAACCAACTAAGATAACTTAAATTCAACTCTCTGATTTAATAACAGACTGCAAAAAGTACTACAAAACTAGACTAGCCCCTAAATATACTAATCTTCATATCAGGCTTAAGCAACTATGCAACAACAGCTTCCTCCTCATGGAAAAGCATTTGGTCAAAGTGCCACACCCCTGAAAATCCACAAACAAAATAGCTAAGAAAATGCAACACAACTAATAATAAAAACCCAAAGAAAAGCTAATATATAAGCCTTACCATGTCCCTTGCCCACCCTCCTCAGCTGAGCAACATATTCAGAAATCTTTTTAATGGCCTCCACCTACAATACATACATAAAATTTAACACATTACAAAGAACTAAGCAGAAGGGAAAAAATGTACTTCACCTGCTCAGTTAAGAACTCGGTCTCAACATAATCAGCCAACTGAACATCGTTGTTCCTACCCGCAACCTGTCAATCAAAGAAAGGTGTTACCGACGGGTGAAATGCTCGTAACTTGAACAGCAAGTAACTGGATTTGTTCGATCATTAGTCTTACTCTGTGCAAGTTCAAGAGCTTCTCATTAGTCAGCTTCTCCAGAGACAAAGCAAGCTCCATTGCTAAACAAACAAACACACCACAGACATGTTTGTATCAAAACATCATTCTTAAAAAACAAAATTGTATCAGCAAATGAACATTGCTCTCACCATAGAGAGCATCTCCTTTTTCGGGGTGATCGAACTCGGAGAGAGGCATCAAAATGGACTGCAGCTTCACTTTCCCTCCTCTCTTGTTCTGTGGGTCACAAACCCAATACCAACAACAAATATTTAAACAAGAATTCACAATCAATTCACATAAAAAGCAAAAGGGATAAAAAACCTGATACTCCATCAATGACTCAGCATGACCCCTCTCCTCCAGGCTCGATTCCTTGAAAAACCTGTCCACAACACAAGCAAGATCCAAATCAGCACCAACCCATTAACAAAAAATCAATCGAAACCACAAAAAGATTGGATTTTTTGTTTCTTTGAAGAATTACTTGGCCATGCCCTTGAGCGCAACATTGTCCCTATCGAAGTACGCGAACATGGCATGATACACATACGAGACATTGTACTCAACACTGCTCATCCAAAAAAAAAACGGTAACTCAAAAATCAAATCAACAGAGATCTGAACTTCAAAAAAGGGTACAAAACAGAAAAACAGAAACAGACTTGATCTGCTCGTTGACAGCGGACTCGGAGTCGTCGTTGAAGAACTGGCGAGCGAGAGAAACGTGAGGGACGTTGGGGACGAGGCTGAGCTCCTTCTTCACCTCCTCGAAGGGCTCGAACACGACGCCGGTCAGGGGCCGAGCGCTGCACAAGACGACGCCGTTTCGCCTCCCGGGAGCCGAGAATCGGAGGTTCTCGATCATCGCAGAAGAAACAGAGGAGAATTGGGGACTGGCCATGAGAGGAAAAGGCGAGGCGGGATTGAGATTGAGAGCCATGACTGATTTGAAGATACAGAGCACAGATTGAGATTGAAATTGAAATTGAAATTGCAGAGATTGGGTTTATATAATTTGGGGAAAGAGGGTTTTGAGAGAGTGGGAGTGAGTGTGGGGTGTAACGGTGGCGAGAGAGTAGGAGGTGTGGGCGCGTGGACGGCTCGTGCTGGAGGTTGCTTTTGTTTTCTTATTTAAAATTTGAATATTTGTTGACACCTGTTACTATGTCACCGAATATTAGTATTTATTTAACTTAACTACAGAATCTTATCTACCTTCCACTTTATAAAAATGAACCACTCAAAAAAAAAAAACCACTCAAAGAATGCTTCTATGACTATGACTTCGAGTCATGACTGATGGTCATTAATTACTACTTTTGTTTGGCTGTGAACTGCAATCTTATAAACATGCTTAACATTTTAATATTCTACGTTACAGTTACATGGTGTATGCGAGTTGAATCAAGCCTCAATTTAACAAAGCTTTATTTGTTAAAAAATGGTGTCCAACACCAGCTCGAGCTCGAACGAGTTTGTAAAAAAAACATAAATAAGCTCGAGTTCGGCTCGATTAGTTTAACTTCTAATACAAATATTCATTAAAAATAAAATATGTGATTAATTAAATGCTAAACGAGTCGGCTCGAGATTGGCTTGACTCGATTTGGTCCTCAAGTTTTATCATAAATATTTACTAAAATTTTAAAAATATATAATTAATTAAATATTAAACAGATGGCTCACGAGTCTATCGAAACTTAAAACGACAGGTTCGAACTCGGCTCATATATTAAACAAGCCCAATCTTGAGTTCAAATTCGGTTCGAGCTCGATTGTAACGAGTACGAGCTGAATATTTATCGAATCGAGCTCGAGCGGCTCGTTAAACCTTGGCTCGTTTACAGTCCTGATTCTATATATTTAAGTGACACTTTTTGGCATATGAGTGGTATGGTTTTGAAATTGAACTGAGCTGGTCAAGGATCAAGTTAAACCTTCCGATTCTTTACTTATTGAAAATTGAAGTCAATGCTCATAATCATTAGGAAATTGTTCGACTGTTATTGCGATTCCCGATTTCTTCAATTATATCCGACTAATTTTTAATTTCTACTCGATTTACAAGTTAAACTAAACAAATTTTAACTCAATTTATAGTCAAAAACTTTAAATTTAAAGTTATAAAAAATAGTAACGCAAATTTTACGTTAAAATTTAATTATGACGAATCAAATCAAATATAAAGTTTACAAATAAAATAGCAATGCAAAATAAATAACATATTCTCGATTCAAATCACGTACTTTATTGTATGCAAATTGATCTAATTCTTATTGATTAATCGATGATTTTGAATTTTTATAACTATAATTTAATGAAAATTAAATAATTATCTTTAATTCAAAACTAAAAGCGAATTATTAACCATGATTCTTGGTTTTCGGTTCGGAGCCCAGAGTCCAAAATGGCTACACCTGCCTTGGTAGCTTAAATTTCATCTGTTCACATACATTTCCGTTAATCCACTATATTTTTCTTGTTTCTACAATATAAACTTTGATTGATAAATTGTTTATCAAATGATATTACGCATTGTTTGTTAAATAATAAATTGTCTATTTCTACAGGCTACACCCATGTAAAGCAAACAATTTATCTTAATAAGGATATTTTATTCCTTCACTATTCATTTCCTAATTATTACATCATGTCATAACATAACCTGTCTTCCCCAAGAGCAACCAATGCTTTTCTTATCACCATTATTTGTAGTGGGAACTAATAAGATACAACATTATTTGCACTTGTTCAATACTAGAGTCTCTACTATCCTAACCTTGGACATCCAGTTGCAGAAATGGAGAATCACCCAGCTTCTGGACAGACCCATCAACCCCACACACCTGAATCACAAATTTGACCCCAGAAGTGCCTGCAGGAACAACCAAGTCAGAGACATAGAAGGCTCTGACCTGTGCAACTCCAAGATACTCATGCTGAGCCTCAGGAGCTCCATACACATTCACAGTGACATGATCAGCTAGCTTCTCAACATAGATATTGTATTTAGGGAACACAGAATCACCACCCCCACTCTTCAGCTTCCATGTAATCTTGACGCTCAGTGACTTTGAAGCATCTTGAGGACTCGGAACCCATTCGACGTATTGATCCTCCACTATCCATGAAGATGAGGGTGGGAAACCTGGGTTTTGGTTAGAAGTTATAGTGACATGACCGAGTGTTGCAGTGAATTCGGCCAAGCTAGGGGATGGTGATATCAGTTGAGCTCGTTCGGGTTTTGATCTGTAGCATACGGCGTGGATTTCTGTTAGTGTGAACCCGTTCATTGCGATGCTGCTCTCTTGCAAGACCCAGCCGGGGCTCGTGTCCAGCTGTTTGACTTGGTTTAGCATGATTATTTTGTCGAATTTGCTCGAGAACTGGTTCATTGTCAGCAAGGTGTTTCCTCTAGACGCAAGAAGTACTGATGTTCTTTGGTGTGTGCTGGAAGAGAATTCGAGAGAAAGTCCCACCAAAGAGTTCACATCGGATTTCACCTGCCAGCAACAAGTTGCGTTCACAATCACTGTAAAAAAACTAAAATAATTATTCTGGTGACACTTTATATAATGATATCTTACCGAATATGTAAAATGGACGGGTAAATGCCCCAAAAGAAGTTTTCCCAGAAAGAGCCTCGTCGTGGAGTAGGCGTTGTCCCCGAGAGTTCCTTTAAATGTAATGTTCCCTCCTCCACTATAAGAGGGCTCCTTAAAGCTGCATTTGGGAAAAATATGATCAGTTCAGTGCAGACTACTGATATTGGCTGGTGGGTAACAACTAACAAGCCAAAACTCAGACTGAGAGATAAAAGTAGTTGGAAACAGATTACTGTAACCAATAATTGCACTATGCAATTTGCTGAGAAAGATCAAAGTTCAATAATGCGGCTAGTTCTAAGAAGCATGGTTGAGATGTAGATTGTACATTATGTGGAAAATCCTTTTCTGATCTTCGAGGATATCGAGGGTTGATTTTGCAAGAAGGAAACTCATCTGAAAGCTTGTAATATAATCAAATATTTTAAAACTAGATTTTCTCAATTTGGTTCTCCCGTTTTTGCTATACATGAAATATCACTCTATGTTTTTGGCAGAAATTGGATGTGAAATATACAGCAAATTCATACAGGTAAAAGATATATGCGCATTTAAACTTACTTGACAAGGACCTGAATAGCTGGGGCGGGGTCTCCAGTGAATTCAAGTAAAGGCTGCAACAATTAGAAGCAATTGAGCATGCATCAATCAAACTGATGGTGTGAGATTTTCAAATTATAACAACAATACAGTTTATTATATCTTGATAGCAGTTGAAAAGTCCCATGAAATGTATATTACTATCAATCCATTTCATTAATAGTGAATGAAATAGCAAAAGTGAATGAAATAACAAAAGGACACATAAGTTGCTTACCTGAAAGCCTTGAGAAGAAATATTGCACCAAGGACTTCCTGATACATGTATTCCATCAATAGATATATGATAGCCATGACCCTAAGGAAACCAATGATAGCAAACATTAGTCAAGTGGCAAAAAAAGGAGCTCCCTTCTTCATAAGGGAGGAACCCAAATCTTGATACATTCAAAGCTGGTGAAAAAAGTAAACTAGGCAGTATATCCATTTTCTTAAAATAACCCAAATTAAAGTCTTCAGATTAACAGAATAAAATTTGACACAACAGTCTTATGATCAAGGACTAGAGTTATTCTGTTAATGCTTTCTGCTCAGACTTAAGTATGAATATTTGGAGCTTTGTCTAATTGAAATTAGAATAAAATATTAAGAATTCAGAATAATAAAGAAGCTCCATTTGGCAACCTGGTCAAAATTAGAGTAAAATGGCAATGTTTTGGGGTAGTTTTGCACTACTCCCCACGACTTCTCCACAAGAGACCACCAGCTGAAAAAAGTCAGAGTCTATGATGAAAAGGCTAGTAAAACAATTATCCCGAAAACTTCAAACAGAAGATAAGCTAGAGCCAAAAGTAAAACAAAATACAACTACAAAATTAGGAGTTATATACAATTAACCAATTAAGTCTGTTACCGGTTTTGGGCAGTCTCAAAATCAGGTGGTTGCTTGGTCTCATACACCCATCCAGGAGCAAATATGGCAGCCGACACATCATCCTTCTTTATCAGATCAAGTGCGACATGCGTCTGATATGAAAAAGAGTTACCATAGTTATAGCTCCACCCAATAAGAAGCAAGATCAGATACAAAAACTCAAGAATACGTGCCAGCAGAAAAATCACCAAAATCTCGTCAGTTGATACAGTGTTATAGAAGCACAAAATAAAACATGTGACGGTAACCGCTCCATAATCCATATAGATGATAATAAAACAAGTTCTACAATAATCACTACCAAATGCATATTCTACCTCAGGTTCATCAAGGTATAAGGGCCAATATGCATGTATGAAATTCATTTGTTCAATACTTTCCAACAGAGACTTCAGAATGAGGATACATGCATAAATCAAATAAGAACCTATAACAAGTGTAGATAAATTATGTGGCATATCAACCCTAGAAGAATAATGTGACTCTTACGTTCCATTCTCCACCGCCATAAGTGTTTCTTCCAAATACATCAATGCCCATGTAAACATCGTGCTTTCTTTCACCAGCAACCGCAGCTGATCGCTTTGGATATTCTTCCTAGATGGTACAAAGAACACTTAGCGTATGATAAGACAGGAGTTGCAAAATTGAGCTTCAAAATAGGAGAGCAAAAGAAAGCAATACCTTCCATGTATAATTTATGAATATGCCATCACATAGATCAAAGAAGGGTTTATTGTTCTCATTCAGTTGGTTTTGCCACTCAAGTTTACCTTCAATTGTAACACTATCATACCTGAAAACCAACAAAAATATGTCATTGTAAATGGTTCACCATCCAAAGAATACAAGTCTTCAACTGGAATCTCTAGCACTCACCATATCACTAAGGATCCAGGCACTGAGAAGTGCATAACCTTGGTCAAATGACCGACAAATTCTTTCATGTTAGGGATTTGCCCCACGTCTAGCTCAACCTCCATATTAATCTGCACAAAATAGTATCTTTGTCGAGTGGGAAAGGAGCACAAAACAAACCTTCCGCAAACAGTACTGAAGTAACTATACTACTTAATCTACTTTCACGCAAGAAGATTCATTCAACTCAAAAAATGTTGTCCTAAGAGGTAATATCTGATTCCACGTCGTGTATATACATTACTATTCTTAGAAAAATGTTAATATTCTACTAATGATTAGAAGATTTTACATATCAATAATTATTTCTGGTGCCTCAAAGTTAAAAAAATATCATTCAATCTTAGAGACATGTATAAATATTCATTGACAATGACTCATAACGTAAACAATACATGGACTGTGGATAGTGGATAGACATAGCAAATGAATACAGACCTCCACAGGTACCCCCAAATTAGGCATCAATTACAAAAAATAAGGAATTCAGAAAATAGTAGCTGATTTGGTAAGAAGAAAATACCAGCCATCCATCAAACCCCAAAGCAGCAGCCAGCTCGGCCAAACGCTCTGCATACATGTGCGTAGATTCCTTTGTGGCCAGCAACTTATTGCAAATAACTCTCCCCTCATCCCATTCTGTGATGAAAGTCCCCAATACCTTAGATTCCATTGGCACAAGCAAGAACATTACATACAGAAATTCACCCACCACGACACTTCAATTATTTCAGTGTCAAAGTATAAACTTTTCAGTAGCTAGAAATTCATGCTTTTGGTAAACCATATCGAAGAGAACAAAGCCCTTCTTCATAAGAAAACTCCTAAAATGAACAACAACACCATCCGCTCCCAAATCCCAATCCTCTATTAAACCCATTCCTCCACTCGAGTTCCAAAATGAAAACAAATCAGTTTCCATCTCCATCTCCACCTCAACTAATGTCCATTAACATTGAACAATAAGGGAACAAACACCAAAGGGGAGATCTTCAGTTTAATACTTGAAATCATAAATTGGCACCAAAACACATTCCAATCCAAATTCAACCCATTTCTCCAAAAACAAAATTGAAACCCAAACACACCTTAACTCCATGCCTGTGAGCTGTGTTGGTCCAGCAAGGCGGAGGCAGAGTGACGAGGCTGTGCGCAAAATACACAAAGACATCGATCAAATACCAATGCCAGATCGCATAAGCACCCTCGTTCGATCCTCCCTGAACCCACTTATCGTCCAGGTACCCTCCCGCCATGTCATGGCACACCAAAATCTTCGGCCTATCCGGAGACGACGACGACGACGACGAAGACCCAGATGGGACCTGAAGCGAAACAGAGGACCTGTTAAAAGGGTAGTGAAAGGACTCGAAATAGGACCGAGACTCGAGGTCCTCGAGGGTCTTGATAGGGTACGAGATCGGAACCGAGGGGCGGGTCGGGTCGAACGGTGGAGGATCGGGCGAGGAGGATTGTGGGTCGGTGGTGGGCTTGGAAGACATGGTGAGGAAGGGAGTGAAGAATCGGTGAATCGATCGGAGGATGTTTCGAAGAACGATTAGGGTTTGGCGGTGGACACAGTTGCGAAGGAGAGGAACCAGAGACATAGAGAGCTCAGTGAGCGACGGTCACGAAGCTTTGGCAATGGCGGCTGTTTTGTTCGTTTATGGTGGTGATGATGATGATGATGATGCGATTGCGACCTGTGTGCGAGTCACGTGCGTGTGACTCGACTCGATCGGTCACGTGACGTTCCTTTCTTCACTCTTAAACAATGGATTTCGCTGCTTTTAGAATCGGATTCGATTCACCACCCGAGACAACAAGGAAAGGAGATAATATATTTCTCTGGTTTTAGTTTTAGCATAGTTTTTTGTGTACTCGGATATTGTTCTTTATTTTTGTTCTCTTGCCAAAAAAAATTCATATACATCTTCATGTTAATTAATCTATAATATAAATGAATAAAAATTAAGATCTTACCAACGCATTTTAATTTGGTTACACTTACATCATACCCCATGCCATGAGCAACTCCAATTTATATACTATGTCATATATCGTTTTAATAATATATTAAATATTAGATAATAATAAAGTAATCATTTTTATTTGAGAAATGTAAAATAACATAGCATAGTTGTCAATTTAAATAAGAGTTAAATATGCTAAATAATGCATTGAGTTGAAGCGATAATTTAATATACATGATGATTATAAAATAGTAGAAATGTCTTAAAAATAAATATAATAACAAATAAAAATAGGAAGAATAAGTAAATAAAACTGCTAAGAATTTGTAATACCAAAATGGGATAATCTTAACTGTGACCTCTTAAAATAGTCAAAATCTCACATGACACCCTCTAAAATTATTCTTCTCAAAGGACACTCATACTTTAACAATTTGTCTCACTTGTATTTTTTCGTTAACTTTCGTTAGAAATTGTCAAAAATTGATGTTAAAAATATTAAAATGTCTCTCAATGTGTTTTAAATTTTCAAATCATGCACGACAAAAATGAGAATAATCGATGAGTTTTGGTCGGAGCAAGGTGGGAAAGCTCCACATATTTATCAGGTAAATGAAGTCATTAATGCGATTTTGAACTCATCCTCCGTGTGATGAAACCTCCAACATTGAGAATAATTACTAGATAATAATATGCATTAATCCAAGAAATCATTAAGGAAAGAGAAAGTGGTGGAGGGAGGAGAGAGGGTCAAAATGACATGATTTGAAAATTTAAAACACATTGAGAAATATTTTAGTCTTTTTAACATTAATTTTTAACAAATTCTAACGGAAGTTAACGGAAAAAAACATGTGAGACAAATTGTCAAAGTAGGGAATGTCTTATGAGAAGAATAATTTTAGAAGACGTCACGTGAGATTTTAACTATTTAAGTAGTCCTATGTGAGATTATCTCTATCAAAATTAGTTAAATAATTTTTTTTATTATTATGATTAGTTCTCCTTATAATCTCTTGTCCATGTCACAAACAAAAATTAGACACTCATCATTTCCACAAGATTCCGAAAAGTGTATTGATTTCTCTTAAAAACTATTTATATGTATATAAGTCTCAACTCAACTCAACTCAACGTTTTTAGAGGTAATTATAGATTAAGAAAGAACCTAAATAAATTAATTGGCGTGATCCTCGAAAAATCTCGATTATCACCGACACATCTACCATTGTTAGATAATTTATTTCCTATTAAATTAATGGTGGTGGTGGTGGGTGCAGTAGTGTGCAGAATTACCGGGGGCTGTTCGCAATTAACAGAACTAGAAACCCCTCTACGAAATAACCCAAACACGAACACGGAACACTTGTTTTTGCACTTTTCGTCCCTCCCTCCCTCCCTGGGGAGAGAGGAGAGAGCCAGTAAATGGTGCAGAGGCTGAGTGAGAACCATGGCGATTCGAGTCGACTCAGTGAAATTGCTTCTTCTGTTAACGATTCTACACCGAGCCTCGTGGCTCAACTCGGTCTCCTCCGTCTGCGAGTACAGCTTCACCGACGACCACAGGCTCTACAACTACAGCTTGGCCTCTCCCATCTCCAAGTTTCCTCTCGGCGTTCTCAGCGAAGATGGGTAGCTACTTGAAACTCTCTGTCTCTCTGCAATTTGGTGCCTCCGGTTTGTTTCCATTTTCGTTCACAGTTCGATTTATTGAATGCACCACTTCAATTTACTAAATGCATTGTCTAGTCTCTTCAGTAGTAGTGGATGTTGAAGATGATCTATAAAAAACGATTTGGGTGTGGCTTTTAGCTAAAACTAGTGGGTATTGTGAATTTTTAAAAGAAAACATTAATTTATGGCTATTTATGGCTAGGCCCATGTGTGGAGGTGATTTGATTACAGTTGCTATTGATATGGGTTCTTCGAATGGATTATTATAAGAGAGTATATCCAAATATAACTGTTACATTACATACATTGCATTTTGAGGTGCCGGGTTGGATGGTATTTAATATAAGTGTATCACTTTGTTTGGTTCTGTATGAATTGTGCAGGTTTTATAAGGTGGAAATGGAAACCAACGGGACTGTGATCTGGTTTCAGGTTTGTTCTATCAGGTTACATTTAATTTTTCGTTACAAGATTGTTTTTGTATATCTTGAGGTGTCTGAACTAGTTGTTTATGAGTTTGATCTCTATCAACATTTGTGTATTGTAGATAGATGATTGTTCTTTGTAACTACTGAATTAAGCTAGCTAGTCTGTAGGTTGTTACTATGTGTGAATTTGCCTTGAACTTTTTAGAACTGTTTTGAGTTCAAAACTCAACACTGCTGGGCGTATAGTCCAAATATGTTGTCATCGTGCTAAGCTGTGCTTGTTACTCTGATATTGTTCTGGTTGCTTTCTACTTGCTGGAAAGTGAGTCCAGACTTGATAATGTATAATTTTCGATGCATTGATTGCTGAAATTTTCCTCTGATTCTGTGGGACAGCTTTGCAGTGGAATGGTTTTCAATCACGGCCAACCTAGATGTGCTGACTGCTCGGTAAATGCCTTACTCTATTATTTTATTTACATAGATGGAGCGAGCACTGTGAAATATGATATGTATGCATTTCCTAGTTGATTTCTATTTCTATTTTTTCCTATACTGGGACGTGGACTCTATTTTAAACGTGGTTGGTGCAGTATATGAAAATTATCAGTTTTTGGAATATATTCCTTTCGGTTTTTTTAGGATGGTCTAGATAAATCATATAAGTGAAGACATTTTTCTAATTTTATCTGATGAGATGTTGTATTATGTCCAAATAATTTAGTTTAATGCAGTTTGGTGCCAAGAGGCCTACTCATTCATCTGCCAAAGTAATTTTTAATTAATGGTCCATGAACAATTTGTTGAAACTAGCGAATACAAGTGTTACTGGCCGTTTCATCACTTCACCTAAAAAAAGTAAAGATTACATCATTATTACAGCTTTCGAAGGATTTCCTCCTGATTTGGCTGTTTGTTGTGTTGCAGGATTGTGGGGGTTCATCACATTGCGGTACGGAGTGCAGTGCACTTGCATCAAACAACGTCGGAGGTGAATAGTTATTTTAACCTATAATGACTTTATGTTTCTTCATATTGTCGTCATGTTGAAAATTTGAAGTATGTACTTGTTATGCTATATGGGCGCCTTTGAATTAAACAAACATGCACTTCGGTCATAAATCAATATCTTATAATGTGTTTCCTAAACAGCATCATCACCCATTGTCTCCAATGTGGCGTGTGATAATCATTTTCAGCATCTTACAGTTGCATGGTTAATTATGTTCATTTACTTTATCACACACAAGTGAACTGCGCAATGACATGAATAGATAGCATGTCCATTTCCTTTTTACACATCCAGATAAAATTTCAACTTATAAGCTTGTACAAGTTCTCAATTGCTAACATTATGTTGAGTGCATGTATAATATAAATGCTTAAACTAATGCTTTTAATGAGAAGTGATTTCTGTGTACAGTTAGCTAGCACTCTTATTATCAAACTTACAATTACTTAGACGTGTTGCTTATAAAGGAATTATTGATATTCCAGTTTTCGTTACTTAAAAAACACTATCATACTTGGCCAAATAGTTAGTGCTCGGTTTTCTAGATCCTTTGATCTGTAGTTCAATTATCATAGGTGGCTATAATTTATCAAAACAAAAATTTATTGTAACAAAATGCTGCAGCTTTACTTATATGTGGGAGTGTTTAAGAAACATAACATGCACCGCCTTACAGTCATAGTGGTCAATGCACCGTCATTACCCGATATTCGATGCAGTATTTGAGTCAAGTAAAAGATCTTTTAATAGTTCATAATTTTTTCTGATTTTAACAATAATAGTGGCAGTGTAATATGTATGCAAATAAGTAAATATGTTGGCACCTGAATGGTCTCGTATAATGCAACAATAAAAAACATTTTTTCTCTTTTGTTTGGCCGGGGAAGCTTGAGAGGATGAAGGAATGATTATGTTTCAGTTTGAACTTTGAATGAAGGCATTGCTCATTTGAACTTCTTTTGGTAGGGGAATGTAATGTTGACTTCAAGTCAGGAGGCTAGGACTTGGAACATCCTTGTTATGATTCTAATAGGTTTCATGTGGTCTGTACAGGATACCATATATGCAACAGCATTGGGCATGTCTCAAACACAGACATTACTATCATTGGTGAGATTCGTAATTCATCTTTGTTTTGGAAAGTAAGGAAAAAAGATATTGAAGCTTAGTACAATGATATAATCACCCTTCTTTTGCATCTGCTTTTTAGTATTGCCTAGATTGGCTATAACACAGATATTCCTGTTTTCTTTCTTGCCATAACCTACACTACAAAGATGATTTCTTCTTCTTTTACATGACAATTATTTTACGTTTCTTGTATCATGCTAAATATGATAGATGCTAGCAATCCACACAAGGGTGTCGTTGTTAAGATGTCAAGTAATGGGGAAAAGGGTGATTGTTCACTCTCTGTGTCTGTCATCTGTGATTCTAATGTAGTACAGGTAAAACTATGTTCCTTAAAATTATTGTTTGCATAATGTATTATTATTCCTAGAGTCTGTTTTGTTTTACTAGTTACCTAATATATGTATCTTATTTTACAGGGGCCAAGTTCGCTGGAGAAGCTGGGGACTTGTGACTATGTGAGTGCATAATTATGTTATTTTTACATGCAGAAGCAGGTGGCTTCCTGATATTTTGCCTTTTGGTTTCATTGTGTTTGTAGTTTGTAGTCATAATACTTATTCCAAAAAGGGACTGTTTAGTTGGTAAATGACCCACCAAATTTGTCTGAATCAGCCAAACCTATGCGGAAAATTCGGAATCCAAGATCTGCTAACCCTCTCCCACTTTTTTTCGGTTGAGAAATCTGCTAAACCCTTTTTAATTTATTTTTAAATATGCATTGCTTGTGAGTAGTGTAAGTCATATATTCCACGGTAGTATTTGTCTTTTACATGGTCAACTTCTTTTGATTTCAATTTCATAATGGGGAAGATAAATAGTGATTACATATGTTCATGATTTTGTTGTGTTGACAGGCTACAGAGCTATGGCATCCTTCTGGCTGTGCAACAATAGTACCTGTTCGTGGTGGAGGATGGGGCTTGTTTGGTACCTTCATGATCATGTAAGGATATATTATAACATCTTCAAAATAATAGGAAAATGAAGTGATATATATGTATATAGTAGGTACAACTTATCATCATAAAAAAAGAAGCTTGCTTCATTGGATGTTTTCTGTCCCTTTCAGTATCTTTTGCCTCTTTGGAGGGTATCTCCTGGCTGGTACAGTCTATCGCCATTTCTTCCTCGGAGCACATGGTATTGATGTATGTTTTCTCACTTGACTTGATTTTAATGAATTGTATATGTTTCTGTTTCGTCTATCCTTCCAGAACAGTTTGACCAATTCATATTCATTACCTTATATTTCTATGTGGGTTATTCTGAATGGGTGGAGCTAAATCCCAGTGAGCCTCTGATGAAGGAACATGCCTGCCAAAGAAAGTATTGGTTGGTGTAGACTTGTAGGTTTGAGTACTTAGCCCATCTTGAATTCCAACCGGTAGACATCTAAGATGAAGTTACATTCTTTTGCGTGAAGTAACCAGATTGGTCGATACCATAGCCATAAACTATAAAATTTACGGAATGCAACTTGGAGGGTATCTACATGGTAGAAGATCCAACAATCTCCAGTATATATAAATAGCCATTAGTGTCACCTTAAATCTATTTTCTCTCTGCTCAAATGGCCGGAAAATATGAGTACAACCTACATTAGAAAGTCTAGAACTATAAATTTCCATAAGACTGTTCCATAGTATATGCCGATATGGAGTCTATGTATAACGAAACCCTCTATCCAATGGCATGGCCTGACCGCCGAACACCAAAATTCCCAGCTATATGAGCCAAATTGTCTTTGCAATATTTCTAACCATTCCGATGAGCAGTTGTTTCCATTTTGCATAGTAAATAAACAATTATGAGCAATATTAAAGCTACTTTATGGTTGTTACTAACACTTCTGTGCCTTTCCTCTTCAGGTAATTCCAAACTTGGAGTTCTGGGCCAGGCTACCTCAAAGAACACAGGTACAAATCATGATCCCTAACTGCTAATTAAGTAACAAAAATGCCAAAACTCTTGTCGGTGAACTATATGATGTCATGGAAACACGCGTGAAGCACTTTCGCACATCATTTGCCTAAAACACAAGCAAATTTTCTTTTACGTTTCCTTAGCTATCACTTAACAAACCTGCAATTTGATTTTCTCTTTTCTTCTATCTGCAGGGCTTGTCTATGTCCTTGGTTCGGAGAATTAGAGGACCTTCCCAAGGTCACCGAAGTTCATACTCCCCCGTAAACTTCTGAGCCATACCTTCTTCATTTCAAATTTTGTCACTGAATTAAGTCGAGCCATCACCATCGCTGAATCAAACAGTGTCCAAGAAATTGTCCATTGACAGTGATCATGTGTCTCTGCGGGAGCTACTATACAGAAAGCAAACAGATTCAAGAGAAGAGTTCTATAATCAGAAGTTTTTTTTTCTTTTTTGTGTTATTTCTCCATCATTTTCATAATTAGGTACCAAATGCAAACAAAACTGCAGTAGGCAGGGAAGGACAAATTAATTAATAAAAATAGTGTGTAATTATTATTGTAATGATTTTGGTTGATGGGTCGCTATTATACTGTTAACAGCTTGCGAATCTGTATAGATTAAGAACAGGGAACAGGTGAGAGCCAACAACCTGAGGCTGAAACTTCACCAAATACACTCATTTCTATACCTAAACTGGTAGGTTTTATATATGTTTTTTTGTTGAATTCTCAATTAAGATATTAGTAAAGCAGTGACTATGATTTCACATCTATTCCATTTCCACGCACACACATAAACAACACTTGCCTTAGAAGCCAAGTCTCATTATAGTTTCATCTTTCCTCCAACCATCATGTTACAGTCATTTTCACTCCTCCATCACAGCCACAAAAAGGACATGCATCACACAACCACCCCACAATAGAAAATGGATTTTACATTTTATGTTTTTATATGTTTTGATAATTATAATGTTCTATTTAAAATTATAAATGGCACGTACCCAAGACTAATTGGTTAGCCGATCGCGAGCTATTAAAAAATATCGGGAGATTCAATCTAATGGAGTTCAGTCCTCATTCATAATTAATAATGCTAGTTCAAGTATTGATTACACACCTTGGATTCTCATATACAGGCCGACTGAGTCGAATTTCAAAATAAATATGTTATCAGAATGAATAGAAAATTTGACCAACATACTGAAAATTATACTTCTCTAAATTATATTTTCAAATAAAATGACTTATGTAGTTCAATTAGTTGCTCACATCATATCTACACCGTACTGTCCGCTAATATATATATTTTTAGATGCAAATGTAAGATTCACCCATACACTCCTATAGTACCCAAAATAATAATACAATAAATATGCATAAAATGTACAAACACACTTCACCTATAAAAATTTGAAAGATCTTGAAGTTGACCCATATAAAATAGAAATATATTAATATTTTTTTCGTATTCAACTCATATCAAATCATAAAAAGAAACAATGGTTTCATGAAAAGAAATTGAGGAATCAACACTCCAAAGCCAATAGGAAATAAAAATTGATTAGCACATAATGACCTTTTTTCATATAAGAAACCGTTCTAGAAACATTTTGTTTATTTTACCTTTATCATAAAACCATACCCAAATCCAGGCATAAAGCATTCACATCGAAATTGATGAAAATTGAGAAACACAACACCCAATTTAAACAAGCTAACACAAATATTCAACGATAAATACATAATTTTTTGAAAAAATTAATAAACATTAGTCTCTTCCTGTTTTGGTTAATGATTTGTACAATAACAACAACGATAGTCTATCCGAAAATGCTATGATCATGCTCCACCTAATCTTGACCTTAACCACCTGTTCCCTCCCACACATGATTATTTTACCCCCAAAATATGCATTTTGGGCGCACTAATTAAATACGATGGCTAATTAATCATCATAATTAACAAACACCTCTCAATCATGCATTAATCAAAATTACATTATTAGTAGGCGAATGATCGGACGGCTGAGGACAGGTCGACCTCAGATGTGTACAATTATTATTTCCTCCTTACCAACATTGCTCCTATATTTATTAAAGCAAGCACCAAACAAAATTTGATTATTCACGGGCACAATTTTTGTGACATTGTGACGATGAAGATACCTCTCTCTCCGTCAGCGGCTCCTCGGAAACCTCGAATCTCTGCCTATCTCTTCACCTTGATCGCCTTCATCGTCTTCGTCACGATCCTCTACGGCGAGGATTTCATGTGCATTTTCAGCCGCCAGCTCGACTTCGACCCCCGACCCGTCTCTTCACCAGGTGAGTTTACTCATTCGGCCTGAAAAATGAAAAACAAGTCGAATTAAGTTTAATCAATTCGCGATGAGCTAGAAAAAATGATTAAATTGGATTTCAACAAATCATATTATTACAGTTAAATTCAAGTTCAGCTGTAAAACAAATTTTTAAATGCGTTGTTTCATTTAATAAACGAGCTCAGTTTTGAACTTCAATTCGGTCTGAACTGAACTGAACTGAACTTGAGTTGAAGGTTGAATTGGGATTTGGATGACGGGTTTTGCTGAGTTTTTTTTGTGTTTGTGTGGTTAGAGAAGGTTAAGGAGAGAGCGAAAGTGCCGTTTTCGATCGGGAAGAGCGAGGAAGGGTGCGATGTTTTCAGCGGGAAATGGGTGTACGACGAGTCGACTCGGCCGCTGTACGAGGAGGCGAGCTGTCCGTACATACAGCCGCAGCTGACGTGTCAAGAGCACGGCCGGCCCGACACCGCCTACCGGCACTGGAGGTGGCAGCCTCACGGTTGCTCGCTCCCCGGGTAATTATAATTTAAATCAAATCAAAATAATGTAATTTATTTACCGTAATTTAACCACAAAATAATTTAATTTTTTCATTTGTAAATTGAATTATTGTTAATTGCAATCATCGTTGACCGGTTCGACTCGACCGCCGGTTGGCTGGCAATGGCAATGGCAATGACATGTGTAATTATATGTTGTATCGGAAGTCAACTTATTGCTCGTATCGGAACGTTGACTTTACATGCATGGGTCCCACAAAGTGCCGGCCAATCATTTCCCACGTTTCAATTTTGTGGTCCCCACCATGGTTCTGTGGGGTCAAACGCACCGTTTTGTTGTTTTGGGACTGTTTCTGTTTGCGTGAAGTAGAAATAAAGATAGCTTACGCCAAAGGACGAAACTAAAGTAAGAGAAAGAAAATAGACTTTGGCCGGTGACCTCTGTCACAATATAATAAGTATTTTTGAGTTAGACCTAATTTTCAAATAATAACTTATTTTAAGTAAAAAAATCATAAATATTTTGATTCTGATACTAAATTTTAGTTAATTTGGCTTACACTCCAAAGGGCAAGACCCATGATGTATCCATCAAGAAGTCTTTGAAACAGGTGGATTGAGGGTTAATGGAACTGTACTGAGCATTAATCTACATTTTAAATTTAGCTTTTCTAGTTTGATTATGATAAATGGTTTATTAACGATCAGTAAGTGATGTATTTTGTGCAGCTTCAATGCGACATTGATGCTAGAGACACTGAGAGGAAAGAGAATGATGTTTGTGGGTGATTCCCTGAATCGCGGGCAATACGTATCAATGGTGTGTCTCCTACATTCCCTCATCCCCGAAGACAGAAAATCCATGGAAACCTTTGACTCACTCACTGTCTTCACGGCTAAGGTAATTAATCAATTGATGAAAAAATTGTAAAAAGTTTCTTTACAACGGGTTGTTTTTGTAAAAACTCTCCATTCACTGCATTTTAAAAAAATTCTCCCTCACTCATGTTCAAATTTGCATGATCTGTGCAAATTCGTGAAAATTAACGAAGGTGTCATCTAAGTATTGGATGTTTGAGTTGGCACGTTTAGGGGTGGACATGGGTCTAGAACCGAACCGAACTCCTCGATTCTCCATTTTAAGAACCAGTACCGAAACTGTAACCTACGATTCTCGATTCTCCTGTCCTGGTTTTGGTTCGGTTCGGATTCGGCCTCTAATTTGTTACCAAAGTGCCCACCACTAAGCACGTTTGAATTAACATTTAAGTGACACTTTCATTAAATTTCACGTATTTGTATAGACAATACAAAAATAAACATGAGTAAAGAAAAGTTTTTGCAAAAATAAACATGAGTGGAGGAGATTTTTTGCAAAAAATACAGTGAAGAGAAAGTTTTGTGCAACAAAACATAATTATATAAAAACTTTTTGTAATTTTCCCTTAATTGATTAATGCACTTTCCTTAACAATATGTTCAATACTTGACACACTCAATTGCTGATAAAAATGAAAATAAACCGTGTAGGACTACAATGCAACGATCGAGTTCTACTGGGCTCCGTTCCTTCTGGAATCGAACTCGGACAATGCTGTGATCCACAGAGTGTCGGATAGGATTGTGAGGAAAGGGTCGATCAACAAGCATGGCAAGTTTTGGAAAGGAGTTGACATTATGGTCTTCAACACCTATCTTTGGTGGATGACTGGCCTCAAGATGAAGATCTTGTAAACCTCTTTCTATTCGAACCCTCCAATCTCTACTTGTTTAAATTCGACCGGTCAAATTCTAACAAATTTTCTTTTATTTACAGGCGAGGGTCGTTTTCTGATGAAACTAAAGACGATATCATAGAGCTAACAACCGAAGACGCCTACCGCATGGCAATGAAGAGCATGTTGAGATGGACGAAACTTAACATGGATCCCAAGAAGACCAGAGTCTTCTTCACTAGCATGTCCCCTTCTCATCAAAAGTGAGTATATCATATATATTTTTTATTTCAAATAACGGATTTAATATAAGATAGTGTTCGTAATTCGTATTGTTCAACTGGGTCAGTCCTGCTCTCTTATAAGTTTAATCTGATAGGTGAATACTGTGAGATCGATTACTTGTAAACGGGCCTTGTCTTGTAATGTATCGATTCGACCAATCAGATCGGTATCTAAATTGAAACTCCAATTTGACTAATCTATGTAGGAGCCAAGATTGGGGAGGAGAAGAAGGAGGGAATTGCTACAACCAAACGACAATGATCGAGGATCAAAACTATTGGGGGTCGGACAGCAGGAAGAGTGTGATGCAAGTAATCGGAGACGTCTTTATCAGATCGAAATTCCCCATAACGTTCCTGAACATCACGCAGCTCTCGAGCTACCGCAAAGACGCGCACACCTCAATATACAAGAAGCAGTGGAGCCCACTCACCCCCGAACAGCTGGCGAATCCGCAGAGCTACGCGGACTGCGTTCATTGGTGCTTGCCTGGCCTCCAGGACACGTGGAACGAGCTCCTATTTGCGAAGCTCTTTTATCCATAGAAACAAACACTTTGCTTCAGTATGGGCTCTGTATATTTTTTCTTAAACCAAAATTGATTGTAAAATTGTGCAGTTACTGTTCTTGGAAGATGTAATCGATCGATCTGCTTGTAACTGGAATTGACACACCTGACACTACACGTTTTGTTTTGGCAGGGTAATGGGCCGGTATGGGCCTTGTGTGTCGTTTGTTGTTGCATGTGTGGGCCGTTTCATTTAAGGCCCAAATGAGAATGGATTGGGGGAGAGAGACCATCATTGATATTCTCACTGAATTTTACTGATGGAATTCTTTATTTTATGTAATTAATTTATATTTCAATTATTTTTTCATTTTTACATTAATAATTTGAACTTCTCCCACTATTTTGTATCTTAGAAGATTGTTTGCGGTGATAATTTGACACAAAGTTTAGTTGATAAAGGTAAGTGGAACAAAGTATGGTTGAAGGTAGTGCTGAAGTAGAGGCTCGTGTGTACCAAAAAAAAGCATAATTGTGAGGATTAAAAAAAAAGCCTCGGGCATATATGAATGATGAAAAGAAAAGGTTGTGTAAATTTCACATGAAAAAAAAGAAATAAATCGAGTGTGTATAAATAAAACGATCAAATTAAACTAATAAACTTGAATTTTTAATCGTAAAGTCCGAATTTATATACACAATTTAGTTTTACATGTCATAATTAAGATACAATTTCTTCTACTTTTAATAGTTCATGAATTTTGATGACTAAAAGCTTTGAAATTGGATTTGTGTTTTAGTTTGAAATTTGATGTAATTAAATGCTTAGAATATAAACTAAAATATGTTAGGTGGGTGGGACAGTCTAAGTTATAGACTCTAGAGATTGATGATAATTCTCACTCACACACAAAGCTGATTAGTAGCAGTGGTTAAGAATTTTTTGTGATACATAATATCTTTTAAGAGAAGTTGAAATTAGTCATGAAATTTAGTACAAAACCCGTGGCTTAATTAAGCAGCTTTAAGAAATTATGATATTCTCACCTGACTACATATATCAAAAGTCAAAAATAAAATCGAATTAAAATTAGCCATAAATTACAACTAAATGTATGAGTATAAAATCTCAAATATATCAATTTGAGCACGACTTAATGATTAATTCTGTCGTTCTTGACTTTAAACATGAGTTCAAGACTCAACACAATATTTAAGTGAAGTGAATTTAAGAATAAATGAGAAAAAAAACGTACTATACATTAAAAAAAATATGACTATATTAAAGTCCTTCTAGAAAGCTCTTAGCTTCCCACTTGCAGACCAAGTTGCGAATCCATCTACCACAAAACATCACGTATAATTAATACATTATTATCAATATATATTTTAGCAAAATATAATATGACTAGTTGCATTTGATTTATCAACAAGTTGAGTTTTTATTGGTACCAACTCGCAAGAGAGTATAGCTGATGATTCCTTGTCACAAGACTCCATGCGTGCCCTATTTGATTTTAATTTAAATTAATTTGTTTCATTGACTAGTTTGAAATGCTATATAGGTCCAATGTACTTAAAGTTTTATTCAACTCTCAAAACATCAACTCCCGCCGTATATATATTATTAATTTATCCATTATAAGAGAAAAAGTATATATCATATATATGAAGTTATAAGTACTGAACCCTAAGATGAACTATATATATGGTAACAATAATAACTCCCACTATATGTATATTGTTGACATATATATTGGCTTACATATAAGAGGATGATTACCATACATAATTTTAATTACCAATAATGGCCATTATTAATAATTATGAAAAATGTATAGCATATATATGAAGTTGGTACTATATATAGAGCCTCAAATTAACTTTTATGATTGAATATGATTTTATATGTCATAGAAAATGATTGAATATGAATTTCTCATGAAGGATCAGATATCCAGTAAATATAATAAATGTATAAAATGTCTTTTCAAATAGAAGATATAATAAATATTTGAAGATAAATTACTTAAAACTAGAGGTGTGAATATTTAACCAACCTATATATAACTAACATACATAAATTAAGAAATAAAACAACGAGTAATATTAGTTAGTTCACTAATTAAGATCGAGGCTTATGACCTGATACACACATAACCAGTGGTTAGTGAATTCATAATTCAATTGTGATGATTGTTCCAAACATCTCACGTGTACATTGATTGATTCAGACATAATTATCAGATCTTTAAAATTGTACATATAGGAATCAATATAAACATACAATTCAGTGAATGCACAGTATGACTAATAAATATTGGCTCTCATGAAAATGGTAATTAATGTACTGTAATTAATAATTAAAGCCCTATCTTCTTCATAAGCCATGGTACAGACTAAAAACTGCAGGTGCAGTTTCAAAAACTACCAAAACACTATATATCAAAGGGTCTGATTGACAATGAACGGTGTCAGATCTGACCAAACCCAGCCGTACGTACACCAGCGAAACAAGGAAAAAATAATTAATAATGTCGACGAGACGAGAGATGAGATATATAAGTAATCACGATAAATCGTCGTTATTGTTATTGTTTTTGGCCAAGTTCTCGGCGATCCTAGCGAGCGACTGCAAGTTGCAGCGTACGATGGTGTCGGCGAAGCCGCACGTGTCCTCCTTGGTGTTCCCGGGAGGCACGTCGACAACGTACGACTCCACGACGACCGTCCCGGCCCCACCGCCCGCTGGCGACGCGTGGAGCGACGTCACCGACCTGTAGTTGGCGAGCCGGTGGACCCCGCCCACGACGCTGAAGCTGATGACGTGGCGCTCGTCGTCGAGGATCTCGAGGCGCTCGGTGCTGCACGCGGCGGGGAGGCCCGACACCACGCGCACCTCCCGGAGCGTGCCCACGTCGCCGTCGCCGCGGACCACGCGGCAGGTCTTGACGAAGTGCTTGTAGGCCTGCGGGTTGTCGAAGCGCCGCACCACGGACCACACCACCGACACGGGCGCGTCGATGGCCTGGACCGACACGGAACAGCACTGCTCCGGGCTCACCGGGCGCGTGTGGAGACGCGCCACCGTGTCGTCGAGCCCCGGATGGCGCGTGAGGGGTTGCTGCTGCTTCTGGCGGTGCCCTGCGGAAATGTTGGTTCTATGAAACTGTAGCGACGAAGGCATTGTGTATATATGAAATAAAAACTTTATATTATATATTGTCACGCCTCGAATACTTTCTCCTTTAACAAAACGATGTTGAAGAAGATATATATGTGTTATGAGGGTTATGAGAGGGGTGTGGAGGAAATTATTATAGGGAGGGGCAAGTTGAATTAAAATGGATATATCATATATATAAATGGGAAAAAGTCTAAAAGAAAAAGAGAGAGAGAGTGGTGATGAAGAGGGTGCAATCTTATCGAAGACAAAGAGGCGCAAGACAGTTTCGCCGGACTTGCAAGTGGCTGGCTACCTTCATCAACTTGCATTTTTTCTTTTCGCTTCATCACTTCTTTAACATGATAACCCTCTTCTTTTCTTCTATTTACAATATTGCCACTATGTGATATATATATATGTGTACATATACTAGTCACATCCATATTATGGTTCGGTTTAAAGAAAACAAAAGTCGTAATTGAATTGGTAAAATTTGGTTTAGTTTTATTTTCAATCGATAAAAAAAATATTGCTCAATTTAATTTTATCCATTTTTCATATATTCATTTATTTATTTTATTAGATTTCTAGATTATTTTTTGTTGGTCTAATAACTAATGAAGATAATTTAAAATGTATCATGTGTTTTAATTATTTTATTTTTGGTTTGATTCGATATCAGTTCAAGTTTCATAAATTAATTCTAATCGGTTTCAATTCTATGCAAGGAGTCCTATGAACATTAATATTGTGCTTTGTGTTACCAAATTAATAATCCTTGTTTGCAGTGGTTAAACAATAATCACTAAATTCTACGGGTATCACAAGCCACAAAATAATTTAATTTAAAGATTAAAAATATTAAGGGTGACCAAAAAATTAAACACTTGAGCAAAGTAAACTTTGGCTTAATATTTAGCATTGCTAACCAATATCATTCCACATATATATTTACCAATATTAGAATCTTAAAACTCATGGATTAAGATGGATTTATAGCCTTTGATTAGTTGGGGTAGATGTGGTTTTTTCTGCACGTTTCTGTGTACACGAAAGGTGAAGTCATAATTTGAGAATTAGTAATTAAATTGTCAATTTATTCTCTGATAAATAATCAATTTATCAACATAATATGCAAAAGCACGTGTTTATTCGTAAGTTGAAATAAATACTAATTAAAGTACATCAAATTGCTTGCTTTTAATTGGAAGCATCCTGTGAGGAGACTGTTTTTCCTCAGCAAGTACATAATATTTATTCCAAAGCCTAATTAATTAATCCCATTATTACAATAATTGACACCAACTTGGTGTGCATTAATACATATTTATATTATTTAATGATCAATTTGTTAGCAGTTGAGGACATTTATGGAAGTCCAAAAATATTTAATTTTCGATTTCGGGAATTGCCGACTAGCATATCGATCCCTATCAACATTGGAAATAAATAGGTATTAAAATAATAAAACTCTCTATCTAGAAAGGTGTACGGATACATATACACCTTGGTTGGTAAAAGCCTAGTTGATGGGAAATGAAAATATTTTTCCATAAATTATATAAATTCTAATAGTAAGCTCCATGCACGATGACGATTGACATGATCTCATCAAACTAATTTATTTAAATTTGATTAGTTTATATTTCTAGCTTTTAATTTATAGTTGGTAAGATTCAACATGCAACTTGATTATTTTTGTTTCAAAGAAACTTTTTGAACTCACACACGCTATGGTATTAACAACTATATATACCACTTTATTTAACTCTAATAATACTATTTTTATCTCCTCCTTATATTACGATGAATGTATAAAAACATCGTGACTGTTAAATTATCACATCTGAAAAATATAGATTCAATTTATATAAAAATATGTGTCTTCATTTATCAATTTGAGCTTTTAGGTGGGTTGAGCATAGTTCTATCTGTAAAGTGACATTCATATGGCATCGGGCCTAAAAGCGCCCATAAATCATGTCATCTATTTCGGGCTTAAAAGTCCATGGATCGAAGGGCGTCCATTTTGTACACGTCCCCCTCTCGTCTGTTTTCACGTGCATTCTGAACTGGCTTGCACGTGACTGAGGGTGTAAGAGTCATATTCACCGGCTTAATATTTAATTTAAGCCTCTACTTATCAACTTGAACTTTTACGTGAGTTGACCTTTTAATAGTGACAGTTATTCAGTAATAATATAATTCGTCTTTTTGACATGAATAATGTTGAATTCAAGTGCAACTAACTTTTAACTTATCCTTTTACCTTTGTCCTCCTATTCGAATCTCCATTTCACATGCTATAATTGTCTTGTTTATCAATAAAAATGTCCAAGTTGTCCGTAAAACCAGCACTTTGTTATGTATGTTAATGCATCTTTTACTTGAGCCCTGTTTCTTAGCAACTCACCATGCACGATTATGTCTGCTCTCCTTGTCTTCTTATAGACAACAATAGAGGATTTGGTCAGTACCCAAAGATTCTATCACCATTAATTCTCTACTTTTGAGTTTTGGGATGTTTTTATGTATATTTTGCATTTTGGGTTCAAACTCTACCATCAAAGTATAAGCATGGTGGGCATATCATGACCCAAAATTGGTGTCATCCAAAAATTTATCTATTTTTATTACTTTATTTCGGTTTGCTCGAAAGTTATTTCATCGTTACTACAAGACTGACATGATTAGAATGACAATGAATGAATACACAACAGATTATGTATTGCACAATTGAACATCTTCATGACCCATAAACATCAAAATTAAACCATAATAAAACCTCACAGCATTATCTTCAACATCAAAACAAAGAGCACCAACCCATTTACAATATACCCAAATAGAGATCAATTAGAGACCTAAAACAAGACTCTCCTACTACTTTGGTGGGTAGAGAGGACTGTTACTGACCAAATTCGTGAGCTTATTTGCTTCTCCAATCCTCACAATGACAGACATGGTTTTGAAAACTTGAAGTCTGATCAAGGGTATTTTCATCTTTTTATATTAAAATTTAACAGATTCCATCCGAAATTTTAACAATCGGTGTTAAGTGTCAAATTTATGATCTCTGGGTGTAGTTCACTGTACATTTTGAAAAATAGGGTAGTTATGTGTCTTTTGGTTATTGTTAGGTGTGACTTTGTGTTTTTTACCCTATTATGTATTCTACTTTTTAACCTAAACCTTTGATGGAATACATGATAAGACATGATAGAGATGCTCCGATCCCAACAACTATCTCGAGCTCCACCCGATCATGAAATATCGTTAACCCACCACAATCGAGTCAAAAACAAAGAATCCGATCCATCTGCTTGAAATTTTTTGTTATTTGATGCAACTTAGAAATGCTAACACAACAGTAACACAAATAATATTCAAAGCTAAACGAGATTACATGTTTTGGATTATCTGAAATTATATATTGCAACTGAAATGAAATAAATCACAAATTAATTATTCTACCAAACAAGAACCAACCATACGCATGCATCTATCTGGTTTGGAAGTTGAAAGCCTTGGTGGATGCAGCAAAAATGAAGGCAAAGAGCACAGCAAAGCCCACAACGACAGCAGCAACAACCCCCAAAAAGTCATGCTTGAACCCAAAGTAACTCTCCAGAAAATCTTCAATACTCACATTTGAGTCAACCAATATTTCCTTAGAATCACCAAATTGTGACGTAATCAAACCATTCAAGGTCCAAGCCACAGGAGATACCCAATAGTACCACCTCCACCATATTGGAATCCTCTGTGAAAACCAAACACTTGTGTTAAAATCAGGCTCACCTAAAAGCTCACGCTGATAACTGATAAGAAATTGGTAACTTACAGTTCGCGGGATCAGGAACCCGGAGAAGAGGTTCCAGAGTCCTAAAAACGCAGAGGATGTGATGGCAGCAACGTCGAAACTTGGCGTCGCGGCTATGGCCATCATGCCATAGAAGGTGAAATAGAGCAATGTGAAGTACATGAAGAAAATGTACCAGAAGAATTTAGCAGCAGTCCATTCGAATCCCATCATAGAGTAAACCAGAACCCCATATACCAGAGATTGCAGGAACACATAAGGCAGCTCGATCGTGACCTGACAAGGATATCATATGTTTCAAATACCCGAAATGTATATTTGGTTGTGGCGCCACAAGCAGTGTTTTAAAAAATGTTGTGCGCTAGTCGGGCAGATAAACCCTTCAGAGACTAATCAATGATTGATTAATGCAAATATGAACTATATATTATAGAAAATAAAAATAATGAATGTTTTATAGTTATAATGTATAGATATACAAATTACAATATTTATTTGTTCCCTTAACATCCTGAAAAAAAATACCAATACCAAATTAATATCCTCAAAGTGTCTACTCCAAATATTCTTTCTCAATTGTTGTTTTAGGTTTCTCTAAATTAAAATTTTATAAAAATTAAATACACTGCGCGATTGTATGAAATCGAGTAGGTATTTTAAAAATCTCGATTCAAACGATGAATACGCCAATTTTTAGAGCACGGGCTGCAAATACTAACCTGAGCGAATGCATATGCCATTGCAGAGTACATTCCGGCAGCTTTCTCTCTGTAAAAGACTGTTCGTTCTATCGCCACTACTGGCTGCACGGCTAAACAATTCTGGAAACCAAGGAAGAGAACAGCAGAGTACATAGAGCCCATCGCGTTAAAAAGATCTTGTTGCTTTGATCTGTAATGTACCAATAACAAGAAAATGACTCAGCCATGCATAGAAACTTGATATGAGTTTGAATTCGATGTAATAATTCATAATCTGTCTTACTTTTTGGTTCCCAGGTCCCAAAACATTGACCCGAACATCAAGGCGATGAAGGTTGTGAAGAGAAACCTCACAGCAGTGTAAGTCGGGTTGCACCAGTACGAGCAGCGCTGTTTCCATAAGCAAGCAATGCACTGAGTGAAGAAAGACTGAGAGTACTGAGTTGGGAAGTAAAGATCCTCCAGACCTGGTGGAGGTTTGCTCAGTTCACGTATCATAGCTTTGTTCCTCCTGAAAAATGTGTCAAACTAGGTTTATGAACAAACATAAGCATAGCTCTAAGTTTAGTAATTTTTTTGTCTTTAACTTGAGACGCAAGTAATCTAAGTTAACCTTACCTGTGCAAATCTGATTTTTTGTATATATCATTAAAATCAACCCCCAAAGCCAGCTCCTGAGCTGGAGAGGTGACTTCCAGCATCCAAGTTGCAGGATTATACCCGTCTTTAATTTTACTGACTCCTTCGATTCCCTGAAACGAAATGTGCATGCCCAAGGAATTAAAAAATGAAATGAAGTTAAGTATTTGAAGAACTTTTGATTTGTATGTACCTCAAAATACTCTATTAGATGGCAAGAGTGGCAACCAAGCGGTCCGACGTAAATCTCTTGCCCTCCTCGCTTCATTAAGAATAACTACATAACAGTTTCCATCCAAAATCCATCAAATAAACTTGAAACTTGAAGTGCCGACTCATATTTATCATAATCGCATAGCATTACCTCATCGAATGCTTCGAATATGTCAATGCTAGGCTGATGGATGGTGCACACAACTGTTCTTCCCGTGTCTACAGTGTTCCTAACTGTTCTCATAACAATTGCAGCGGCTCTTGCATCTAAACCCGAAGTAGGCTCATCCATGAACACGATCGAGGGGTTTGCCACTAGCTCCACCGCAATTGTTAGCCTCTTCCGCTGCTCGGTTGATAAACCACTCACACCAGGCAGCCCTACTATCGATTGCCTCAACGGATTCAATTCCACGAGTTCCATTATCCCTTCAATGAACTCCTGTAACCATATTCAGATTTTATACTCACTTTCAATAGCGCTTATCATTCTTTTTGTAAATTAACTATATACACAAATTGTACTGACCTTCCTGGTCTTGGTATCAACCTCTTGGGGTAGACGCAACCAAGCCGAATAAAGCAAGGACTCGTAGACGGTAACATGAGGAGAGTGGATGTCGTTTTGCTCACAGTATCCAGAAACCCGAGCAAACGTTTCTTGCTTCTTTGGGTACCCGGATATTCTTATATTTCCCTCAATGTATCCACCTGTTTTCCTACCGGCCAAAACATCCATAAGGGTGGTCTTGCCAGCGCCACTGACGCCCATCAGAGCTGTAAGGACTCCTGGCCTGAAAGCACCGCTCACATCCTTCAGAAGCACTAGTTTATCCTCTTGAAGACCTTGATTTCTCATTTCCTGCAAATAAATATCACCTCTATTTACTACTTAGCTTGAAAGCTTCATTCAAACACATTGCTATTTTGTACTACTTAATTTACCTGTGGCATGTCAACGGAGTACATGACATCATCAAAGGTTAAGGAAAGCGGCTGGAATGGAAGAACCATTCCTCTCTGGTTTTGATGAGACTCTATCTGCCTAACTTTTTCAGTTCTGCTTCCATGCTCGTTCTTTTCAGATTCGCCAGGTATAAAAGTTTGAGGCTTCTTCAATGCTGCAAAATGACGGTTGTTACTTTATCGGTCATTGATAAAAAATGATCACATATTAAAAACTCAAAAGCTCAGTCTTTAGAATACTCACGGTTCAGAAAAGTGAGGGCAGCAACATAGAGCACGTTGAATACAAGCATATATGCAGCCAATGCTCCAGCACCAAGCCAATACCAGTATGCTTGTGTGAAGAACCCGCGAGACCTCAGCACCAAGACTCCAAGTGGCTCCGTTGTATTTGGTATAACCTTCAATTGTTGAGGAAATCTATGATATCGTTGGTCTGATCAATAGTAAAACATACAAAAATCTATGCGTGGAAAATTTGACAAACATACGTGACTCCAGCTGTCTGATAGGAACTCATTGACTGCTATTCCTGTCTGTCCGTACATCAGAGGAGAAATCCAATAGCCCCAAACCCACCATTTCTTTATATCATCTGAAGAATCAAATGTGAAGGAAAAAACACATAAATGATTAAAATTGTGAGATAAAATGAAGATGTGTAGCTTACTTGTTAGGTACCATACCTCGAGAAAGAACGAAGCCTCCCAAGGTAAAGAGTAGGAGCAGGGCAAAAGATCCAAATGTATTAGCAATAATCAAATCCCTACCCACACCAGCAATCGTTCTGAATAATCCCGAAGCCATCTGGTTCACAAGAAACAATATGAAGTACTGCTTAAAGAACCTGCAACAATAACACACAAAATAGTTTATATCAACTACAATGTAACAAAACATGTTTAAAAAAAGGAAAAATTGCAAAACTCTCCTTGCATTGTTACAGTTTTGCAATATAGTATCCCTAGGCAATTTTTTTTTTGCAAAAAACTCTGTTAATTTGTAAAATTTTGTACCGTTAGTTTAAATCCGCTAAAAGACGGAAATTTCAAAATTGTGTACACTAAGTGGTGAGAAGTAATTTTGGAATTTAAAAAATATATTTTGAGTTTTTCCGTCCCTTTTAACGGATTTATACTAATGGTGCAAAAATTACAAGTTAACAGAGAGTTCTTGCAACAAAAGTAGCGTAGGAAGACTATCTCCAAAACTGTAACAATATAAGGAGAGTTTTTTGAAATTTTCCCTGCAAAAAATAGGAGTTTACAGCTCTCTACCTTCCAATGTTTGGATCAAACCCAATGACATAGTAAGTCATGAAAACCCAAACGGCAACTTCTATGACCGAGTGCGGAATCTTGAGGACCACTGAGGGGAGCGCGTAGGCCCAAGAAGGATAGAACCGGAAGTCTCTTTGTTTGTAAAAGACGGGAAGCCTTGCAATGGTCATGTTTAGCTCTGCCGCCCCATTAAACATGACGTTGACGGCAGTGAAGAACAAAGCACCCGCGTAGAGACCTCCATCAACTATTGACGTTCGATGCATCTCAGTCCTTAGGAAGGTTGTCATTGTAATTACAGCCATGATTGCAAGCTGCAAGAAGAAAATAAAATGAATGAATTGAAGAACATAAAAGCCCAAAATGAAATAAATGATTAGTACTTACTTGGCTGAGCTTGAATATGTACACAAATGAGTTCCTCTTCATCAGCAAGTACTCTCTTGAGATGCAAGCTTTAAACAGTTCCTTCTTTCCAACGCCATACTTGGTAGTGGTCAAAGCTGCCAGGTGGCTTTTTGTCTTGTCGTATGGCCTTGCAAGCTGGTTCCGAACTTCCTGTCCTACGTGAAATGAATGAAACGCCTTAGCAAACTCTGTGACAGTGACAAACCGGTAAGCATTGTCCGCGTGAGCCCAATACTGTTTCTGATCTTTCTTTGATGTCACCTGCAATAAAATTGACAAATCAGAAACTAAGTTTAACATACACCCTTTAAGGGATTAATAAGCAACAGTTCATATATATGTATGTGTGTATGTATGTATGTACTTCTTGCAGAAAGTCCGCCACGCCTTTCCTCTCCGGACACCTGAATCCCATGGACTCAAAAAAGGGGAGCACTTGATCGTGCGGACCCTGGTAAACAATCTGGCCATCTGAGAGGAGGATGATATCGTCAAAGAGATCATACGTCTCTGGTGGTGGCTGGAGGAGAGAGATGACAGCAGTTCCATTGTGAATGTGAATGGAGTGCTTGAGCGACTTCACGATTTGAAAAGTCGTTGAGCTGTCCAAACCAGTAGATATCTCATCCATGAACAACGCTTTGGACGGTCCAACCAGCATTTCGCCTAGTGATGTATTTAATCAATGTGATATGTTAATAAACCAGACTAAAAACTTGTAACTAATGAGAATCATATTGTGACGAGAAACTGAGCTGCTTTTACCAGTTGTGACTCGCTTTCTTTGTCCGCCAGAGATGCCCCTTCGCATTTCATCCCCTACCATGGTGTCTGCACAGACTTCTAATCCCAAAATCTGGATTTTTACAAGAAGAGGTAATAAGAAAATGTGGTTGATGTTTTGGAAATTAGGTAATCATACAATTGAATATATTTGTACCTTTAAGGTATATTCTGTCACCACACTTGCCTCCTGGCCCTCTACTGATGATGCCTGAATTTGCATAACCCAAAAAACATTTGTTCAATAATTGTTCATTAGATTACTCAACAACACTTAAATTTCATATTTTGTACTAAAAATACCTTCATATACATATCTATGTCAGGATCGGGCTTAATATTGGAAGCTTTTTCTCTTCTCGCCAGCTCTGCTAACATATCTGCAGATTATATTTATAATAGTCAGTGTAATAAAAGCGCGAACACTTAAATAAGTTACAATCTGATAGTACAAAGGTGTTTACTGACCATATCGAGATCCAACTCCTTGGAATCTTGCTGAGTATGCCAACGTTTCTCGTACAGTCAATTCTCCTATATGGAGGTCGTGTTGGCTGATATAGGCAGCGGTTCTTTCGGGTATAAACTCATGCATATCATGGCCGTTATAAGTAACTCTTCCTGAAACCTGCACAATACATTGCTTGGTTTGAATAATTTGGAGTTATTCGGAAGATTTAAAGTTTCTATAAATGAAGGCACTAGAAAAGTTGTTGAACCTTTAGGTTTTTATCAAGCTTTCCAGCTAGAGCCAACAAGAGGGTGGTCTTTCCTGAACTTGGAGGTCCCAAAAGTAAAGTCATCCTGTGAACAATGGTTATAAACAAGTCAGAAACTGATTGAATTGGCTCAACAACTCTATGAAGTTAGTAACATGCGCCACTTCCCAAATTCTCACCTCGATGGCTTGATGATTCCACTAACATCATGGAGAATGCAAAAGGGTCTTGTTCTACTCGGAAGTATGTGAAGACTGCTCAAGAAATCCTTCGCGATATAAAAGTGAAACACGAGAAATGGTTAGCATACAAAACACTGATAACACCTAAACTAAGCTCTTAAAAGAAACATGAACGCCAAAAGATCCGAGCAGCCGAATCGAACCTTTTGTGTAATTAATTCTAATTTGAGCAAACATCACTGAAATGGGATTTGAGAGTTCATACCTCAACCATACCAACAGTATAGTTGAAAAATGTAGGCAAAGCTCTGCTCCCAACTTTAGCTTCTGCTTCAACGTTCAAGTGCTCAAATCTTACTTCGATCGATGGAATATCGATTCCAACTCTAAATCACACCCCAAAACACATACTAACAGTCAGATCCAATATGCTCAAAACCAAAATATCTGTTTGGCAGCCCAGAAAGCAAGAGAAAATTTTACAAGGCCAACACAAACCAACAGTTAAAACCCATATGCTCAAAACCAAAATATTTGTTTGGCAGCCAAGAAAGCAAAAGAAAATCTTTCAAGGCCAACACAAACCAACAGTTAAAACCCATATGCTCAAAACCAAAATATCTGCTTGGCAGCCAAGAAAACAAGAGAAAATTTTACAAGGCGAACACAAACCAACAGTTAAAACCCATATGCTCAAAACCAAAATGTTTGTTTGGTAGCCAAGAAAGCATGAGAAAATTTTACTAGGCCAACATAAACCAGCAGTCAGAACCCATATCCTCAAAACCAAAAATTTATGTTTGGTAGCCGAGAAAGCAAGGGAAAATTTTACAGGGCCAACATAAACCAGCAGTCAGAACCCATATCCTCAAAACCAAAATAAATCTGTTTGGTAGCCGAGAAAGCAAGGGAAAATCTGACAAAGCCAACATAAACCAACAGTCAAAAGACTCAAAAACCCACATGCTCAAAACCAAAATATCTGTTTGGTAGCCAAGAAAGCACGGGAAAATTGTACAAAGCCGACACAACCAAACATCCAAAACCCATATCCTCAAAAACCCAATAATCCGTTTGGCAGCCGAGAAAGCATGGGAAAATTTCATTTCACCCGGCCAAAACAAAAGCAAAACAATCTTCATTACCTATCAATGCGTTGCTTGAGCTTGAGCAAGAATTTCTCATTATCCTCATCAGCAACTCTGATGAGCCTCTCAACCAGGCTCTTCCTCTCCTCCAACCCGAGATTGCGCACATCAATCTCACTGATATCGCCTCCAGGTGTGGTCAAAATCCCCTTCCTCAACCGGTCGTAAGTGGGTAGCTTCTCGAGCGAAGCCCATTTCAGAGCCTCCTCATCGTCTTCGTCCCGAGTAGACCTCTCGAAACTGTTCCTCCAAAAGGTAGTGCTCCCTGATCTCAGCCCAGTACTCACTCTATGAACATCACCACCCTCCATCGAAGCTCAGAATCGAGCCTCTACCCAAAACCCACAAATCGTTTCCCGCAAAATCTGCACAGACCGAGCTCGAATTCGAACTCAATCCCCAAAATGGGTCAGATTAAGAAATGGGTTTTGGTTTGTGTATCTATCTGGGTGTGTTGAGGAGAAAAATGTTGCAGAGACTGATATTATATACATATATATATACAGAAGCTCGAGGAGAAATGGGTTTCGTGTGGATTGTGAAAATCAGTGACACTGTCCATAGAAAATTTCTGCTACACGACTCGTAAAATTGGCGGGGAGATGAACAAAAGTTCTCTAGAAAACGACACATAGATTTTCTTTTTTTAGCAAATTCTTCACGTGCTCTCCTCCATTTATGAAACCCCCAGAATCTTATAATTACTTATTATTTACGTGTGAATATAAATTAAACCATCTAATTTGAAGGTAATTTTCAATTTACTTCCATTAAGGGTTTGATTTTATAAATCACAAGTAATTGATCACCAATCATATTAAGTGGCCTACGTCCCTCAAAAAAAAAGTGGCCTACGCTATTTTAGATATGAATTATTTTTATCCGAAAATTATATTATGAAACTTGGTGGGAAAATGGATAACACGGTATTATTTATGGTGTTTTAAAAATCTCTGACCTGTCAATTTAGTTTTTGATTAATTCTCAGTTAGTCTTTTATTGATTTTTTGTTAGTTTTTAATTAATTATTGAATACAATTTATTTTCTTATTAGTCTCCACAATGCAATTTTTGCTCCACTAGCGCCTAGTATTTTTTTAGAATATTGATTACTAGTGAACTCAAATACTATAGAGAGGAAATAAAAAAAATTTGCATCGTAATTTAACATTTTATTGCTGTGTAGATCAAAAAAATATAGTGTGAGCTTTATTTTTTTTTTTTGCAAAACACGTGCATCTTTTTATATAAATAATGAAATTTTAACTAAGATTTATGTACACAAATTTAAAAATAATTTTTAACTAAAAAATTGATTGTAAAATTTTTAGTTAGATGATAAAAATAGAAAAAAAAGTTAATTATTAATTTTAAGAACGATTTCGTTACTTTTATAAAGATTTTGTAGGAAAATTGAAAGTTGAGGACACCATTTTGACATTAACAAAGCACTCAATACTCTCTTATAAAAATATTATATTATAAATTACATTTTCATAATTTTCTCTATTGTATGCATATATATAGGTGTATATGGAATTTGAAAAAAATATATTTTCCTTATTTCACCTTATATTTATAGGTAAGCTAATGCATAATTAGTTTTGAACGAAAGATCGACCACTTTATCGAGGCAAATCCATCTCTAGTACACTTAGTGAATGATGCTGGAAAAGAATCCGGCTCATACACTTGATCAGAGCCCGTACGAGTTAGAGAAGTCATAAAATTAGGCAACACAATTACCTGATCTTCTAGTAAAACTAGGTGTTCCTTAAAATCATGTTTATTTTGACTGCATCCATAATTATAGTAATTACTTGTTGAAAAAAAGAAGGTATTTAATTTCAAATAAAAGGCATTGTTTACGGAGATCATTTTGGCTAATTATTTTCCTTTAGTGTTTAGTATTTTTTAAGAACCATTAATGTTTAGTTAGTAATCTAGAATTTGTTGAATGAGTTTGAAACATGAAATTATATTATTTATAATTGTCAGAGCATGTGTAAATGAAGTCCAACGTTAATTAAGTAGAGACGTTTGTGTTTATTAGGGGTGTCCAATTTATTCAAAAACCAACCATTGAACAAAGAACCGGACCAAATTAATTATAAAAGATAAAAAAAAAAAAGATTATGATTTTATTTTTAGGTGAATTAGTCCAATTTTGGTTCGGATATTATTCATATAATAGAAATCGTTGGTTAACCGGATGAATCGAACAGGAGTTCCACGTATCACATGTCGCGCCCATGGCTATCAATGTGTCATTTTTTATTCTCACGTAGGACATCATTTCAACACTGTATAAAATCTCTACGCCTCCACTTACCTATTTCAATTTGATACCTTAAATGTCTAATACATCTCAAACTATAAAACATACCAATTTACAACTAGGAAATAGTTTCTTTCCTATTTCTAGAATCGTCGTTGCACCGTCTTATTATCATTATATAAAAGTTATTCAAATCGATTCAACGAATCCTAACATAATTCACAAATTTCGTTCTATCTTATTCTATTCATTGGACCACCTCCATCCCTTTAATGAATATGGATTTGATGAAAAAAGAGTTTCCGACTTCAAAACTCTCATCGTTAGTTGTCTTGAGTTCGTGTTCACAGTCTCAAATGTAACAAGAAAACATAATGTAGAATATGGATGGAAAACTAAAATATGGATAAGAAATAAATTAAACTTAAAATCAACCAAAATATCAAGCTCATAATTGAATATGTATGGTACAGTTTAAACAAAAAATCGACCCACTTTCTAATCGGTTAAAACTCGACCATTTAATTACACTCTGTTTTGGTTATAATTTTAGAAATTTTAAAATCAACACTCAGTTTGGTTCGAGTTTGGTCACTTTGGTTCGATTAACCGACCATGGACAACCCTATCTTTATGACAAATAAGAGTGAAGTTCTAACACTAAATATCGATTATGAATTAAAAATGAAAATATATATACACATTAATTAATGGGTAGTAGCATAATTGTCAATATTTTTTACAATACCACATTCCATCCAAATCTGTTAAATATATTTTTGAAAAAACAAAATTGTCTTTTAACACCTTTCAAATTTTCAAAATACTTAGTTTGGTTCGAGTTTGGTCACTTTGGTTCGATTAACCGACCATGGACAACCCTATATTTATGACAAATAAGAGTGAAGTTATAACACTAAATATCGATTATGAATTAAAAATGAAAATATATATACACATTAATTAATGGGTAGTACCATAGCTGTCAATAATTTTTACTTTACTACATTCCATCTAAATCTGTTAAATATATTTTTTTTAAAACAAAATTATCTTTTAACACCTTTCAAATTGTCAAAATATACCACACGTAACACCTCTAATCACTAACCCTAATCTAACCCCTAACCCTACCCTAAATAGAGTTTTATTACTATCTTTTTTTCTTTTGAAAACAGAGTTTTATTATTAATTATTAATCAACTAAAACCCACACTGAAAAAAACAATAATTTATAAAGTAAATTATTATATGTTACATGCTAGTAGTGTAACTAAAACACATACCCAAAAAAATATAATTAATAACTAATAATTTATTAAAATAAATTATTATATGTTACATGTTAGATGCCTTCAATTGTTGTCGATAAAAAAAATTTATGTGTTCGTATAAATTTATATTATAAAAATTTATAAGTAGTGATAATTTTTATCAATTAAAGTATTATTAAATACAAATAATTTATAAAATTTTATTGGATACAACAATTTTATTAAATAATAATGTAATTTTTAATAAAAAAATGGTTGACTCTTCTTCTCCCCCAACTCTTTGCCTCCGTCGGTCGCCGACCTCCATCTCCAATCTCCTTCGTCCCGTCACCTCCAAACTTTTACCGACCTTCCACCTTCGTCAACACTCACTATTCGCCTCCATTTTAAAATAACGGTATAATTTTCATCTCACATGAAATCAATATTTATTTATTTTATCAATGAAGGATATTTTTGTCATTTAAAAAAATATTATCGAACATGTACTAAAATTCTAACATAATTTACTATAGTGTATAAAATAGATAGTTAGAATACTACACTTAATAAAAATAAATAAATTAAGTATGTTAAAGTAAAAATTGATTAATAAAGTTTCATTTTTCCCTCATGTCAACCATGAATACACATATTACAATTACATGAACATCTGGCAAAATAAATAAAAATTTCACAAATATTTGCAACTTTTATAAAACAATAGTCAAATTAACGGATAGAAATGTGACTTTTTATATAAGAAAACTACAAAGTGAAATCTTTTGTAAAGGTTTTGAAACTGTATTTTAATTTCTCTTTTGTAACCGTCCACTAAAATAATTTTTGACCGAATAAAGTTTCAGTTTCGCATCCACTCACTAAAATCAAGCTTTTTTTCTGTAACTGCAAATTATATAATAATTTAACTTCTGTCACAAAAAAATCAAATTAGCAAATAAAACATATATAAATAAATCTTTGATTTCCTAGTAAAATAACATATATATATATATATATATATATATATATATATATATATATATAAAGATTGTTCACTGTAATAATTCACAATCCGATTTTTCTTTTTCAAAATAGGAATATTAATTACAATTAACCATATTCAAGTAAAAAAATGACCACTCAAATCATATTTATATATCGATAATTCTAATAGTTTTATTTTTTTTTTAGAACATTCTAATGGTTTCTAGTTTATTATAGATGTAAATTATTAAAATGTTCTCATTATCATTCAAATTTTAAATGCACGATCGATATGTCTCTTCCAAACTTCTATCTCTTACTAATTTTTCATTTGTATCTTTTACACATTCCTATTTTTTTCAATCTTGCCTTATACTAATGTGTGCGATCTCATTTTCGTACTATTTACTCGATTCTCAAATCAAATGTCTCAATTTTGTAGAATTCAAATAAGTCATAAAATGTGATGATATGATCATATAAATAAGACTAATGAAAAATGAGACACTGTTATCAAATAAAATTTGATGTATTTTTTCAAAATAAATAAATAAAATGTGTCCTGAACATGGAGTATTGGGTCGAATAAGTGGCATAAAAATGCTTGACTCAGTACCAAGTGTTGTTTATTGTTCACCGTATGAGAATCAGTTGAACTAATTAATTAACATTGGGAAAGTGTTAAAAAGTTGGTGACTTTATGACAATTTAATTACTTCAATTTCCAAAAACCCATGCAAATGCATTAGATGTCAACTATATTATTAATTAATTAATTAATATTATTAGTCAAACTCTTGCTAGAATACTATTGAAATCAGTGATCTCTCAAACATAAAAGTTAGTGCTTAGAAGTATAGAGGTTTCATTTCAAGTATTGCCTTTAACAGTGCCCATGGTTTTAGTCTCCGTACATGGTTGTAGCAAAAATTTAATACGTGAAATCAAATACAAACCAGTTTTTACAAATGAATCATTTGAACTGGTGTAAACAGAGTGTAAACTAATGTAAATAGAATATACACACAGAATAATATTGTATAAGCACGATACATACATGATATAAACATAGTGCGAACATAATATAAATTGATTTCGAATTATATGAACCGTGTACATTATATACGCACGATAATTACGTGATATATACAGAGTATGAATATGATATAAACAGATAAGAGAAATGGTATAAACAGATTAGATACCCTTACGCACACTGTATAAACACAAAATGAACATGATATATATTCGATATCACGTGTTGCACGCTGGTATAATCGTACTATATATATATATATATATATTTCTCATCTTCTCGTATCGAAAAATAAAATATAAAATATATATTCTAGACAATTATGTTAACGTCTTATATAAAATAAATATACAATTGAACTGATCTATTCTAATAATAAGTGCAAATCGTTATTTCCAAGGTTGAGATTAGATTTGAAATACGTTAAATTTTAACACAAGCCCAAATAAGATGTTACTTGCAAAGTAAAAGATATATAAGATAATTCAAAAAACATGACACTTCAAAATTCTGACATATATATAGATCTAATCAAAATAACAAACTTAAATGAAATGTAAATTTCTACTATAAACTATTAAATAAATTATGTTTTAACACAGGGAACGACTCGACCATACTCTAAAATCTTTTCGTTTTAACATAAATACACTCAAGTTCTCACTAGTATTCTCATTTCTCTCGTATTAATTGCGATTTGAGGCACTAAAAGACAAAAAATTAGAAGATGAACAAATAAAGACTATTTAAACTTTGATGTACCTATATTAAGAAGACAAAATTCTAAATGTACCTAAGTATAATGTTGAAACTATGACATTTACTCCATCCACAACTAAAGACAATGTTAATAACCGAAAAAATTAATGGGGACTATAACTTAAATTTAAAATTCTTTCTACTGGTGCCTGAACAATTTTTGAAGACTCGTACTTTAATTTGTGTGTAGTTGATGTTAAATTTAGATCATGTGCACTACCAATGTCTCAACAATGATTAATTAGAGATGGATATTTTAAACCTAAAAAAAAGACTAAACGAGAATCAGAACGAAACTAAAATCAGAAAATCATACTATGGGTAATGGCTCCAGTTCTTAAATCGAGAGAACTATTTAATTATGGTTTACATTGGGTTCCTAAACTTTAAAACCGTTAAGTAACCTGTCCTAGATAAAAATTTATTTTTCATTAGTATTTTGTTGCAAGCATAATAATTCGACTTGGTTGTAATGATTAAGTTTTATTTTTCAATTTTTGTCAGAACTTTTAACAATTTCATATTTAAACTTTATGTCAATAAATTGTGATTAAAGTTGTCTTATTCGAACTATAGATCGCATTGAGATCTATAACGATTCCGAGTATGGATCTCAAAAAATGAGATCTAGTAAGCCCGGTTCGGTTCTTGACTAGTTTGATTCGATTTTGGAACTGTGTCAACCCCTATAATTAATAAAACCAAAAATTGGGTTGGTCAATGCATTGTAAGCTCTTTAAAAGCAACCACAACTAAAGGCTCCAAAACTTCAAAATCATGACCAAAATATAAGAAAAAATTAATGTGCCATCCATCTCCATCAAACTTCAACTAGTCTCCAAAAATGTCCCTAATTTTCAAATGAAAATAAACGAAAGAAAATCATAAAAAAGTAGAAATTAAAAATAAAATCACAATAACTAACCTCGAGCAAATAAAACAAGATGGCAACAATGGATACTCACTGCAGGAGGCCCCAAAAATGGGGATGGAATCTAGAGACATATTTGGGGCATGGGTTGGAAAATTCCTATAGTTATGTAAATATAGAGCTTGGTTGTAATTGCTCTAAGTACATTTTCACATTTTGATTTTTTTTTCTCTAGTTCATCGGGCTCATCTATCTTTCCGGAGCAACACCATCAACGGCGGGTAAAGGCAAAACTCTAGGATGTAGCGCTGTCAAGGAGACATTCAGGGTCAACTCAATGATTTATGAGGCCTAAATCAAAAGTGACTAATATAATATTGTTTCAATTTTTTTTTCAAAATGGGCCTACATTTTGTTTAATTTGAGGCCTTTTTATCATACATAGACCCTATTGATTAGGTGGGATTAAAGCAACTGCTTCACTTGATTTATGGACGAGGCGGCTCTAGGCACATCGCGCAATAGCAAGACCGACCTTTAGTTCCATGTTGGCCGCACCGCTCGTTTCCTCGAGAAAACGCACACCAATTTTAGTTTAGAGTTCATGAGAATGTGCACAAATTTTGTAATTATTGCGTCAATTTATGAAATGAGGGTATTGTAAAATCGTGTTCTTAAGTTTGCTGAGAATGCGGCAAGAGATAACAAGAAGAATGGAATAGTTCCAGGATAAATGCAACTTATGAGAATTTGAATGTTAAAATAAATATTTTCGTCTTTTAAAATGTCACGAGTCTTACAAATAATTTAAATACTAAGAGAATTTTAGACTGAGTATAAAAATCTAGAAATGACATGTAATTAGGTGTTAAACTGAATGAAAACCTAGAAATGACGTATAATTAGGTGAGGTAAAAGGTATAGTGGAAATTCCAAAGCAATAAATTAAGAATAATATCACTTCAAATATCCTAAAACAAGAAGGAAGAAAGATACTGAAGCTCTCTTGTTTCGTGACTGCTCTGTACAGAATGTTTTTCACCAGTCATATTATGAACTACGTGCATGTATGATACAAGTATCTACAAAAGATCCTAAAACATAAGAGAAAAGTAAACACTATGATGTTACTATGTTCATGTTCTATATGCTAAATTCTCCTCACAATAATAAGTATGGAGAAAGAATCAGCTCATTTTCTGCTCCCTCTAGAAAAACGTAGAAAAGTTAAGATTTTAACCCTTGCTGTTCCTTAGATTCAACCTCCCAAACCAAGTAAAGAGACATCATCTTTCACCTGCTTCAAAACCCAGAACCAAATAAATCTACATCAAAGTACCCTTCCTCATCCAACCCGTTATGTCCATTCACCTCTCTCTCGGGTTTTAAGAAATCAAACCCATAATCAAAACCCGAGGGCGCTGAGTCCATGTGGTGGAGGCTTCCAAGCAACTTGGCATCTGGATTCTGCAGCTGGTATGATAGATCCGACGGTTTATGGTCGTCAAGGGAGAAACCCATTTCATTATATCCCATATCTTGCCCTAAGCCCGAGAGGGGCATGTTGTCTATAGCCCCTAAGAGCTCATCCACATCAAACATCTCATCCAATGAGAATTTCTGCAATAGATCTTGGCCAAGATCAAATTCACCAATACTAGGTAGATCGTCTTGATTTTGCTGATTGTATTCCACAGATACAGGCTCATTCTTGATCTCTGGCTTAAGCATACCGGGTACTGACTCCTCAGGAACTTGAGCAAGAGCTCTAATTATTGACTCACCTTCTCCATCTTCCTGTTTAACATGATCAGCGAGAGGATGAATCGCCAAATCCTCCAATGCACAAACTTCAGAATGGTTTGAAGTCGTCGTGGTACAGTCAGAACCAAATGAGTTTCCAACTGAACAGCTAGAAGAGCATGAATTCGAGGCACTAGGGAGATTGAGGCGAGCATTGGGGCCGTACATAACCCTTGCAGCCTCATCATAAGCAAGAGCAGCCTCAATAGCAGTTGGGAAGGTCCCCAACCAAAGCCTGCTCCCTCGGTTGGGCTCCCGGATCTCAGCCACCCATTTCCCCCAAGTCCTCTGCCGGACGCCTCTGTAGTTACAACGCGAATTCTCAGGCCCACCTTTACCTTTCATGCATCCCTTTTTCGATCCCTTAGCGGGAACTTTACGAACTGATACTGGTTTGTCACCATTCTTGTTGGCATTGATCTGTTCGTTGAGTTCTTTCCACTTGGCAAGCGTTTCTGCTATGGATTTGGATCCATCACGCTTACCACGTGATTTCCTCTTCCTGTGAGAGCACAAAGAAGCTACATCAGCACAGTGAACAATAACATCCATACTTGCTATTTTCAACAGAGCCTAAACAATTCAGTCATCAACCAAAGAGCTGAAAGCAAAAAAGTAGAGATTTTGCTCCTGAATCAATCTTCACTAAGATATACAAAACAAACCCAATTTGAACTAAACTACCTTTACCCTTTTTATGAAAATAATTGAATAGAACAGAGAAAAGGCAATAAAACAAACTCAATTTGAACTAAACCATCTTTGCCCATATCACAAAAATAATTGAATACCAAAACTATGAAATGAAATCACTAGCAGGAGACGGGAAAAAACAATAAAAAAACATAAAATTCTCCTGAAATCGACCATTCTAGTCTCTCCTTTTTTTTCCTGAATAGTTTTCCTAGCAACCAAACACAACCTCAACTAGAAAAGGCACAAAACAAAACCCCAGAACAAAAAATCCCAATTCTAAACCCCTAAAACCCTAACCATCAATGCTTGCCAAAACCAGCTAAAATCCTAAATTGCCCCAAACCCACGAACCACACAGTATCATAAATAAAAAAACCCAGTTCATTTCAAGTAATCAACCCAAAAATCCAGATTCCAAATCCCAGAACCCACAAACAAAAATGAAGAAAACGAAGAGAGCAAAACACAACCAACCTCTCAATAATCTCCGACGACATGCGAGTTGGGGAAGAAAAAACAGTCCTCCGATAAAATCCTTCGTCTTCGTCTCGAGATGCGATTGCAGATTTTTCTGGGTCTGCCTTTCTAGATTCTGCAATTCTTCTTCTGAAAATTTTGTTTCCGTCTTGAGCTCACAGTAGGGAATTGAAAAGATCTTGTGACAGCGAGGTGGTGGAGATATTTATAAGATTGTCTGGATAGTTCTGATAATTATAATATTGGCCCAATGGGTGTCCGATGACGTGGCAGATTTCCAGTCGCATCGCGGTGCTTCGGAGTCCGTACCTTGCGGCACGTGTCACTTGATTTTTCATGATTTATTCGTGCCCTCTTATCATTTTCTTGGCACGTAAGTATCGCCCCTTGTATTATAAACCTCGCATGTGCCTTTGGTTCGTGAATTATCGTCTTTGCCCTCGATTTTTTGTTTGGGCCGAAAGTTAGGTGATTTTGATTAATCTCTAAAATAATAATAATAAGTGTTTATTAATAATTTACAAACAAATGTCCTCAAGGAGATCACAACATTTTTAGACTCACATTCTAAAAAAGTACACAATTGATTTTGTAAAAGTATATATTTGAGTTATTCATTCAAACGGCCAAGAACGTGAACGGATGAGTTTTTGGGAGCTAAGTACAACTCGAGTCGTGGAGTAGGTGGAGTAGTTAATTCATCTATCGTTGAGTCTCTGAGTATTTGGACAAGAGCATGTTTTAAATTTGGTTTGTTGGATTGTTAGAGGTTTCTAACTAATTTAAATGTCAATAGTCTATATGTTTGCCTAAGTTTCGTTCGACGAGGGAATGATCCTTTTCTCCAAGTGTTGCTAAAAACATTGCTTGATGAAGTGGTTTCTTTCAAAAAAGACAAAAGTTCATTCAAACACTTACACTATAATAAGAGAATATAAGTTTATAAATAGATATGCAAACTTGAAATCATTAAGATAATAGGTCTACTAATTATAAGGGTAATATGGTAATTTGTGGCATGAGATTAATAGAACAGAGTCCTACACCTACTCTACTCTGGTCCCAAGGAAAATAAAATGAATAAACGTACACGATCGTGACAAGGAGTGTCGAACTCACGATCGTGTGGTTGGTGCCTGTCGCGGAGGAGCGGCTGAGACATATCCAATTGCTCTTCCGTAACGGTGTGCATGTCGACTGTCCTCGTCAAGATTCAATCCAATCCGTTGCCGTTATGGGGGCGTGCATGCGCGCCACGTGGCTCGACCAGATCATGTAGAGTTGGTGTGTTGGACCTGGATGTGTCACAATCATAACAAGAGTATAGCAACCTCATCAGTGGCCTTTCAGATTCCGGAACCGCAGCAGACATTATTAATAACACTAACGTTAACACAACATGTGGATGTGGGTGGGTACGATGCTCGCTTTCCCTGCCACTGGGAACTCGGACCTCTATCCATACGTGCCCCGTGACGTTATGCCTCTTTTCATTCATGACCATATTTTATCACGGCCCACATATTTCGGTTCAAATGGTCACAACTATTTTTTAGTGCAAACGTATTATTAAGTAATAATTATTTTATTTTGTCGTTTACTAATTTGTAAAAACAATTGGGTTTATTTGATTTCAAACACTTAATTATTTTATTTTGTCGTTTACTAATTTGTAAAAACAATTGGGTTTATTTGATTTCAAACTTTAAACATTTATGTTTAATTTTTAGTGATGAAGTTAAAATTATATTACTATGGATGATCATAGGTGACTGACACATTAATCTTTTATCAACAAACTGTGCACGAAAATTGGACGATAATTATTTTTTAAAGTAAAAATAAATTTTATTACTTAAATAATAACTAACCCGGCGTCAAGTCGGATAATTGAAACTACAGCTGGTCAAATAAACCCCTTAACAAAATCTAAAAAACTGTGGTCAATTCGTGAGCCATACGACAACGTTCACTAATGATTCCAAATCTTATATTTTATATTATTTTTACTTAGTTTAAATTAAATTTCTTTAGATAATTTTCTTCCAAATCTAGATCTGGGTAAATCTTGAAAAAAAAAGTGATTGGCGACCAGACCAAGCCAATAGCATTCTTAGTGTGGTGGACAGTTAACCGCGAAACAAGAACAGAGTCGTGTACACGTATACTGAAATTAAAAGTTAATTTATCACCAACAGTAGTGGATTAAAGTTACATCATCAATAATTAAGATCCGAAGAGTACATCTCGGGTCTGTCTTCGAAACCCGGTTTATAAATCAGAAACCGAACAGCGAAACAAAACCAATTGCAGGGAAAAACGAACACCGGTTCGGTAAACAATACGAGGATAATATATATACACAAACGTCCCATGATCCGATTGTCTTGACGGTGAGCTCAACACGGTGGCAAATCTAACGGCGGAGGCTCAACGGATTGCAATTCCGTTGACGCCGGCGGCGGCGACTCGGGTCCGGTTCGGGACCTGGCAGCGATCAGGCCCGAGATTCCCGGGGCAGTCGGCGAGCCCGAGCCCGACGGTGAAGAACAGGCTCTCGTGGATCTCGGTGGGGACCACCGCTTCTCTCAGGCTCCGGAATTTCCGGTAAAATGAGGTTGCGGTCGGGGTGTCGTGGTGGGGCGGCTGGTCGGGCGCGGCGGGACGTCCGTGTTTTGCGGGTTTGTATAGGAGGATTGCTGTCGTTGTGGTGTTGTCGAACTTTTGGTCGTTTGGGGAGCTTTGGTATGCTCTGGCGGCAATGTAGTACCGGGACGGTGGTCGGTCGCCGGAGATGAGGACGTCGGTGGTCTAGCCGGGACCGACGACCACGACGGAGGTGAGGAAGGGTTTGGTGTACGAGGCGTCGGCGCCTACGACGGTGAGGTTGTGGCTGGCGACGGCGAAGAAGAGAGGTTGGTTCATGGCGGCGTTTATGATCCTAACGAGGTTGGTCTCGCCGGGGACTATAGGAACTATAATTGTATCTGTATAGTAAAATCTCAAACTCAAATTGGAACTATAGTTTATAATTTAATATCATATAATTAGTCTGAAAATAGCTTAGAATCCAAAATCGATTTGTGCCCAAGAAAAATTAAAAATCATAAATAATGGTTTAGTCATGGTTCAAGTTTTCTATAAATTAATTAATTTTAGTTCGGTCTCAATTTATGTAGTTTAAAATCGTCGGTTAATTAAGAAAACTGAATAAGAATTGGTCCTACAAGTGTTAATCTCTTAGACGTCCACGTCTACATGTGTCTTTCTTCTTTTCGCAAAATATCGTCATCCAGTTTTCTATAATCGCCTATTTGTTTTCTCTTTCGTGTAACATTTCATTTCAAGTTCTACATAGTTGCAGTCATACACAAAACTTAAAAGGCTTTGAAAAGTTCTCTAGAAGGGAAAACCTAACCTAATCGTTCTACTTTTTTAATCTCCACCTCTTTCTTCTCTAATCTCTCAGTCTGAAATCTCGTTAAATTTTCTTAATTTCAATTTAATCGAATCGGTAATTTCTAAAGAATTGGACTCCTCTTGCAATCAAATAGGTATGACATTTTTTTTTATCAATTTAACTTGATGTCTATGTATATTTTTTATTACAAGTAGTTGAATGGATTAGAAATTAAGTTTAAATTGCATGCCAAATATCTAGCCTATGAATATAGATTGGTTCAGTTTAAAATATAAATAGAACCACTTTTTACTTGATTATTAGCTCATGACTACCAATTTTTAATTATGAATTTGTTAAGAATAATTTGATTTATTTTTCTTTTACGAAAAAGTACCTTTGGCGGAGCACTTGTAAAAATCACCAGGTTGACCATTAATAGTAAAAGCATCAGAGATATTTGGACGAAGACCACCTCTAGTGACCTCCATCACTACATCAATCGGGTTCGCATCAGAAATTATGAACATATAAGACGAAAAATTTAATGAACTAATATAATTATTGATTTTATTTCTGATTGTGCAAAAGTAAACTAGTTTTTCAATTAAAAAAACCTTAACCAATAGTGTTATTAAAGAATGTAGATACCAGAGAAAAAGGGACAAGGTATGTAATCTGCAAAACATATTAGAATAACTAATCTTTCCAATTTATGCAATAATAAGAGAAAAAATAAAATCTGAGTAGTGAATATACAGACAAGAAATAGAATTTACAATTGAATAAGCAAGTCAATTAAATAAAAAAGTAGAAGGGAAGATAGAGAAATGTCTGATTGCAAGAGAAATCTCATAAATAAGAAATTGGGGGCCTAAGGCACAGGCCTCGTTTGTCTTATGGGCGGCTCGGGTCTGGTTGCATGTCACCACTGTAACGTTTCATTTAGTTGCACCGTCCATCATAGAGTTAAGTTTGATGTAAAATGTCCAAAATAACTTCAAACTCATCTCGTTCTACTTATTTCTCGTAGCCATCTCCGCATCAGAAAGCTAAATCTTTTGATGCGAACGTTTAAGTGCACAGTGCGCACTGCTGCACAAAAATACGGAACTACCCCTCACAGAACCGCTACGAACAACTCCCTCGTCTAAGGTTAGTCGATTTTAGCCTGTTTCCCGCGTCAATCATCTCTCAGAGCTCTCTCACAAACAAACGAATGGATTTCGTGTTCAGTCAGGTTCGGACATATAGTCTTCACGCCGGATTCATATCCTACATACATATATATATCTAAGGCTAATTTCAGCTTCTTTTTTGTCACCTTAGGTACATAGTCTTTGTCACCATTTGTTGATTTATGTATACAAATTAATGTATCCTTTTCATAATTTTGCTTTTCTTGTTTAAATTTGTGCGTATATTCCCACAACAATAACAATAGGGATCCAAATCGCCGTTGTAGCTTGATCAACCCATTTTTTCTAGAAAAAGAGTATAGAACCAAAATAAACAAATTGGTTGTTCTGAAATTTGCTATATGATTTTATTACTATTAAAGTTATAATAAAAAACTGTATTAAGGAGCCAAATTGGTTGTTATTGTTGAAATTAAATGTCTCTAATCTCCATAAGTAATGTAAATAATTTTCACACTTTTGCTTTCTTTCCGTTTTTTTCCTTTTCAAGTCCCAAATGTGCACATGCAATGACATTTGAAGAAACCCTAATAATGATATTATTCAATTAAATTTTTGACAAATTAGATCAGAGATTGAGATCATAATTAAGTGAAAATCCAAACCTTTTCATATTAATATTCAATTACAATTAAAATTCACTCTATAAATTAATGAGATCGAGATCATAATTAAGTGATAAAATCCAAACCTTTTCATATTAATATTCGGTTAAAATTAAAAATTCACAAAATGAATTAATTTTTGCATGCGCTCAGTTGCATAGATATATGAGATTGTCCCACCCAATTTAAATGATTAAATCAATGCCTTTTTTTATTCAATATTTTAATAATAAAAATATTTTATTTATTTATTACAACTATAATGTCTAATAAATCATTTTAAGATTATTTAATAAATTATAATTCATTTATTTAATTATTTTTATATACTTTATTCATAATTAATATTAACTTAAATTATATGATTTACTGAAATAAATATTATATAATTTAAGTTATTTATTGAATATTTGTATTCAGTTTATAATAATTATAATATTTTAAAAACTGTTATGACAAATAAAAAATTGATTTTGTAATGTTAAATTACATTTAGTTTCTTATATTTATGTTTTCTTTCTCACATATATTAGAGTTTTCTATTCTATTCTTATTACATCTATAAATAGAGTTCTCTTGTAATTTACAATACACACATTAATAATATATCTCTCATTATTTCTATCATGGTATCAGAGCCATCACCGATCATTGATTAGATCTTTATGAATTTATCGCTTTGCCCACTCGTCAATGATTCGTGATTCTGACGGGTGGGCAAGGCAATTCAATCTCAATCTCTAACCTCTCGCTTCCGCAAATAACCAATCTCGTAATCAATCTCATAACCTAATCTATCTTGCTCCAATCAACCACCCACCAATACCTTCTCTAGCTTCCGTCAAAATCAACACATAAACAACAATCAACTCTTCTTAATCACCCAACGTCCTTCTATCTCTCCACCATCAACTACCCAACATCAATCATCATCATCATCAACCTCACGCTACCACCACCATCACAATTCAATCAACCTACCAAATCAACAATCAATCTCTCCGAATTTCTCGTTTTGCCCACTCGTAAATTATTCGTGATTATGACGGGTGGGCGAGGCAATTCAATCAATCTCGGCATCAATCATCAATTCGCAGCAAACCTCCATTCCATCAAACTTTAGCAATGCCCATCGACTGAATTCAGCCATCAGCCAGCGGGCATCAAGCATATGACATCATTGGGCATTTGCTATCTCGCCATCCGCCATCAGGCATCTGGCATCATTGGGCAGCTGCTATCTCGCCTGTGCACACATCGATCCAGCACGGATTCTAGCTCCGGGGGAGTGTGGGCGACCGACCTCCAGGAATTGGTGCGCAGTGAGTATACTTTGGCCTGGGTAAAACGACTGCTCTGCTCGTCGTATTTTTCGTAGTAGAAGGCGAGCCGAACGATTTTGTAGTCCTGAGAAGGGGTTCCACAGTGAAAAGACCAATTTACCCTTACGGCGGGAGGAGAAACAGATCAGACCGTTGCAGTGACCCACGATCTGCAGTGACCGGTCGTCCAGCATAGAAGGGCACGACTCTTTCGCGACGCCGTACCAATTAACGATCTCGTGGCCGGTGGATTCGAGGAAGGAAATGTTGTTTCTTCTGCCCTCCTCTTTCCGCCCCGGGAGCAAGATCACGGCGTGATCAAAGCTACAATTAACTTTTTATGGAACTGGGCTGCTACATTGCTTCTTGAGTGAGTATAATTGGTTATTTGTAGGTAGCAATTTCTTGCTGACATGCTCTGCTACTAGTTTGATGGGTTTCAGCACTTGTGTTTTAATTGTTTTGTGTATATTTCACTGGGGGGCTTGGTGGAATTGATTGAGTTGAAAACAATATCATGCTAATATGTTTTTTATTTGTAATTGTGGGTGTTATCGGTTATGCTTATTCTTCAGTCAAATTCGCTATTGAAAGCTCGCATAAGAGAGACGATGGAAGAACTTGGGTGCTGACCAAGTTTGATGCAGAGAAAGCTGTTTTCGAATCTAAAATAAGGGTTTAGCTAATGTCTGATATGAAAAATGTGTTCAACATTGGGTAGGTTACAACTAACAAGAGCTTTGGATATTCGAGGAAGTTGGTTATTTATGATTTTACAAGTACTCCAAACTTCCTCATTTATGTTGCTTATGCTTATTAGGAAGTTGTCTTGGTGGAACTTAACACATTAGGCCCATCTTCTTTATATGACAAAATGGATTGTCTTAAATAACCTGATGATGCTTTGTTGACAGTGCAGGCCCTTTCATCAGATATATCCTCCTTGAGTTCAAGGATTTAAGAGCTTGAGGTTAATTTTTGGTGGAGGTCGCAATTCGGAAGAGTTAAAGGAAACTATGTGAAATTTTGATCAGTCTAGTCATGCAAGATGACACACACAATGTTACGTAGGAAGCTATAGCATTGTGTCTAACTTCTTGTGTAGATAATGCAGGACAGTAAATATAAAGCTATAAACAATGACACAGCAGATTGTTTACCCCGTTCGGTGCAACGTCACCTACGTCTGGGGGCTCTCAGCCTAGTGGAAAGATTTCACTTATCAGTAATTCGTCAGAACATACAAGTACCTGTGATCAACCCTAGATCTATACTTTATGCTACGTCTTACAGTGCAATCTATCTCAGGGTCTCCCCCTGAATCCAAGACTCCGTCTTGATTCCACTCTTCGAGCAATCGCCTTGCTCTGTCAGTTCAAGTCTTCGTACAACTTGGTGGTTGTGTGCAGTCTTCACTCACGCGATCAGTAAACCCTCAACCACCTAACTCTCAATAGTTATGTGATGCATAATATCCTTAGCTCAATCTGCAATTTCTCAGCCCGCAAACCTTCACGTCTAAGAACCTTGCAAATTGTTGCTAGGAAACAAATAAAGAACCACACGATTGCTAAGGGGGTAGCCTAAGCTTTTATAGCAATCGAGGATGAGTACTAACCCTAATGGGTTTCCTCTTAATCACCGTCTTTCTTCTTTCCAGATTAGGAGTCGTTCTGGAATTTCCTAATCGTCTTCTTGCTTTTCTGCCGAAACTGCACTTTCCTGATTTCTGTCGATCAGGATGTTTGCCGAGACGCCGTCAACAATGTTACACAAGATGTCGCAGAAGACATTCTTTGTAACATGTTCTTTCAGTTCCTTTAAAAATCAGCCAATTTCTAAAACCGTCATAACTACACTATGATAATGACCAGTGATGCAAAAATTTGTGCAGTCAAAGAGTATGAGCGGATTAAGGTAACATATCGTGTTTGTGAAACTGTATTTCACTTTGTTACCTCTTCACACTTCATTTTTGTACACTACTAGAATACAATTCAAATTCATTACATAGATAAATTGTGTTGAGCTGCTTCTCAATATGATACTGAAATTTGGATGCATAAATCATTATTGTTGACTTAAATTTTGCATTGGCCTTGTTGGTGACTGTTAAGTTTGAATCAAAATTGCTATTGCTGTGCAGATCAACCTTGTCAAGATATCGGTTGAGATTCAAGTCAACAGAGCACACGCTTCAATAAATTGAACCATCGAAAAACAGGTATCTACAGACAACGATCAGCTTACTCACTAACCAAAGTCAAAACTTAAGAATGAAAGAATTGTAAACCACACACTGTGTCTCTTCCTAACAAAGTCTAAGCTAACCAAATTGCTTCTAAACCCAAATCTCCTAATCATCATCATAGTCACTCACTTGTTGAAGGTACAGCAGCCACGTCATCACCGGAGCTGCTAGCTACCTCCGGCCTAATCTCCTCCAGTTGCTGGAGAACCTGCTGAACCTCTGGCCGTGCTGATGGCGTGGGATCAACACAATGCAAGGCCAGCTCCAGAGTGTTCACCAGCTCATTCCCGATCATTGTCGCGTCCCTCATCAGCTCCAAATCGAAAACCTCATTCGTCCCCTCTTCCTTGACGATGGAGGCCACCCACTGCGGCAGATCCACTCCGTTCATGGCCTCTCCGGGAGACTTCCCGGTCAGGAGCTCCAGTATGATGACGCCGAGGCTGTACACATCGGTTTTCGCGTTCGCCTTCTTCAGCTTGGAGAGCTCAGGCGCTCTGTAGCCCAATGCTCCTGCGGTGGCTATCACGTTTGAGTTGGCAGCGGCTGTCATTAGCCGGGAGAGGCCGAAGTCTGCGATCTTGGCGCTTTCGTGCTCATCGAGGAGGATATTGCTTGACGTGAGGTTCCCGTGGATGATGTTCGCGTTGGTGTGGAGGTAGAGCAGGCCTCGCGTCATTCCCTGAGCTATCTTCATCCTCGCCCGCCAATCCACAGGTGTGTCCGGTCCTCTAGCTGCAAGAGAAATTGGAAACATAAATCACAATTTACTTGTTTCAACCATTCATGAACACAGTAACTTAGCATAGTTTCAAGAATATAGTACCTTAGCATAGTTTAAGATTCTAGTACCTTAGCATAGTTTAAGATTCTAGTACCTTAGCATAGTTTTTTGAATCTAGTACTTTAGCATAGTTTCAAGAATATAGTACCTAGGGTAGTTTCTTGAATCTAGTATCTTGGCATAATCTTAAGAATATGGTACCTAAGCATGGTTTCTTGAATCTAGTAGCTTAGCATAATTTCAAGAACATAGCACCTTGGCATAGTTTCTTAAATCTAGTAGCTTAGCACAATTTCAAGAATGTAGTACCTAATTAGCATAGCTTCTTGAATCTACAGTTTCATGAATCTATGGTTTCAAGAATCTAGTAACTTTGAATGGTTTCATCAATCTAGTAATTTAGCATAGTTTCATGAATCTAGTTACTTACCATGGAGGAACGAGGCTAGGCTCCCATTAGGCATGTAGTCGAAAACAAGAAGCTTTTCGCCTTTAGGTCCCATGTAATAAGCTCTCATGGCCAAGAGATTTGGATGCCTGATCTTCCCTAGCACATTGACCTCAGTCTCAAATTCCTTCTGCCCTTTTGTGATCTTCTCACGCAACCTCTTCACGGCGACTTGACTCCCATCCTCCAATGTCGCTTTGTACACAGTCCCGTAAGTGCTCTTCCCCATTATCTCAGCCGTTGCACACAACAGATCATCGGCTGTGAACACCATTGGCCCGTCGAAATGAACCAGCTTCCCTCCTCCCTCTCCACCACCTCCTGCACCTTCTACTTCTCCCCCAGCAGCCACAACAATGCCCTTTTCAGTCCTTGTCGCTGCACTTGCTTTTGTCTGAGCTTCGATTGAGTTCGATCTAGACCTCTTTTTCCTCATCAGCAAGCATAGCAGAATCAAACACAGGGAGAGCAAAACTAAGAGCAGAGCACCAGCTGCAATGAGAATTATGTCTTTGGTACTCAACCTGTGGCCTTTCTTTTGCTTAATCAATGGAGTGACGCCACTTGGAGATGGTGCTTCAGATGGACATGGCCTTGAACCGCTGAAACCACACAAGCCAATGTTCCCCATAAAGGAGCTCTCATTGAACCTTAAAGAGAGTGGAGCTGGGACAGAACCAGAGAGGTTATTGTAGGACACATTGAATGAAGTGAGTGACCCTAACCCAGAAATCGAAGCCGGGATGGCTCCACTGATGTTGTTTTGAGACAAATCGAGTTGGGTCAATGTGGAAATGTTCCCAATCGTCTCAGGTATGCTACCCACAAAACGGTTGTTCTTCAAGTTGAGAACTTTAAGGTTACTTAACCTGTTGAGGCTTTCCGGGATTTTGTTCCCCAGGTTGTTGCTCTCCAGATTCAACGAAACGAGTGAATCTGAGAAGCTCGAAGGCAAGCTCCCATTGATGGAATTGAAAGAGAAATCTACAGTCCTGAGCCTAGAGAGCCTCCCAATTTCTATTGGAATCGCTCCACCGATCAAGTTATGACTGAGAGTGACCTCTCTGAGCTCACTCAGCCTCCCAAGTTGAGAAGGAATGTCCCCAGAGAGAAAATTATGGTCAAGAACCAGAGACTGTAACTGAACCGAGAAGCTACCCGGGATCGACCCGGATAGATTGTTGTGCTGGAGATCAAGAAAAATGAGGGAATTCGAGCGAGTGAGACTCACCGGGATCGACCCAGAAAATGAATTGTAGCTCAGGTTGAGCCTGTAGAGCCTGGTGGAGTTTAGGAGGCTCTCAGGTATCGCTCCAGCGAGCAGGTTGTTGCTGAGGTCCATGTTCTGGAGCAGAGGAGACGACCCGATCGAGGGAGGGACCGAACCGGAGAACCGGTTGTTGAAGAGCTGCACTCCCCTGAGGCTCGGCAGGAACCCCAAAGAAGAAGGGATCGACCCGCCGATCGCATTGTCGTGGAGGCTCAGCTTCCGGAGAGCCTGGAGCTGTCCGATCTTCTCCGAGATCCGCCCGCCGAGCCCCTTCCACGGGAGCTGTATCACGATAACCTGTCCCTGCGCGCACTTGATCCCGGCCCACCCGCCGGAGCAAGCGCCGTACCCGCTGTCGTTCCAGCTCTTCAAGAACCCTTTCGGGTCGTCGAATTCGTGCTTCAGAGCTTGCAGGGACTGAAAATCGGCTTGAGTCACAATCACGCCGTCCCAGTCTTGGGCAAGAACCGGCTGAGAAGCCAGAAACAACCCAAGAAACAAGAAGGCGTGGGCAAGAAATTGAAATGGGCACGTCGAGAACCTCGACATGGGTTCTTCGAGATTTTAAAAATCTGTTTTGGAAATGGTCTCATAGGAGTGGTCTCGCAAGAAGAGACGAAGAGGCCATTGAAAGAGTTAAGTAAGGAGTGAAGTGGAGTGGGGTCTTCTGATACGAGGCACGTGAAGAATCTTGTGTAATGGGACAGAGAGAGAGAGATAGATTTAAAAAAATTAAAATAAATATTTGATTTTAGAGACAAAAACATGTCAGGGAGGTTTTGAACGAACAAGATTCAGAGCGTAACGGCTAGTTTTGTCTAATTTATTTACTGTTGTGGCGCACTTGGTTCTGTTCTGGTGGGCTTCATCAATATTTGCGCTGTGTTCTTTTATTGTCCTGTCCACGCTCCTTCTTCAACGGCTACTATAACGTGGGCCCGTTTTTGTAACCTTGATTTTACAGATTTACCCCTATCCCTCTATTGATCTTGAAAACACGAGATTTATTACGTGGGGTTGGGTTTACCAAGGAAGGGTTCAAAGGTAGGCAATATTAGAGTTATTATGTAGGTCCTATCAGCCTATCACTGTTTACGATTTAAGAAAAAGAGGGTTATGTCTTGTGGGTTGTCAAATACCTATTTTATGAATTATTTATTATTACAAAGTTTATGATAAGGTTTAATGTATGGAAAATGACATTTTTGTACATTTAAATATATTTTTTTAATATTTTAATTGTTATATTAAGACAATATACCCCTTAAAATTTTAAATTATCTTAAGTTGAACTGTAATTAGAGCCGGTCTAATCGAGGAATTCATCCCAATTAGAAAACTTTCATCGGAAAAGTTAAATCATCCAAATTCGAAAACCTTCATCGAAAAAGTTAGTTTCTCCGCAGACCACTGGGAGAGTTTCTTTGGGAGATGATTGGTTGGACCAAACCAGTCAATTTGAACCGGTCCAATTCAACTTATTTTTTTAAACCACTGATGGTTTAGGTATTTTAGGTGTAGTTTGTCCCAAACTAATAGTTAGGGTACATAAAAGGAAAAAAATTAGTTAAGAGTATGAAAGTGAAAATGTGGTATAATTATGTATACAAAAATATCTTTTTCTCAATGTTGGAATTAAGTTAAATACATTTAAACCCGCGCATTGAAATATCTGGCTGAGCCTCAAGTATTGGTGTGAAATGTATGTTTCGGAGTTAATTTCTCATTTGAGTGTTATTTTAGATAATTGATGTGTACTGTTGGGTTAACTTGAGTGATTACTGTATGGTCTGGGAGTTCGTTTTTAAGTGATTAATATATAGTTTTGGGTTAAGTTAGATGATAATGATAAAAGTAACATTAATCAATATCGCTTATCGTACGTGGACAACTAGACATGACATGACACACTCTTTTTAACATCACCTTTTTAATAACTACATACATATGTTGATCCAAAGTACGAGGTTAAAAAGGATGGCCGATGGCGTGTTGCTGTCTGATTCGTACTGCTACTAACTAGAAATCGCTTAGCGTAGCGCCGCAACGCAACGGACAATGGCAGTGGCAGATTGGTAATAAACTACAGTAATTTGAATTGTTGGACTGATGGGTGGGCTTTGGTATGAGGTTTCATCAAATGATTGAGCCAACTCTGTGTATGGGCTGTGTTTTTCTCATTACGCCCATCAACCACATTTAATTAATGAATTAATGTGAGGATGCAGAAAATTGGAAATGTTGTTGTGGTCCATGTAGAGTACCAATCTTTTCCATTGATATAAACTGGATCCAATCTCTCAATGATTTTGAATGAATTTTGTTTGGTGTTTTTCGGAACATAAATATTGAATGATCTGAATTTAATAAATGCAATCCCAGTTTCTGATCTCAAGACTATTAATTTTGTTGTTTGTTATGATAATTAAAGAAATTCCAGTACATTACCGTATACTATGTATATTTTTTAATTCACATTGATTTATTTTTACATAAATTCACTGCATAGAAGTTTTATTTTACCATGACACCGTTAAGATAGACAAAAAAACAAGTTGTTTGAAGTTCAATTTTAAGAAAATACCAAATTTGTCATATTATTAAAAAAAAAAGAGAATAATTTCACTTATCTCCTAACAGATATACTAATGCTCACTTAAATTTTATAAAACAGGTATGCATTTGTGAGGCCTCTTAAATTCCCCTTAAATTCTCAACCTCTCAAGTTACATCTCTCTGTTAACTTTTATATAAAAAAAATAATAATTTTTTTTAGAAATAACAATAACATATTTGTAGTTTAAAAATACAAAGTTTATGTTGATTTTCTGGTGCGATTTTCCAATCAAATCCAATCAAATCAAAGAGAGTCAAATTGTAACGCATGTTTTAGGTTTTAATTTTGGATTGACTAATACATTTTTTTGTAAATTATTTATACTTTACAATATAAAATTATTATCATTTTACATATGGTAATGACTTCTCTGTTTGTATCTCAAAGCATATGGTTTGCAGGGGAATGCACCCTAATATTGGAAGTATATGGGTCTTGTTCTTTCTATTGAGCAAATGGACAAATTTGGTTGGGGTTCATAGTCATATGTAAGTATTATGAGCCCAGTTCAAGTGAATTGGGCTTCACGGCCCAAATATCCGTGCATTAATAAGCCCACATTTTAATCCCAGTCCAAGGTAGTAACTAATCAAAATTATCAGTCTCAAAAACGCTTGTTTTGTTGTGACTTAAAAGTACCAACCCCAAAGGAGAGCTCATTTCACGCCAAATCTGGTCCTCTGAGATCTGAGCCAACAACACCACCACCACCGATCCAATGGCTTCACCGACACTCCCGATCACGAACCCCCAATCCTCCGCCGTCGGATCCGAGTCCCAGCCCCCGGCTCTCCGCGCGTTCCTGTCACGCTTCTCCTCCTCCGTGTCCAGCAGCCTCTCCCAGCGCCGCCCATGGTCGGAGCTCGTGGACCGCTCCGCCATGGCCCGGCCCGACACCCTCTCCGTCGCCGCCTCCCGCATCCGCAAGAACCTGACCTACTTCAAGGTCAACTACGTGACCCTCCTCTCCCTCGTCCTCGCCCTCTCCCTCCTCGCCCACCCCTTCTCTCTCCTCCTCCTCCTCTCCCTCCTCGCCGCCTGGGCCTTCGGCTACCTCTTCCGCGCCCCGGACCAGCCCCTCGTCCTCCTCGGCCGCACCTTCTCCGACCTCGAGGCCCTCGGCTCTCTGCTGCTCCTCACGATCGTCGTCGTCTTCCTCACCAGCGTCGGCTCGATCCTCATCTCCGCGGTGATGATGGGCGCGGCGCTCGTTTGTGCCCACGGGGCGTTTAGGGTTCCGGAGGATCTGTTTCTTGACGAGCAGGAGCCCGCCGCCGCTGGCTTGCTGTCATTCCTCGGCGGCGCAGCCTCCTCCGCCGCCGCGGCGGCGGCTCCGGTCGTGGCCGCGCGCGCCTGATTGGTTGCTGAGGTTGGTTGATGGGTTTTTCGTTGTCTCGCTGTTTGTTGAATTACGTTTATAACATATCGTCTCGCTGTATTGGATTATTCATACTTGTATGTAGATTGGATCTTGTTGCTTGAATTTCTAGATCTGGGGGTTTTGGTAATTGTTTTATGCTGCATTGTCTTGTGATCTTCACCTGCTGTGCTGTTGAGTTTAATGGATTTATATTTGTCTATTGTGTTTGATCCTACTACGATCTGCCTGAACCTCTGATTCATTTTGTTATTAGATAGTTGAGAACTCGTGGCCACTGTTTCCTGATAAAGTTGCTCATTTGATCTTCTATCGATATTAGCACCTTCTGGCCGCTGTTTCTTTATAGAAATTGAAAACATGGTTTCAGCTGTATCGGATTTTGGAGTTATCGGGTTATAAATCTGTTCCTATTGTCTATGTAGATTGGATCTTGTTGCTTGAATTCTAGATATGGGGTTTTCTTGATTGTTTGATTTGCATTGTCTTGTGCTCCTCACCTGCTGTACTGTTGATTTCCATGGATTTAGTTCTGTCTATTGTGTTTGATCCTACAATCTCCCGGACTCTAACTCATTTTGTTATTGGAAAGTTAAAAACTTGTGGCCACTGTTTCCATTTGATCTTCTACTGAGCACAACATTAGCACCTTAATGTGATAAAATTTTGCGAGTACTGTGTTCGGAATCCTATATTGGGTTAATACATCGTGGTTTTGTAGCTTTGTGTAAGGATAGTTTTTCGGATCCATTGGATTTTATTCATTTTACTTGCATCCTTTTTTGTGTCAATGTCAGTGGAGAATTGGATGTTACTAAGGAAGAGCTACAGTAGGTAGGTACCACCGTTTACAGGTTAATTTGTATATCACATTCTGTTTATCCCCGATCCCGATGTATGTGAGACCCGCCGTCTAACCATCAATTGGTATGATGTCGCTGGCCTGTTAGGTAGAACAGATTTTGCTTCGATTCCACTTCATTGAAGATACTCTTCTTCTTGAATTGGGATTGTGGCTCACTCCCACAGGTCGTTTCTCTTGACATTTAAAGGCTTTATGTAAATAGAGGTGGAATATTGGGAGTGACATCTTGTTGCTCTCATTCATAGGTCTCATTCGCTCTGGTCATCTGTATACATCTCTCTCATTTGATTGTTTCAAATGTGTATCTAAATTGATGTACATGTCTACCACTTTGTTTTTCCCAAGTCCTGTGCTGTTTTCAAATTCCTACAGCTATTTCTGATCAGGTTTAGCGACTCTTGTCTCTTGTATCTATCTCATTCTCTTTTCAAATTTTGGACCTGCAACGGTAACATACAGTAATAATTGCATCTGCGCTCAGTTGTTGGTCCATCAATCAAAATAATCTTAGTCTCAGACTATGCCAAAACAGTGATATTTTAGCTGACCGATCAGCTGATTTACCATAAACTAGGACTAAATTGCTTGAATGTTTGCTGATTAATGCACCAACATTTTGGTGATTGGGTCAATTAACTTGAACGAGGCTCATAATACATACGTCTGAGCTTAGTTATCAAATAAGTTTTAGTTCTGAAACAAGTAGCTATAGATAGCATAACCTAAATATCAACATATCGTGTCCACTTGACTAGAACTAGAAGAGTAGTAGATAACTATAATATGATATGAACATTCCACCATGGATGTCTTATTTTGCATCTTCGTCACGATCAAGCAACGGTGCAGAAGAAGGCTCTCTTCCCAATTCCTTTCAAGCTAGTCACTTGCCAACCCTGAACCTCTTTGTAGGTCTCAACCTGTCCAAATGTTTTGTTCGAGCCATAATTCATCAGGAGTGGAGATTAACTCTTTTATTCAGAGAATTTCAAGAATAAAAAGCTCAATTACCATATCTACAATCTCTTCATTCTTGTTCAGGCCTCCAACAATGTATATTGCATCCCTCGTCACAGCAGCACCAAAATATCCCCTCGACTCTTTCATAGGTTCTCCTATCACCCACGATGCCATGCGAGGATCATAAATCTCAACTGTGCCATCCATTGCACTTCCATTGTATCCACCCAAGGCATATCTGTTGAATGAAAGAATGAACGACCTGTGTAAGACTTACTTATTCCGTTACATTGTGATGGTTGAGAATACTCACAGTTTCTCGTTCAGGACAGCTAGCAAATGACAGCCTCGCCTTGAAGTCATGTCCTCAAGTCTTGTCCATGAGCACTCTCGAGAGTCAAACCTTTCGAAAGATCTGAGATGATTGAAAACAAGGGTCAGGCAAAGCGCACTAGTTCTCAAGACAATAGGGAAATGTCAACTTGCCAACATGCTGCTATATGAATTGAGAAAACTAGCTGAGAATACCAAAAAGAGAAAAGTTCCATAAGTGTGTGTTTAGATATGAAATACAGTAAACTTCCCATTCAACATGAAACCAGTGTATGTCAGATGATTATCCAACACTGGTTTATGAAACATTCTCACTACTCTAACAGACCATTCTGAACAATCAGTTAAATGCAAATTATCCTCAACACAATTATCACAGTTATAAGTTATAACAGCTCATGCACCAAACAGAAAAAACAAAGAGTTAAATATAACGAAAGTATGTCTTACTTCAAATAATCTTTTCCATCGTATCCACCAGCAACATAGAGTATGCCATTGATTTCTGCAGCGGCTGGAGCAAACCGCTGACAGAAGGAAAAGAAGAATATTGAATTAAATTTGTACTTAGCATGAAGCTTTTTTATCGATTTGCGTATGTCAAAATTATTTGAAAGGTGACTGGTGCTATGAAATGTTAACACGGGTTACTCATTTCTTACAAGCCATGCAACAAAAATTGATAGTCTCCTATGATGAGCATGACAAAGGCTTGGTACTCCATTTCGAGATATAAATGATTCAAAATACACGTGAACAAACCTTCAAGGAAATAGTGGAGATATTTGATAGTTGGGCTGAAGTTAAGCAATTCTATGTAGTCTAAACATACTTTTTTCATGTCACTGCCTACTTGCAAGTTACAAACAACCAGACAATAGTGGTGGAACTCGACATCAAATAGGTACCTTGTGTAGCATTGATTTAGTAGGTAACCATCTCCCAATTTCTGGATAAAACATTTCCACCTCTGACAAAGATTGTTTTCCATCTCCCCCGCCAATTGCAAAGATTTTGTTATTCAATGTAATTCCAGCTAAGCTTCCCTTCCCTCGATTCATAGAAGGACAACAAGTCCACTGGTTTGTTACCACGTTGAATGATTCAACTTCACATAAAAAGAATCAGCATGCCATTTTAGAAAGATATAAACTATGAATGGTGAAAAACAGAAAACAAAAAGATCATATTTATTACCTGTGTCGTACCAAATGTCCCCACAAACCCCACCTAAAATATAAAGTTGACCATTTAATTTTGCTGCTGCGTTATATTTACGTACTGAACTCATATGGCAGAGAGATATAACCGAATCCGAAGAAGGTGAATAGATATCCAAAGCTGATAACCAGGAAGGCCCATCACATCCACCAACTATAACTATGGAGTCATCAAGTTCACTGCTTGACCCAAAGGGTTTGCAGCAATTTTTCAACTTTTGAATTTCTAATCTTGAATATACCTGAATTTTTAAATAGCTAAAGCATTAAGATAGAATCTATAGTGATGCAACTTAACTACATCATAAAGAGCATTTAGTCCATAAACGAAAAAAAGGTTCAGATATGCACCACTCTATCAAATTTGCAGCTACTGGGAAAACTGATAAGCAGAAAATTGGTGTCATAACTTATGCCAACATGTCACTGATAAAACATATTACCATATAGAATTGCACAAATGAACATCTAAACTAAAAATAATAATAATACTAAAGATCAGCAATCATACCAGCTCTTGCTCCAACAAACTGATTTTCTGAGCATGTTTCAGCTGAGTTGATTTCAAATCTTTAACTTCTTCTATCAGCTATATCAAGGAATGGGAAGTTTGATTAATACGGGAAAAGAGATAAGTCACATGACTGTGAATATTAGAGTTAAGGACAAAGAAAAGCATTCATACCTTTGCAGTAATAGTTTGAAGATCAGGCAGATTCATGTCAGAACCCATTACTGATTCTGGAAAACATATATCAGCTGGCTGCATTTCAGTATATTCCCTAAGATTATCCACTGACATGATCTCACTATCTGCAGTTGAGTCACCAGTTGGTTTAAGGTCAACACATCCATGCTGATGAATTCCATGCTCACAAGCACATATATCTGTTGGATTCTCACTGTCCCCAGAAGGTGCTTCAGAAGGTTGTTCGTGTCCACTTGAATGAGGAGCAGAACATGAAGAAGTCCACTCAATATCAGTTTTATCTATGCCAGAGGAATTCACCACTGCTATTGCTGTCTGGATCTGGAATTCTCGACTTTCATCATGCTTTATTGCATTTTCCCGAACTGTATGGCTTTCTGAAAGCTGGGTTTCACCATTCAAACAATGTGCAACATGTGAAGACTTCCCCTTCATGTTAGATTGATCTGAATGAATAATGTTTATCTCTGATTCTGAGGTCTCAAACTTTTCAACTTCACTAATAGCAATTGATTCGGATTTAGTTTTAAACAAGGACGTCCAGTTCTTCTGCAGAAGGGCATTACCCAGGTTTTCCACAGAGGAAGAGTAGATATGTACATCATGTTCTCCTTGCTCGTGCGGAACCTCTTTATGACTTTCCACCGCATCCATGGCCGTATCTTCCAACAACTGACTTTCTTTGACCCAACTAGCCAGATCATCCCAAGAGTTCCTTCTCATTTTGGACTCATCTGAATGTCCCGCAGAAAAGTAATCCTTTTCATGATCTACTTGCTTGTGCACAAGATCACAATTTTCTGTTTCTTTCTCACTGACTGTAGCTTCTAAGAGCTGCCTTTCAGTGTCCAGACCAGGATGATCATCACAAGAACTCCAACCCGTGTTGGTCTGATCGGAACAGACGATAGAAGAGTAAGTTCGTACATGACTTGCGTGACCATGAGCAACCTTGCCTGCATTCTTACTTATCGTAGCTTCCAGCTGCGTACTTTCCCTGCCAAAACCAGGAGCAACATCTAGAGAACTCCACTCCATATCAGACGGAACTGAATGCACATCGGGAGTAGTCATATTTCTCACAACAGAAGAGTAAGAAAGTCCACAGGCTGGCTTTAAACCTACAACTGCGTAATGAGCATTTTTTACTTCTTCATTTTTTGAGGTTTCCGTCAGCTGTCCTTTAAGTTTCTTAGACATGTCTTCCTCCCATGAATTAGGAACATAAGGCACTGTGACTGGAGTGCTCCATTTTTCTAAACTACTTGAAAAGTTAGTCCTTGCTGTGACTTTAGAACATGAAAACAGAGATATCAATTTCTCTGTTTGTTCTCTATCTAGTTCAAACCAAAAATGTTGTTGCTCGTAGTAGTTATCCTCAATTACTGGGCGAAATTGGTCTTCCTGCAAGGATTGGCACTGCATCCTTGATTTGACCCGGACCTATAGAATATGAAGTTGTTGGTTTCTATCTCATAATTGTAACTAAGTGAACAAAATGTTAAAATCCTAGAGCAACTCAAGTTGTAATGTATTTACCTGTGCAGCATATGGGGTATCTGTACCATCTGAGGTCCAACCATGTCGGTTAATATTCATTTGTCCCTTGCTCACCGCCTCGAAAATTCCATGAAGTCTTCTATCGCTATAATTGAATAAGAAAAGGGGTAATCCAGAATCAATGTTCCGCACATATGCATAATGTGGTGCTGGTAAACCTGTGCAAACATATCCCAAACGCCACAGTGAGATAGGTTAGCATAAAGAAATGTCTTAACATTCCAGAGAGAGAGAGAGAGGCATTCGGCACATATGAAAGCTACCCAACTAACCAAATATTTGCTTCGAGAGGCACTCTTTGATCGTGCTGTGCTTGCATCCAAAAATGACTCCACCCAGGTCACCCTTCCTCATATTCCTTGCTGTAACGCTGCAGTTCACCGTCCACGAATAAGGAGACCTTTCTTTCAACTTCAATGCCTCTTTCTTCCCCTTTCCCATTGTCAACCCAAATATTCGAAAAACTGCAATACAGAATCAGATATAATGAATCTGGAGTAGTCTGGTCAAATAAGTTCATTGCAGTCTATAAGCATGCCATGGCCCCGCCATATAACGTGTTACTATAAATTATAAACAACTGAAATTACATTTGACATATATCTACAGACTTAAAAATGAAAAAATAAAATCATAATAATGAAAGAAGAATTAAAATCTCGACAATATAGTTTCTTATAATGTCCCAAAATTAAATTAAAAATATTTGATGGTTTCAGGTAAGCAAATCCCAACCACGTGCTAAAAAACCAGACATGCACAAATTAAGAGGACAGTCAGATTTGATCATATACCGGCATAATAGTGTCACTTTCTAAACCAGATGTAGATGACTTCTAAGCCAATACAGTTCATGAAGTAATTACTACCCATGATTTAGTTTCTCAAGATTAAAAAATACCTAAAAGATTTGTATAAATAAGTGCATCATGAGATCAATAATATCAAGCTAAATATTTACAATATTCTTGTTTTACATGGTATCAGAGGTCTTGGATGAATATGAAAGGTCTTCTCAAAAGACAAAAGGTCTTGGAAGTTGTAACAAAAGGTCTTGGAGTTGTAAGGTCTTCAACACCTACTTCTAAGCATTAAACCAAAATGCACACAGATGCTAAGAGCCTACAACTTCATTAAGCCACATATATGATCATGGAAAACTAATCACTAGTGTACTCTCTCTTTCTCTTTGTTTTTTTCTTCCTTTTGCAACAGTAAGAATTTACAGCAGGCCAGGAGAACACTGAAAACTGAAAGAAAGTGTTTGATACTTCATTGAAAGCTGAAAGATGAATCCAATCTGAAACACACAAATTTAGGGTTCACTCAAATGGTAAATGATTTTTTTGAAATCCAAAGAACAATGGAATTAAGTATTTTCTGTTTGTGAATAACGCCGTATGCAGGAAACAAAAGGATTAACAACAAAAAATAACCCCATTCAAACAAAACAACACAAAGAACTTCACAATATCCGAATCAGAATGTAACAACAGATTATCAACCTAAATCATGACCACAAAACTATGATTATCCCTTGCTATGCAAATACATAGGACAAACTGAGAATAAGTTGAGGATTGCACAAAGGTAAAGTGAAATTAGTCTCAGTCTTCAGAGATTTCAAGGATTTTAACAAGGTCAATCAAAGGAGCTGCTTGCCGAGTATTTACAGAGTACTTTTTCCACTCTTTTTGTACAGCAATCAAACTAGATATGCTTTCAAAGCAACTAAAACACTTCCAAATCTCCAATTAGGCGATTCCACATTGAGCAAGAACAACGCAACAGTGTTCGTTAACCTAGAAACATCTAGTCAACTTGGTTTTTTGAAAAAATAGTAAAATAACCATATATGTTCAGCAAAAATCACCAACACATAGCGTCACAGGCTCTTAAATCGCGCACCGCGTAGCTTTTCACAGTCAGAATCAGAGAAATACAAACCTCACAGACGAGAAAATGAGTTGCAGAGATGGAAATCGGGATGATCGAAGCGGAAACTCGCACAGAACTCGAAGACTGATCGACTCAACCAGCAGCGATCCCTTGATCTGACAATGCGAGCCTGAAGATTGCGAGTGTTTGTTTCTCGGGAAAAGGTGAGAAAGAGGAGAGAAAATGAAGGAAAAGATGAGACTGGTCTCTGATTTGCCGGAAATGGAAAAGGAGAGTTCGCAGAGCGATTTTATTTCAAGGGTCGTGATGTGAAGCGCGAAATGTGTTTACTATATGCAGCATAGCATGAACTAAAGGAATAAATGCCAAAATCTCCTATCATATGAAGTTACCATGATGCCCTATATTTTTGAATTTCCAACTGGCACGTAGTGTCTCTTTAAGGATATTCCCTACAAGGGGATGGGAAAGGGTACTTTAGTAATTTTTTAACTTTTGTCGTGATCTGACATTTTTGTCAAAAAACTTGTTAATAAATTTATATTATAATTACCTGTATTTCATAATAGATTATTTATAGTTAAATATTAAAATTTTGATGAACAGAATATAAATTAGGGGAAAGTATTTTCTTATTTGAGTTCATATAAAATGTGTACCAAATTAAGAACAACCGAAAAATATTTTTTCAAAATGAAACTATATCATAAGTAATAAGATATTAATTAACTGCTAAAGTAATTGTAGCACATGCATTTATGTAAACACCCCTCCCACAATTTTATTTAGTAAAAATATTTTTTAATTATAAAATAACTGCTAAAATTTACATCAGTTACCACTCATTAATTCCCGCCGTTCACTTGTATATCCAACAGTTTAAAACAGTTCCCGATTTACAAATTAACATTTTGTGATTACACCTCATTAATTAATGAGTGAACAATATCATAAATTAGTGTGTACCATGCATTAGGGATAATTTTCAAAAAAAAAATGAGTAAACAGTATTAAATTTAGAAGATGAAGAAACTACAAATAAATTAAAGAGGATAATAAGTATCGCGAATAAAACTTGAAAGTAGTCGGTCACATAAGCCTACCTATCCGAACTAACTGAATTAAAGAATAATTGAATACTAATTATAAATTAATTCATGACTAATTAAATATTCTTAACAAGTTAAATTAAATAACCATAATAAATTTTAGAGCACTAACAAATGGACTAGTAAAACATTAACGGTACTTTTTACATTTCACAACAATAGTTGATCTCCATTTGTTTTGTAAAACACTAGGATACTTGGTTTTTTAATTCAGTAAAAATAAAAAAGAAGTGATAATGACATTTTGTTACACCTAATTATAGTAAGATGACACTTTTATACCTTAATTATTTTTCTATTTTTTAGTACCTTATCAATTTTTTTGTGACAACCTATACTAAAATGAATAAAATATCTCTGGCTTAAGAAATCATAATAGAACTAATCCAATTTGATTTATCAAACTAGATTTTAAATGGTTCATATTTAATTTTAGATGTAGGGGTATAATTGTAATTGCATCTTAAATATAAACCAAACTGAATCATAAATAAACAAAATTGAACCAATTCAGTTTATGGTTTTTTAAACAAATTGTAGTTTAAGTATTTTAGAGTTAGGTTGTCACAAAAAAAATGTTATGGTACTCAAAATTAGAGAAAAGTAGTTAAGGTATGAAAGTGTTATTTCACTATAGTTAGGTGTGACAAAGTGTCATTATTCATATGAAAATCGATGAGAATTAAGTTATTAGTTGTAAAAAAATATTTTTATTTCGAGTTGAGAGTACAAATTGATGAAATGATATATTTTTCATAAAGCAAAATGATGCATTTGATATTGGTATAACGACATTTCCGTCTTGTGATATCAATGAACTTCGGTTTGCTTTAAATAAATTTATACTAACAAACTATTTCTAAAATGCCTAAACTACTCATGGTTTAAGAAATCATAATTCAATCAGTTCAATTTGGTTTATTTTTAATATAAAATTACAATTATAGCCCTAAAACTAAAACTAACTTAAGTGCTTAATAGTTATTTCACAAATTAAATAAAAATTTGAAAAAGACGGAATCGATGAAAGGTGTGGAAGCTCCGGCAAGTCAATGAAGATTGAGGAGGTTCATCGAGAGGAATAGGGACGGTGGAGGCTGGAAGAGGCGGAAGCGAGGTCGAAGGCTCGGTTCGCAAATCCTTCCTGCGAGGCAAATCCGACAAGGGTTTGTCGTTACATCTGATGTTCGAGATTTAGATCGACGAGAGTCGATCGAGCATGTCCTGCAGAATGGAGCAGTGAAATCCAACACCGGGAAGTCGAACGGGGACGACTTGAGACACATCGAAACTAAAACTCACTCCATAATAGTACATGCACACGCTATTATATTTGAATTTCTACAGTAATTTTCTTTAAAAACTAGAAACAAAAATACATAAATTGAATTTAATATTGTGAAACAAAAAAATGAGTAGAGGATCTGAGGCAATGAGACGCTCCTATCTTATGAAATGTGTGAGAGGTTGAAGATGAGTTAGGTTGAATGTGCAAGAGGTTTGTGGCAGTTTTTGAAAATTTAAACTATTGAATGACATTTTAGAAAATTTTAATTTGAACCGGTTCAATTCCAAGTTTAAGTTTGAACCAATTCACTATTCATGACACTTTCTGAAAATTTAAAAACCATCGGATGACGTTTTAGTTATTGTACTATAAGTTGTCACAAAAAATTATCAAAAATTTATTTACCGTATGAAATTATCATTTCAAAATAGTTAGGTGTAACAAAATATCATTATTCTACTTTTATATTTTACATATATGAAATTATAATCAAGTTTATACTTGACAGACAAACATTGAGAAGTTACAAGGAAGATCTCAAAATTCTCAAACAGCAACCACATAAACAGAATAAAAATACAAAAATGTAATTTTCATCAAATCCAATTTTTTTATTTCGTTTTTTTCCCACCACTTGTTATAAATTATTAAATTCATTTAAGGCGCACAGAAAAAAAATATTTTCCCAAATCCAATCTGGTGAACAAGAGTCAGCAAGTTCCTGTGGCTAAAAATGGAGCCACACATATGTACAGTCACGTACAACGGTGCACAAAGCATGTCGATGTGGTACTAACCACCAGGTCCTATCAGTCGGACCATCTCTGCTCTCTGACATGAGGCCTCACAGTCACGCCTATAGAGCCTTGACCTGTGACCGACCGGTCGTACTTCACTCAAGCCCTTCGCAACGCTCTCGATGCCTCCCCTCGGAGGCTCGATTCGCCGCCGGAAAACACCGCCGGAGCCTCCTATCGATCCGGAGCTCCGGCGAGAGCCGCGGAGCGCCGGCGATGAAGAGGCGAGAGGCGTTGCTCGGCTCCTTCGTGGCCGTTGGGGCGTGTTTTCTTCGCAGCTCGGCGGCGAGGGGGGAGGAGAAGCCGCCGGAGCCGGCGGCGGCGATTCCTGCTGCGGCGGTGAAGGCGGAGGAGAAGAAGGTGGAGGAGGTGATTGCGTCGAGGATTTACGACGCGACGGCGATCGGGGAGCCTCTGGCGGTGGGGAAGGACAAGAGGAAGGTGTGGGAGAGGATGATGAACGCTCGGGTTGTGTATTTGGGGGAGGCTGAGCAGGTTCCGATTCGCGATGATAAGGAATTGGAGCTCGAGATTGTGAAGAATTTGAGGAAGAGGTGCGCGGAGAGCGAGAGGCTTGTTTCTGTTGCCATGGAAGCGTTTCCTTGTGATTTACAGGAGCAGCTCAATCAGTACATTGACAAAAGGTTGTGAATTCTTTACTCTACTGTTGAAGTTTTGGTAATGATGTTTATGATTGTGATAGTTGTGGTGCTTCATTACATGTTCGTGAGTTATGACTGGTGGTTAGTAAATGCTATAATCAGTATGTCCTGAGTGATGGTTTAGAGGATTTTCACAAAACAGATTAATTTTGTTGGCAAGACTAATGTTAGACAAAATCTATCGTTGTTGTTGTTGTTGATCAATGGTGATCATTGCACACTTATCTTGTGTTTTCTGTTAACAATCCGTTCAAAAAGTGAGGTAGGTTTGGTGTATGCATATGCATATGTTATGATAAGGAGTGCTATTTGGAAATTCAGAACTCTAATCAAGGCCTGATAAACAAGAACGAATGCAGTTCCCAAGCAATTGTCTAAGTACATGAAGTCTGCAATTTCTTGGACTCGTCTCTTCTAATCAAGTTTGATTATCTTTTTTACAAGTTCTTGAATTTAATCTGATTGATGAAAAAGAGGGGGCTGTCTTTTCTATCAAATTTGGTTGTTCTTTCATTCTACATGATACGTAGTAGTAGATATTTATTTGGTATACTTCACATGTATTGCTTCTCATGTGTTTGTGATTGATTAAATTGTTGGATAACATAGGAAAGAAACATGGTTCTTATCACATTTCTATGTTACTTATATTGGGGCCTACACGTGATGGCAGGATAGATGCGGAAGTATTGAAGTCTTGTGTGCCGCATTGGCCACCTCAACGATGGCAGGAATATGAGCCTCTTCTAAATTACTGTCGTGATAATGGAGTTCGGCTTGTTGCATGTGGTACCCCATTAGCGGTATTGCTTTTTATAACAATCTCAGTCATAATAAATTTAGTATCACATTAGCACCACATAGGGCATTGACTGATTTCACGATTATTTCCCACCTTGCATAATTTACTGAATAATTTTATATGTTCCCAGTATTGTCACAATAATTTCAAGTTTGTCGTATTCAATGCTTTAGTGGATCAATTTTTCAGTCATACACTTCCAATATGAAAATTAAAAGCTTAACTGTTTGCTAGTTTTCTCCATTACGTTTTAGTGTCATAATTTATTTTCAGTCAAGAAGTGTTTGAGTCAATTTTCGTAACCTCGTGATTCGTGAATATTTTGGTATCAATAGGTCATAAGGACAGTACAAGCTGAAGGTATACGAGGGCTATCTAAAGCTGAACGCAAAGTTTATGCTCCTCCAGCTGGTTCAGGTTTTATCTCAGGCTTCACCTCTATGTCACGCAGATCACCAATTGATTTGAATTCTCCAAATCTAGCTGTTCCTTTTGGACCAAGCTCATATCTCTCTGCACAAGCCAGAGTAGTTGAGGATTATACCATGTCTCAGAATATTTTAAAAGCAACAGTAAATGGAGGATCATCTGGCATGCTTATAGTGATTACAGGCGCGAGCCATGTTATATATGGATCAAGAGGGACTGGGGTGCCGGCAAGAATTTCAAAGAAGATGCAAAAGAAAAACCAAGTTGTTGTCTTACTTGATCCTGAAAGGCAGTACATAAGAAGAGAGGGAGAAGTTCCTGTTGCTGATTTACTGTGGTATTCAGCTGCCAGGCCATGTAGTAGAAACTGTTTTGATCGTGTTGAAATTGCCCGAGTAATGAATGCGGCTGGCATGAGGAGAGATGCCCTACCTCAGGTTAGCTCTTCTTAATTCAGGAAAAAAACATCAGTTCTAAATAATTGGTCTGTAGGGCACAATGTTTGAATTATAAATTAGTAGAACATGATTTGGTAGAAGAATGCTCAGAACTATGTTGTCATCAGTGGATTTTTTTTATTATAGTCAAGACGTAAAATGGAGGTAAACAATTCTCTTAGGATTTCTGAGGGTGAGTAGTTGTTATTAGAAGTTCTACTTTCAATGCTCTTAGAAAGAAAATCACAGATTTTGATAATAGAACAAATTCACCATTTTGAAACATTGGGAGACCTTATGAAGAATGCTCAGAACTCTGCTGCAGTGCACAGTTATTATAAAAACATACCATGAAAATACAGGTGACAATATTGATAGAAAGAATATCAGTTTGTGAATCAGTTAGAGTTTTTCTTAAATTCTTTGTTTGTGACATGCTGCAAAAAATTGATATTGACAAGTCCATGTAAAATATAGCGAGTATCTTGGTTTGCAAATTATGTTGTTATTTTGCATCGATATATTTGTTGTTCTAATGAAGAAATATGCAATGGCATGATTCAGGACCTTCAAAAAGGACTCGATCTTGGTCTAGTCTCACCGGAAGTGCTACAAAACTTCTTTGATCTTGAGCAGTATCCTCTTATTTCAGAGCTCACCCATCGTTTCCAGGTATGTTGGTTTCTTGAAACAAGATCTTATTTTGGTATAAATTATAACTTGTACCAATTGCAATTGTAACTTATGTATAGTCTTGACTATTTTTAATCGTGTTGTTAATAGAGGGATATTGTAAAGAAAATCTGGTCGAGTTTGACATTAATATTTTTGGTGTAGGGTTTTAGGGAAAGACTGTTGGCAGATCCCAAGTTCTTACATAGATTAGCTATTGAAGAATCTATATCAATAACCACCACTCTCTTAGCACAGTACGAGAGGCGCAAAGAGAATTTTTTTGAAGAGCTGGACTACGTTATCACCGATACTCTTAGGGGAATAGTTGTTGATTTTTTCACCGTGTGGCTTCCCGCTCCAACTTTGTCGTTCCTTTCATATGCTGATGAGACATATGCACCTGATGGCATAGATGCTCTAAAAGGTCTTCTCGGCTCCATCCCAGACAATGCGTTTCAAAAGAACCTTGCTGGCAGTGACTGGGATCTAAATCATAGGGTCGCATCTGTGCTTGTTGGTGGCTTGAAGCTTGCTGGTGTTGGATTTATTTCCAGTATCGGTGCTGTTGCTTCCTCAAATGTTTTGTATGGAGTCCGCAGATTCCTTAATCCAGAATTGGGTTCTAACCAAAACAAAAGATCGCCAATACTGAAAACAGCAGCTGTCTATGGAACCTTTCTAGGAACATCAGCAAATCTTCGGTATCAGGTAAATGGAGTGATTGTTATATTAGCTTAAATAGTTACAACTTCTCAATGCTTGCTAAAACATAACCTATATAACTGGTGATAGCTTCATGCCACTTTGTAATTAGTAAGCAAAAAATAGCATTTGTTTCAATTGGTTCCTGTGTAAATAATATCTGTTGTTAACATATCAAATATAATTTAACTACAGATTATTGCTGGTGTGGTGGAGCATCGGATTTCAGATCTATTTGATTCTCAGACACTTCTTGTAAATATGTTATCATTCGTTGCTCGAACGGTCAATTCGTATTGGGGAACTCAGGTCAGTAACCCGTCACTTTTACCCTCTAATTTCATGCTCCGCTTTACTTGTTTTTCTGCTTTTGAAACACAATACGGAGTTATAGGAACCTCATCAGAAGTTCTTTGTAAAATCATGCTATCGAAACTTATACCACATTGCTGTGTTGTTCACAATTGCATAGATGGTTCATGATTATTCTTGTCTTGCGCACATACACATTCTCAAAGCCTGATTATACTTTTCAGTGATCTTCCTTTTCTGCACAACAGTAATCATAACAGTTGATTTCTCGGTATTGATTTAATTTTTGCTTTCTTGTGAATATTTCAGCAATGGATCGACCTTGCACGCCACACTGGACTCCAAACTCGCAAGAGTGAAGTGCAGGAGAACGAAGAACTGTCTTACCAGGCTCCAGATTCTCCCAATCCCGCTGCAGTGGGATGCAATTTGACTCCAGATTCTCCCAATCCCGCTGCACTTGGATGCAATTTGACAGAAGACGCGAGCATTGACGAAATCAAGAATCAATGATTCATAAATCGTTCTTCCCTTGGGTGATGGAGTAGGAGAGACTCAGGGAGGAGATTCAAGATACCAGCTTGAAAAGCAAAACCAACAATTACAAATTTATAGTTGAAAAAATGTATAGAAATCTCTAGAGGGAAGATTGTAAACAATTATAGTGTTTTTGTACTTAAACTTCCATTATCAATTGTTTACAAGGTGGATTAGTACAAACAGACAGGAAGATTTTGTCTACTAATCTCCCTAATTAGGGTTTACACTCAGTTCCTGCTCCTCCTTCATCCTATGTAGCAGCTTCTGTTTCACTTTCTCAAAAGCAAGTTCCAAATTGTTCAGCTGCAAAACCAATTAAATTTTTAGTTTCTTGTGATATTTACAGTAATTCACAGTGAGACATGTATAGCAGTCTCATACCTCTTGTTTAGCAAACCTGTTATGGATAAACAACCCACTAAACAGATCATAACTATCCTTCTCTGAGCTCTCTTTCTGCAAGTAATTGAAGAGTGGAAAATAATAAGCTTATATCAACATTTAACGGCAATGTCACAATGATGATATCAAAATCATTCTTCAAACACAAGAATATGAGAAAGTACCAGTTGCATGAGTTTCTCAAAGTTTCTGGTGTCGATACGTGTAGACTCGATCTCCATTTCCGACAGGGTCCTGTGATAAAATAAAATAAGATTTATCTCATAACTTCAGAACATACTAGAATTACTGTAACATGTCAGAATTGGTTTAACCTCCCAATAACATGAGTGAGAAACTGAGTCCTGGCTGCTAGCTTGTCATGTTCTTCAGACGACATTTCCAGCATTTTGCATCCCTGTCGTCGATAGAATTGTCTTCAAATAAGAAAAACTCATATCGTTTAAGTAATTTTTTGAACTCTCTACACACACACATTCTCTAAGACAAAGTTCATTCAAAATTGTTATGTACTTGACATTATGTAAGCAGTAAGCTAGATAAAAATGGTGCATTTTGCTTAGGGGTTTTGGCTCCAAGCAGTAATCCGTCCGACTCATATAAATTGTGCATTAAATTGTGAATGAATTCGTATTTGTTAGAAATATGTATGTAGACCAAAAACTTTAAAATCTAACTTATCTTTAACTCAATTCATCAAAAAAAATTACCCTCTAACCAATCTCCACTCCAAATCTGCTGTGATCTTCTAAAATTTGAATGTCATTTTCAAAGGATTATTGGAAGTAGCTTGCTCACTAATCATACCTCACCACTTGGGGGCATCTAGTACTATTTTTATTGGATGGCCATTTTCAGTGTGACATTGTGCCACGCAAGGTTAAAGCTGCAACATCCGTGGAGAACAAAACTTTCCTACTGTCACATGTAGCTTCCTCACGGCTCTATCATAGAAGGAAAAGCCAAATACCGATAAAGACTCACAAATTTGTACGTTTAACTACTTCATCATCGTACATGAAATCGATGCTTGTGTCAACAATCCAATCTTATGTTACTAAGGTAACACTTTTGTTCACATACATATTAGATTGAAATATTTTTATCAAAAACCTACGTACAGAGTCTTCAGCTCAAATCATGTATTAGATTTTGATTAATCTTTTATCATCCACCATCAATCAAGTCATAGTCTACATACGACCTCCCATCTAGTTTGTGCTTTCACCTATCAATTTAAAATTTTCGAACAAAGGCTAGAGAACATACCTCTCTTTCGAAGATGCTAATGAAGCTTGAGCACTTAGATTCATCTCTAATCCTCACCTTCTCATACATAAACCTCAACCCTCTCCACCCATCCCTCCCACTCTCCGGCCCAAACATGGGGTGGGTACAAAGCACATCCATCCCCTCCGGCAACACCTGAAAAAACCCGACACGCGATCAGATCACTGGTTCCAATCTCCACGCCTACTTACACGTACAAATTAAATCACACTCACTCGCAGTAGAACTTCTCTCGGGTACTCCTTAACGGACAAAACATCCACAAACAGAGTCGAAGGCTCGAGGCAGAGCAGTGACTCCACAGGCATGGACTCAACCACCTTCTCTAGTGACAAAATAGAAGTGCACACCATGACCACGTCGTTCCCGGACTCCAAAAACGCCTTCACATCACTAATCACAAGATCGAATCCGAATCAATGTGAATAATCAATATGGATGATAAATGTGTGAGTGTTGTGATTAATCACCTGAAAAAAGAGATACCCAATTGGGAGCAGAGGTCGGAGTAGTCGGCGCGAGAAGTAGCGGTCAAGGTGTGGCCTTGCTTGAGCATGGTGGTGGCCAAGAACTGCCCAAAAGGGCCAAAACCAACTATGCCTATCTTGAGGCCAATGGAGCAAGACGAAGAAGATGGAGAAGACATGGTGTGAGGGGGAAAATATTGGAAGGTGTGAAGAGAAAGGAGAGAGTTTTAATGAGGAAAAATAGGGAAAAGAGACGGCTGTTTATGGGTTTTGATGTATGATATTAATGCATGCCGTGTTAGGAAGGTGCGCCAATTTACATGTGGCGGCCACATATTTGTAGGTTACATAACGGCCTTAGGCTCCTCTCGAGTGTACTTAAAATGTGTCATGTGTAGTCGTTGGCACCGGTCAGAAACCCGATTTGACCTTTCAATTCCTTAATTTTCTGAATCATTTGTAGAATTGTTATGCGAGTAATTCGGCTTGAATTTGACTTAGAGTCAGAAATATTAATTTTATAATTATAAAATATATTGACGAGCCCGAATATTAATTTTTGTTGAGAACCCAAATATTAAAATTTGATTGTTATAATTCAAACGAAATATATAATTTAAAAATAAAATAAAAATAAAAATAAAAGATAAATGATACACACGTGTGCATACAAGAGGTGGACACGTCGCGACGCAAACCGATCCAGTTATTATTAATTAATCGACAAGTCTAAGTTTCGAGAACCATTAAACTAAAATTAAATGATTATTTTAAATTAAAAAAATAAATTAAACCATTGACCATGATTCTAGTTTCTTAGTTCGTTCCTAGTTCGAGGTACAAAGTGTCATCAATAATGATAGGGATAATGACACTTTGTTACACCTAACTATAACAAAATGACACTTTCATACCCTAACTATTTTTCTCTATTTTTTAGTACCTGACAATTTTTTTTGACAATCTACTTCTAAAATGTTTGATATGCCTAAAATACTCATGGTGGCGTAAATGAATCTGATTTAAACCGGCCCTATTTGATTTCACTATTAGTTCAATTTTATTTTTTTTCAATTGAACCAGGGGTATTTTGGGTATATTAGGCATTTTAGAGGTAGGTTGTCACAAAAAAATTGTCAGAATACTAAAAAGGAGAAAAAAAATTGTTAGGGTATGAAAGTGTCATTTAGGTATAACAAAATGCATTACATATGCAATTTTTGCAAACACATATCACATAGGATGATTTTGTTGGTGATTAAGCACTTAAATCTATAATGATTTGTTTGATTTGTGGTTTGATTTATTCAGCGCCACAGACGAGTCAGTTTAATCCAAACCATAAGCTTGCTATGGTTTTTCAGTACAAAACAAGTAACTGTAATATAGAAGGGCTCAAAGCCCATTTGATTTTTTCCCTTGGGCTAAAAAACCCCGTCAAAATTTTCCCGTTAAGCCCAAATAGCAGAAAGCTAGTCATCAATTCACTGCTTTGTTTATGGCAATCGATAAAGGAAAAGAAAGTGCAGCGCATTAATTGGGCTCTGGGACCAATCTCACCTATTCATTGCACCTTGTCCTTTTGTCCTTACCTAATCCATGACAAGGACACGTCGACGCTCTCATCCTCTATTCTCAGGGCGCGTTTGGCAATTCCCCAAACCAGCCCTCTCCTCCGTCCCTCACCAAACCAATTACCCAAACAAGCCCTTAACAGCAAAACATTTTTTTCACTACTATAAACTCAGGACTCATCGCACCGTTGAGTCTCATTCTTATCTACTGAGATTGAGACTGAGAGCTATGGCTATTGAAGTGATCTCGCCGTTGAATCCTGACGCTCCGATGTTCGTCCCGATGGCGTATCGGACGGTGGAGGACTACTCCGAGCAGTGGTGGTCCCTGGTCCACTCGTCCCCTTCGTTCCGCGACTACTGGCTCCGCGAGTGTTTCCAAGATCCCCAAATCGTTGACTCCGATCTAGACGACGTTGACGCTCTCTTCGAGAGCTTCTCAGCCAAGCGTAAGCTCTCAGATCTGTACTCAAACGCTCGATTCGTCGATTGCTCACCTCTACTTGTTTCCGATTTTGATTTTTTTTTCTTGATTTCAGAGGATCGGCTGGAGATGAAGAATTGTCGTGAAGATCTGGTCTCGATCGGAGGGTCGAAGTGGAGGAAGGGCCGATCCACGGCGGAGCCGCCGAGGATCTTCGAGAAAGCTCCGAAGATCGTGTACGCGAAGCTGAGTCCGAGAACGATTCAGCAGCCGAGGTAGAGATCGATCGACTGAGTCCGTGTCGCCGAGTCAGGGTTTGTTTATTTACGGAATGAAGTGAATAAGTAATTGTTTTGAATTTGTAGTTTGTTTATTTATTTTCTGTTTTCGCTGTAACTCTTTTTCGTGTATAGAGACTCTGACTTCAGTTTAGAACTTAACAACAGTTGTGCTTAAAACGAATGATTATATCTATAATCGTGGATTAAAATACAAATATGGAGCTCTAATTGTTGTCTAGATCTTAGCCGTCGATGTCATCTTGGCCCCAGTTGGTGGCTGATTTGCCGATTTTGTGAAGAACTCTGATGACTTCGTCTGTGGTGACGTTGCCGGTTACAACGACCTTGTTGAGTTGCTTGTCGACGTCGTATGTTTCAATATCTGCAAGAAACACCAAAAGCTGTCATTTTCATGAACACAACAACATAGACTCGAATAATGGGTTTTGCTTAGAGTACCTTCGATTTTCTTGATGGCTTTGAGGATTTTCTTGATGCAATCATCACAGTGCAACCCAACCTTCAATTCCACCACCTGAAACCAAAACCAAAAACCCATTTGAATGATTCTGGAAATGAATATTTTGAAATGGGTAGTAGCAAAGAGTGAGTGAGTGATGAGCTTCACTTACGTTGGCCATTTTGTTTGTTGATGAATTGGAATGAAGAGAGAAAATGTTTCTTCTTCTCTTGTGAGAGAAGCATATATGCATATAAATAAGAATGGTACTGAGGAATTGGATTCTTTACTTGCGGTGCATAATGGGAAGAAAAGTTTCTTTCTTTTTATTCCATCTTTATTGACTTTAGATTGATAACATCATGGTAGGAGCTGTATCCAACCCCAAGGAGGCAACCAAATTGTGCCTAGTTCCTGGTGCCAACCTTGGAAGATGTGTCTATGTCAACAAGTCCACATAAAACATCAAATTTAGTGTGAATTTGGGTGATTTGGTAGTGGGATTCAAGTTGAAAGAACCAAATCACTAAATGGTGTTTGTGATTTGGCATTGGGGTGAAGATAGCGTAATATGTTCGGAAAATTCTAGATAATCACTTTAACAATACGCGAGTTTCACACGAACTTTCTTCAGTACAAAATTAATTTAAGAGGTGTCATAAGTATCAAAAAGTCTCACTTTGCCCTTTTATGTTATTTTTTTTTTAAATTATGTTAAGTTTTTGTGAAATGACGAGTATCTAAAAATTTAAAATAAGTAAATAAAAATGATTTTGAACTTATTTTTTCTAATTTTTTTTACAAAAACAAAGAATAAATAAACTTTTTAAACAAATTTGCTCAACACACAAAGTCGAGGTCCAGGCCAGTGTAATGGTACAAGAGGGACTCGCACGACATGCGGGTGTTAGCAGGTGCGAACTCCAACACAAGTTTTGAAAGGTACTTAAAGCAACTGAGAGGACACGCGGGTGTTAGCGGATGTGAATGCCAACACAAATTCTGTATGGTACCGGCGGCTTAAAAGAACACAACACATTTGAGGCACTAAACTCTCCAAGAGATTCATGACATAACCATGTGTCTCACGGAGAAGTCGAGTCAGGCGGCCCGATTTGGGTGGGATAGTCCAACTCAACCGAATTGGCCGAACACGGGCAAGATGGCCTAAGATGCACGGAACAAGCTGCCATGCACAAGTGGATGCAAGAAGGTGAGAAATTGTGTCAAAAGCATATGCGCATATTCGTGCATAAGGATATGGATTCGACCCTCAACTGGCCGATACTAGAGCTGGTCAGCGCCTTGCGCTCGGCGTGCGGCCCAATTCAGCAACACATTCCAAAATATTCTAAACGAGCGAAAATCTCTAGAAAGTTATGGGGTCGTTCAAGTCTATAGTGTTGCTTGAAAAAATTTAATATATTTCAATGATGCTCTCTAAAAAGTCAATCTTGGTAATCCACTTGATGAAATCCTAACCATTAATTAATTAAGTGGCATGGCTTGGGTATATACACATGTTCATTTGAGAAGTCAACCCAGAGCTCCACATTGTACTATACATTATCAAAACCTAGTACTGGCATAAATTAAGAAATTTTCTCATATTTTCATTTTGCCTCCTATTAAATATGATCCGGATAATATTGACTTAGGCATGAGTGAAAAAGGGTTGTGATATAGAGTCCAAATAGAATAGGTAAAATATAGAAGAGTAAGGTGAGAAATTGGGGTTTTGAAACATGAATTGAGAATGAGTAAAAGAGAAACTAATAGGTTAGGCTCCTACTAAAATCAATCTAAATATCGGATAGCCACTAAATAAAGGCCCATAAAATATAGCACAACCTATTAAAATATAAATGCCAAATATGAAATATTAAAGGCGAGAGGCTAAACGACATCGTCTACAACAAAGAGTTGGCTAAGTAGAGTAGAGAAAACAAGGGCATGTGTTCGGATAAGACTGCAAGTGAAAAAATGTCGTCTTCTTCGCTTGAGCCCCTATATAATGTTCTTTTCTATGTTCTAGGAATTATCGAATATCTGAATAATGTTTTAGTTGCCCCTTGAAGACCTCTTGCACTTTTAAAGTTGAGTTGCAACTATCCGAATTATGAATCAATGCAATTTTAAATTTTATTGGTTAGTTGTTCGTATAATTTTTGAAATTTATTGTCAGTATCGTTACACTAGTACCAGAGCCGACAATTTCGTGACCGACAACTCCGTAACCGAGACGACAATTGAAGCTATGATTGACGGGATATCAAAGAAGGAGATGCTATTTGAGCCGGCGATTCCGTCACGTTGTTTTCACACTCTCAAACTCTCAAACTCATCAAACTCATCGTATTTGAAATATTTTTATTTGGGTTTTTATATATGAGCTTATGTGCAAAAGTTACAAGTATTTGAAGTTGAGCTGGTTCAATGTTCATATTTTTCTCGTCCTTGACCGACTCATAAAGCCCTTAAATCCTCGCCCTCGTCAAATTCTATGGTTATGAAATGAATGCTATTATTTCATTAGATATATAAGTAGATACAAACTCTAAAAATGGCTTTATAGTTGAGAATTAATAATAAAAGTTTCCAGACTTGATGAGATTCAATTCCAATCCATATAGGATATAAATAAAGTATAAGAACATTATATTATTGATTATTGCTGGTGTTCATGAACTCTTTGGATATAGAATAGGCCTAACTTAAATAGGGAATTAAATAGTAAATATTATAGCATAAATAGTGTGAGTTGTAATAAGAGAAAGAACTATTTATACCGAGAATACGTTAAATAATTAGAAATATGAGTAAAAATTAATAACTTAATCTAGAATTAACGAGAGACTAACAGTAATTGGGGTCACGATGTAGAATATATCTCACTATTTGTTGTTTCAGCTGTTCATCGCGATGTCGAGTTAGTTGCTTAATAATTTTTGTGTTTTTCTTTAAAAATGATAGAAAATAAATTAAATAACAATTATTATATCATGTACGAATCACAAATTACATTAAAATTCATTCGATATTTTATAAAATGTTTAATTTTCTTTTGAGAATTACATTAAATTTGATATGCTCATAAAATTTCCCTTCTTACAAGTATCGAAGTTACGGTAAGAAAAACTATTCAGAAACTGATAAAACTCACACTATTCATGGAGAGGTGTGTATTGGTTTGGAACCTGTTGTGACTTGTGAGAGTGGAAAAGAACTAAAGGGTAGATTAATGTTAAAAAAAAACTTGTTTAATCATGTGAAGAAAGCAAGTGTTTCCTTTGCTTGCTCAAAGCCGCGCACTATTCGCGGGAACATGCTAAACTGCGCCGACCACACGCTCACGCGCGCGTACACCGCGCGTGGGGTTTCTGCCAGGTCGGCAGCCAGGTCGGACGTTGACAAAAGTGGCAACATTTAGATATTTTAACTCAATCAACCTTGACGTTACTTCAACTATAAATCCTCAACCAAACAATTGACTCCCCACCAATCACCACACTCCACGTGTCGATCTGTTTGTCAAGATCCTTCACCTGAAAACCAAGCACCCCCAATCCTGTTTCCTTTTTATCTTCCTCCAATCAAACCCAATTCCCAATCCCAAATCCGATTCACCATTCTTGTTCTGAGACAAATCTGAATTCTCAATTCTGAGCCAGCTCAGACCCAGATCGGACCGATATGGGCAACGTCATCAGAACCCTCCTCGGCCGTTGCTGCGATTCCGCCGCCTCCGCCGCCGCCGGATACGGCCAATATACGGCCGCCGGAGGAGGCGTTTCCGCTCTGGCCCGTGATATTATCCACTTCGAAACCAATTCCGAGGTAAATTCTCTCAATTTCGAGCTTTTTAGCCATTCCTCTGAATTGGGTTTGTGGGATTGAGCTGAAAGTTTGATTTTTTACACAATTCAAAGGTGCCGGAGGGTCTGGGGAAGCTCGTCGTCTCCTCGAAGAAAGCTCAGGCGAACTGGTAAGTGATTTTTCCAGATCAGTCAAAGCTAGTGATTCACTCTTTGTTTTTTCATTTTATCTATATAATTGTTGTGTTGATCCGTTTTCAATGTGGGAATGTTTGATTTTTAAGGTACGGGAAGTTGTCGGAGGCGTGGAGCGAAGCAAACCCGCCGCCGAGGACGCCGGAGGAGGCGTCCCGGTTCGTGGTTCAGACATTGAAGAATCACCAAAAGGCTGATGTTGAGGTGCAATATTTTGGTCATGTGGTGTGGTTTGAACAAAAAATTGGTGATTATTTTATGTGACACTGGTTCTTAAATATATGACAGGGTTTGTGTGCTTACTATGGACTTCCTCTTCCTCACACGCTCACTCCAGCCTCTGCCGGAGCTCCGGCATCGGCTCCGACGGCCTCGTCGCTGCCTCAAGGAGTGAAATTTGAATTGCATACTCTACCGGTTAGATTTTTCAAACCTGGAGTCAAAATTCATTTCCAATTAATTTTTTTTGTTAATAAATATTATTAATATAAATTATTTATTATTAAATAAGTATTATAATTTAATGAATAATGACGTCAATTTGAAATTTTGATGAATAATTAAGGGCAACTTTGACTTTTCACACAAAATAAAATTTATCCCTCCAAAATTTATGGGACCAAAAATGACAAATCCGGTGAGCGGAAATGACAAGTTAAACTTAAGTGTATTAAAGTTAGTTACGGTATCTTTTGAGTGTATCAGTATGTCCTTTCTCCATACATTTTTACTGATAATAACATCGTTAAAATTAAAATGAAAACACGAAAATTTGTATCAAAATTCTTTTAAAAATAAAAATTATATGTCAAATTTAATAATATATGTTTTGTATTGTTTTTACCAGCAATAAATTATACAGTTCTATCACTGTCGTAAAAGTTAAAATCAGTAACCTCGTATTTTAATTTTTCTTTGTTCTTACATAAGCAAAATTAGACCTGTCCAATTATAAATGACTTGTCTTCTATTTGTTTTGATAAATTTTGCAAAATTGATGCAAAAACAAAAAAAAGTTTGGTTGGTTGGTTCATGTCATAATTTCGCAATTAACAAAATTACAAATTACAAAAACTTTGTACAAAATTCGTATAATACAAGGAGAGTTTTTACCAATATTCTTTGGTTTTAGCAATGACCACGGTCCAAGAAATGACTCATTTTCTGTTTGTTTGATGAATTTTCCGAAATGGTGCAAAAAAATTGGTTGGTTCACGTCGCAATATTTTGCAATTAACGAAATACACAAATTTTGTATAAAAGTCGGACAATATAAGGAGTGTTTTTACCGTTATTGTTTGATTTTAGCAGATTTTGATGATGTTTTTTTGGGTGAAACTAGGTGGATGGAAAAGCAATACCAGATGGAGACACAGTGACAGTTTATGTGAGCACAGCCGATCCTAGAGAGTCCTCATGTGTTCCCAGAGATGTACACGAAGCAGCCATTCAGAGGTCGAAGGCTCGCGCCGCCAAGAACTATACAAAAGCCGATGCTCTCCATAAGAAAATTATTGATTCAGGTTACAGGTTTGTTTCTGATCTCTAACCTCACTTCCTCACATGAATTTCTGGGTTTTTGTGTCCTCATCTATAGTTTTCTGGGTTTTTCTTTGCAGGGTCCTACCTATCCATAACGAGGAGGTCCTTGCCAAAAAGTATAGGATTCGACTAAGGTAACATATTGCAATGATACTTGTGAAAAGTCTATATAAGTGTAAAATCAGAATTTGGTAAAATTTATTCATGAATCACATTGTCGTAAAAAATATCTCTCAACTATTAAATTAAAGTTTAAATCTTTCGCAAAAGACATCTGTAAATTACGATTATTGCGGGAGCTGTATGTCAACTATTAATTTTAGGGATAATTGTAAAAATGTCCTATTATTTAACACTTGCAGTAAAAAAAAAGTATCTTGTTAATGGCAAGAAAATGCGTGTTGTTTACATACTTTTGCAAAATGTGTATTTTTTATGAAAATGACGAAATTGACCTTGAAATTAATAATTACTTTTTTATAAAAAATATTTTAATTTTTTTTCGTCATTTTATCTTTTAATCATGTTATAAGTCTTAATTTTAAGAGCAATTTTATCATTTTTATAAAATATACACATTTTGAAAAAAAATATGTAAACAACATAACACTTCTTACAATCAACAAACAAAAAGACACTTAACACTTTCTTGTAATTGTCTTTTTACTTTTAGGTCAAGATAAAGTTTGAATGCCGAAATGCCTCGCGATTTTTTTTTAAAAAAACAGCATATTGCCATCATTATTGCATAATATAATCAAATGTTTGAAAAAATAATAAACACGTTGAAGCATCTTATTTTGTTTTGATAATTTTGTTCTATGTTTAAAAGTTTGGAGGGCAAAAACAATCGTTTTGAAAAAAGAAAGAAGAAAAAGAGTGATAACGTCACCGGAAAAGTGATATTTTCAATCTAAGAGACAGATTTTGTTGAACGCTCAAAAAAATGACCATTGACATAGTTTTTGCCATAAAAATAGTACATGAGTATACAATTCTCCATATTCTATATGTACACACTAAAAGTGGATCATGCACAAATGCAAATGCAGTGGAATAGATGCACCAGAGAGTAAAATGCCATATGGGAAAGATGCAAGAGATGAGCTAGCTAAGCTCATTGAAGGGAAGAGCCTCAAAGTATTGGTCTACGGCGAGGACCGATACGGCCGATGTGTAGGTGACATCTACTGCAATGGTGTTTTTGCACAGGAAAGGATGCTCAAGAAAGGATTTGCATGGCACTACACAGCCTACGACAAACGCCCCGAACTAGCAAAGGTCAGAAACAAATAATCATATCTATTCCGATGATTCCAATCCTCATGCTAAATGATATTGCTATTTAATTCTTGCTGATAAAAAACAATCATGAAATGCTATGCAACAGTGGGAAAAGGAAGCTCAAGCTAAAAGAGTCGGGTTGTGGGCTGCAGCCAACCCCGAGAAGCCATGGGAATATAGGAAGAACAAACGCGAAGGAAGGTGAACACTTGACTAGACAGGAAGGAGCTCGACTACTATCCACACACAAAAAAAGATGATAATTTTTTCCTAGACAGTTGTCAAGGAATGATTTTTTACTGTAATATGTATTGTAATGAGAATATGTATGTAAACAATGTCATTTATTTAAGAAATAAAACATACCATTCTAATAATCTACTACTTATATGCAATGCTAGATTCACATTATTTTCCCAAACGAACTGCCCGTGTTATGGAGGAAAAAATTGTTATATATGAAATTATGTTAAATTCTCGAGAATGTTTGCTTTATTAAACACGGCGATAACAGTGTCATGGTATAATTAACTTCTTGCAGAACATGATAAGATGTCTATCATAAATAATCTCGAAAATACAAGTGCAACACAACTTCAATTTCGAAGACGGCAAACAATAAACTAAATGGGATGTAATGAAAACGCGGTGAAAAGGAAGTTCACAATTAAATGGAAGAATAAAAACCAGAGTTCAAGACGCATCCTCCGGTTGTTATGCATGGTAACAGAATTAGAGTGGCCCCAATAATAATACACTGCAAAAGAAAAAGAAGCATGGACAAGTAAGTACACAATTAGAAAATCTATGACAATAGTTAAATAGAAGGTTTTGCAGAGTTAGCTCATTTCAGTGGAATATCTTGCAAAAACATTGGAAAATAACCAATACTTAACATGATGTATACATATTTAAACTCGAAACAGCCCACAATAGAAAATGTGCAAATGCTTATTATTGTCCGTTCACTATCCATATTACAAATAAAGATATAAAATAACTTATATTTTCCGTTATCTTTGTTTTATATTGCTATCAGTAGAAATGAGCTATAACCAATTTTCAACTGTGAAGATTGAATAATTTTCGGGTGAGGCAGTGTTCAGCACAAGGCTTGTAGAAAATAATATTCAATTGTTCACAGCAATCCGCACAATGTGGTTTCAAAATGAACAGCAGGGGACAATTATAGGATAGAGTTGTAAGAAAAATAGCAGCACAGATCGATTTAACGATAAATATCAGCAAGAATCTAGCAATCTAGCAGTATCACAAGCTCCATAGCAACGGTAATCGCTAATATGTAACACGTATGTAAAATGCATGGTTGCTAATATATCGTGGGTAAGTGCTGAAAGTTTATAACAACGTAGTCAAGATGACATAAGAGATCAGTATTCTAATGGTAAACTTCAGTAACTAGATTATGGTACTAGTAAGCCGGCATAAGCTTTGATATGGGATTAGGTATTCATGGGTGCGCAAAAACAAATGGCAAGAAAGGATGGCTGAACATATAAATTAAGATGTGCCAAAAGAGATGAACAGGGAATCATAAATAGTTCACCGATTGGATATAAGATCAACAAATAATCATCTCACTGAACCTTCGAGGAGGTGTTAGACCAAATATCTAAGGAACTACACAGGTTCGATTACATTATCATAAGGATTTTCAAATTTTGCATCCTTGGAAAACACTCGATCTAAAGGTTAAAGCTAACTAATGGCGATGACGCATTTGCTAATACCAAATAAGATAAAACGGAAGTTACAGTCAAATCAAGTAGCCAACAAGATAAAAAAATATACAAAAAGGAAATGCAACTTACTATTTCACAAATAATTTCAGCAAGAAGCACATTGTCCATTATCTTGCATCCTCCTTCACTTCATCCGAATCCGAGTCACTTGCATTGTAACCTAGGCGAACCCAAATTCCATATCAATGTCCGAGAAACAAAGCATCTACACAGACTCAACCATCAGCAACAGCACAATATCAATACCTGGACGCTTGTCACTAACTTTCCAAGCAGAAGCTCGACTCTTGGAAGCTCTACTTATCCAAGCCCGTCCCTTGGTTAGAAACAAACAAAACAATTTGTTCTCAATAATCACAAGTTAACAAAGAAATGATAACTTTTGAAAACTCCCCACTAAAAATCGAGTCCTCCTCAAACACATAGCCACAAACAAACCAATCCGAAATGGGTTTTTCCTGATTTCATACTCCAGAGTTTCCCCCAAACTTTCAAGGCAACCAAACACACACACATATAACAATCAAACCCAAATGACAAAACCCAAAACACGAAAAGGGTCGAATTGAGGAATGACCTTGTGGGGGTCTCTGGGGACGCCATAGCCGCTATAGTACATCTGACCCACCAAGACCTGCATTGTGATGTCGCCGGCTTTGGCCTCCTTGAGCGAGTCCTGGAACCACCGCTTCACGCAGTCGGAGACAACGTCGGAGAGCGGCGACCGCTTCACCTCGGACCCGGAGCTCTCCATCTTGTTCCTCTTCGACCGGAGCACGATCGGCGATTTCGCTGTTTTCGGGGTAGAAACTCGATCTTTCGATGTGGGTAATCTGTGATGGAATCGGTCTGATGATGCGGCGATTCTCACGAATTCTCTGAGCTCGGTTGGGGAAGGGAGTGATTTTCCCATAAAACAAACAGAGGAAAATGTAAATGTTGAATTGGGAAAGATTTGATTTTTTTAATGAATTTGACGGAAAGGAGAGAGCTTCTTTTCCTCTTTTTCGTGTTTTTGAGGCTTTTTGGATTTGCTTTCTTATCTGGGTTTCATGGATATTGCTGGGGTTTAAAAACTCTGGATTTTATAATTTGGATTTTCCAGGAAATTTCATTTTCATATTAATTTTTTTTTTTATTTGACTTAAAATAGTATCACAAAATCTCCTTTACAGAGAGAACTTTAAAATAAAATTTCAAAATCTATAAAAAAATAATAATAATAATAATACCAATTTGTAAGTATAATTATGAATAGTTGTTAACACTTCCATAGTCTTACATTTATTTGCATATGAAACTCCATAAAATTAAGGTAGACCGAGTTTTAGTCTCAAGCTTTTTCCAAGGTCACATGGTCAAATTTTAATTTTTTAATATTATTTTATAATCCCGTTTCTCGGAATTTCTTTGAATCCTAAATTTTAAAACATTAATTATAAAATTAAAAATAATAATATATTTAAATCGGATTCATTCCATGTGAGTTTTAATTTAACAAAGGACAAGGGTAATTGAATAAATTGATTATGAACATTTTTTTTAATTAGTTATGAATTATTTTAATTTATAAAAAGGTGCTTATGAAATTTTAAGGTGAACTTATCATTATTTTTAAAAAAGAACTGCTACAATTTGAGCCTCAAATTATTAATAATATTCTTGTTGCTAAATAATATTCTTGTTTTTCCCCAAAATAAAATAAAATAAGCAGCGATTCCAAGAATTTGGAGATTGTTCGTTACCGCGATTCTGCTATAAAAGTGGACGGGCCGAGTGAGTGAGTACTAAAGCCTTACTAATCGAAATGGCCCAATATAGGCCCATTTTTGAATGGGAAAGCCATAGTGACAGTGGGCTCGGCCCATAATAGACGAGGTCAACTTATATAAGAAGCTTAACTCAAATTTAGATTTTTCTTCCATAGATAAGAACTAAATTATTGTGATAAGACACTTCATTTCTTAACTCTGCTGTCTGCTGTGTGTATAGTTACATGAATTCTTCCAAATCAAGAATTAATAAAAAAATAACAATTATTATTTTAAAACATGTAAGTATTTGACACGGCTCATATTATGAACTAAGAATTAAATTAATTTTTGTTTTATTGTGAAAAAGTCGTATATAGTTCTCAAATTCGACTCTACAATCTTATCCATCCATCAATCTCCTCAATTTCCAATCTTGTACTCAATAAAATACACATTTTCCATTTATGCTAATCATCGATACTTAAATTTGATTAGCCATGTAAATTACATATTTATCTATTGCATAAGAAAATGGGTGAATGATGCATGCATGGAGAGGGACATGGACATGACATTAACATGTTTAATCAAATTAAATTACACAAACTTGGTCACATTATTGCAATGTGTAAGTAATCAATATTTACACTGACGGGGTGCACTCTAATACAAACGGGTCTAGTATTCAAATCGCCTGAACCACATTTAACCGTTAGATTGCTGAAAATGTGTGCGTTATTCCAGCGCGCGACACGTGGTAGAGAAATTCTACCATCAAGTCTGTAACATTTTATCTATTTTACATAATCCATTTACTCTAACATTCTACCCGTTTGGACTGGTTTATATACATGAATGATCTTTACATTAATAATATGTATTATATACGTCCCCTCAAAAAATTTAATTAGTTAACTTTTTATGAGTGTCAATTTATACAAACATATTGATGGAGATCTAGACAACAATAACTTATAAAATATCTACTAAGTGCTTGTAGTCACGACAAATAAAATAATTTGTTTGAATTATAATGGATGTATTTTTCATTAGAAAGACTACAAATGGAGCTAAAAGGTTGAACAATAAATAATAATTTGAATAAAGAATAGTTTGTAAAAATGTCTTTGTTGATTCAACTTATATAATGCACCCACTGGCCTCATTTCTTATTCCACAGTCGCGAGTCTTCTTATCATGATAACAAGTCATATTGTAAAGGTGATAGAGACATTTTCGTATCAATGCTTTGTGAGATAATGCATGGATTAGAACATATAAAATATGGCATATCCAATGTGTGTCACACATATTCTACAACTAAATTGTTCCTAGGAACAACATCCTAGTTAAATTTACCATAATCAAACCTAATTTTTCTTCAATTTTTTGCACATTTGCATAGTCAAATTTAAATTTGATTAGGGTATGGCCTAAACCTAGAGTTTACTAGTATAATCGTCAGGTTCTAACAGCATAAATTGACACATGTATTCACTCACAAGTCACAACCCCACATCTAAACTTGTAGGGTAATTTTCCTTCAAATGACTGAGAAATTTTTACAATATGGTATGCGATTTGTTAAATGAAAACAACATTAGCTATGAGCCATTAGTTAAGAATGTCAATAAGATAAATTCAAACAAAATTTTTGATTTTAATTCAATAAGTATATGTTTTTTCTTCCACGATTCTAATTTAGTACCGAAAATACTTGTTACTTTAATCCACACATGCACACGTATAAATATTCCATATCATAATTAATTTGTTTTGAATCTTGAAAAATTCTCTCGGTAAATTTATTTTCCAGTTCCGTCGTATTGATAATATCATATTCTATTAATATTGATGTTTTCTCCGTTATAATAATAATAATAATAATAATATTATTATTATTAATAACATAAAAATTTATAATTTATAATTTCTATTTTTATCTTACATATTAAATTAAAAATAACCAATGTCGGTCAGATTCTAAATATTCTTATCATTGCATAATTAATTACCATTATCCAGTTGTTAACGTCTAATGTGTGCAACAGAAAATCAATTATGTTCCACCTTATGTTGCTTTATATATAGTACACCTTAAATTTAATACGAAAAGTAAGTCGGTAAAATTTTGTGGTAGACGAATCGGTATCCATATATTCGAAATAAAATAAAATAAAATAATTTGAAAGTGAAGACCAAGTTGGCTAAAAGTGGACCGAGTCGTATTCAATAACCTAATAGCAAGGCACAAACAATATATGCCTCCGTCGTCACTCCCCTCTTTTGGATGTGTTCAAGTTTAAGCATTAATTAATTCTATTCCTTGCAAAATGCTCCAATTCTTGCATCCCTATTGCTTCTCTTCGTTCCTTATTTCATGTCTTTCCATCATTTCTTGACTAATAATCTTACACGTCTCGCTGGTTATTTTTAGTTTTCTATTTTAAGAATTGGTTCTTCGACCCTCAATCTCTATGTCCAATTCCCAATTTCAGTATTATTTGGAAAGATCACCAACTAGTATGATAGTTATATTTAAAACATGTTCATATAGGGAATGGATATTTCAAATAACATTGCTTATCGTTAATAAAAATCTTATGTAATACATATAAGGTAATCATTTTTATAAGAAAAGGTATCTTTAGGCTATAACATATGGATCAACAACTTGTATGATGGGAGTTTTGGTATTCAATGTCTTTTCGAAGTAAAAAAAATTCTGTTAGCAAAATGTTGGTGGCGCTTTGCCGAAGCTGATTTTTCATTATTATGGAAACGAGTGATGTACCCTAAATGTTAAAATAGGCCAATGGTTAAGTCCATGTGTTTATGTTTAGTAAAATATGACGGCTCGCGTTTCAGATGTGTCAAATCCCGCTACCCTGAACAGAGTCAAATCCCGAACACTTTTCCAGAGCGAAGTACCCTGGGCCTAAAGTCTCAAATGGTCTTGACTTTCCCCCGAGCTGGGATCTAGACCTAGTCTTCCCCTCTTCCCAATCTTCTACAGGATCAATGACATAAACATCAATCTCATTCGAAAGTAATTGATGAGAAACTCTGCCACCCTTGTCTCGAGTAGACTTTCCCATTTTAGAAACATTCGCTTTAGACTTAACAATTTTAAACAGTATATGACGTATTTGCTTTTCCTTCCTATCTATTCTTATTTTTGTAATCTATATCATCATCTTTTAGTCAATCTACTTTTCTATTATTCTCTCTCATCTTTTATTCTATCACTCATTTTGTTCCCGTCTCCTTTAATATTTCTCCACCTCCCTCAATTTCTTTTCTCCGTCTTGATTATTATGGCTTAATAAATTACAGGTCAAGTTCATGTGCCTCATGTACCACCATCTCTCAAGTTCTTAGATATATTCACCAAAAGCTTCCCGACTGCTCTCTTTGAAGACTTTTGCTCCAGTCAGAGCATTCAGAAACCTACTGCTCCGACTGTGTGGGTGTGTTAGAATAGACAGATGGTTAAACTCATGTGTTTATGACATGTTTAGTAAAATATGACGACTAGAGTTTTAGATGTGTCAGTCTAGGGTTTTCTTATATGTGAGAACTTTTTCTCTGTAAATAGAGTCTATAGTGAGGTATACTAGGTATTTTCACATCAAGTATTCAATTAATAAACAATTTCACTAAATATAGATGGGATGCATCTTAGTGGAAACTGGGCACATTCTCACCACACCATCCTCCTCCTCCCTCTTGATGAGACATATCACTGGGTTTCCCCAATACCCTGCTTTTGGTGACGTGTTTGGGTTAGTTTCAGTATATTGGCATTTGGGTTTTAGATCAATTATTTGTTTTTGAGAAGACAAATGGGTTGACACACAAACTTTGGTTTAATGATTTCTAGAGTTATACTCTCTTGTCTCTGGGGCCAAGCGATCGGTTTAAGATTATTGGGACGGAAATTACTGAATTTTCATTTTCAATATACTTCTACCAAACAAGAAACTAACAAAGGTAGGAAATTTAGCGGCGTTCCTACAGAGATTTGTTCTATATCTCTTGTGACTAACAGACTTAATTAGGGTCTAAACTGTTGCAGATTTTTGGAATGCAACGCCTACGCCATCATTTTTGACTGTGCAGCTGAAGTGAGGCCCGCCTGGTCTAAACTTATTTGAATGACCTATGTCCCTCTCGAATTTAAAATCTTTGCTTGGCGTGCAGCTCATGATGCAATCTCGACTTTAGATTTTCTTACAGACAGAATGATTTTTGTGACCAATATTTGTGTGTTATGTGAACATTTTGAGGACTTTGCTTTCTAATTGTCATGGGTAAGTGTCTTTTTTGCCAGCCAAACTCTTAAGTCATTTTTGCATTGATTTTTTGTTCATGCTAACTCTCAATGCTTATGTATACGTTTGAGTGCTTGTGCCGATTTTACTTTCTTTTTTTCTTAATCTTTGATTACTAATATTAAAAAAATAACTCGTATTTATTTAACACAAAGTCTAAGCTAGGTCCTTTCATATGGTTTTAACATGTGTGCCATTAGGCATACCATAGGGAATCCCAAACACATGGGTCCAGTTCAGCCGTCGTCACCGACCAAACAAGCACCAAAAAAATAGGTTGTCTTAATTCACCTCGTTGATTCAAAACGTGCAACTGAAGAAGAAATAGTATTAAATAAATAAATCCAATCCAAACACACACAAACACAGACAGTGGTAGTGTTTACAAGTGAACAATCACACGAACGCATTTTTATTAATAGAGGAAGCAAAAAACAATAGGATTTGTTACCCATATCGCTTCCTTCCAAATCCAAACCCAAACAAAACACACAAATTAATCACAAACGAGTCTCAGCCCATCCAGGCCCAGAGGTTGACCGTGATAGCACTGGACCCCACACTATTATTTTATTTTGTTATCGTGGTGTCGGCCGCAGAGGATTGATTTGATTTGATTATGGTCAAATGGCGAGAACCAGACCGGGCACGGACTTGCCGGTTCGGCTGCTCTCCCAGACGGAGGGGCAGTGGCGGCGGGAGCTGGTGATCTCCGGCGTCGAGCCGCCGAGGCGCGTGACGGTGAGTGAGGTGTTGAAGTACTCGCGGACCTGGGTGATTATCCCATCCGTGACGGTCCACGCGTGAACCCAGGAGATCGAACGGCCGTGATCGCAGCCCTCCACGAGGACGAAGGATCCGAGGGACTCGATCTCGAGGGGGACGAATGTGAAAAGATCCTGATCGTTGGTGGTGGCGGCGCCGGTGAGGAGGCGCATCATAAACTGGTGGGTCGGAGGGCCATGGAACCACCACTCGAGGTCGGGGGCTAGGATCTGGTGCACCGTGCCTACGTCACGACACCTCAGGGCCTCATACAGGGCCAGAACCACCCTCTGATTCTTCGAATCTTCTCCTGTTCCCTCCAGAACTAGTTCCTGTGTGTTAGCCAGTTCTGGTCGAAGATTCACGACGGACCGGGAAATTGAACTGGATTGATTCGATTCGGTTTGATTGGGAGAAGGTTGAGCCGGAAATGGGAATGAGCAATGAGTCTGTTGGGGAAGACGAAGGAGCTTTTATAGGGGAGAGGAGACAAATCCTCTGCATCCGTTCCTATTCTAAGTCGACCACGTGGCTTCGGACAGCTATTTCACAAACGTGTGGATGCATCGAATACGCTCATTTGGATATATACGAGTTTAAAATAGTGTATTTGGTCCCAGTATTTACTGTGTACTAAAAATATTGTATTTGGTGCCACTTCCACAGTTTGAACTTTGAAGTTTTATTTTTATAAAAACAAAAACTGATTAAATCTCAATTAAGACAACAGAAGCTAATTAATGATATTATTACAGGTGTATATATATGTGAATAGATCTTCTTTTGACTATTAATTTCAATATGTCAGGCGGATGAAATAAATATCAGGACACTTAATTTTTCTTTATCATATTTTTACTTTAGATCTCTTCAAATGTGGGTTTTAACAAAAATAATTCCCCAAGAGATTAATAATATATATTTTTGGAGTTTGAATCTTCGTAATTGAGTTAGGAAGGTAAAAAACTTAAATCACTTTCAACTTATAAATTAATTACGAGAAGAAGTATCGAATAAAGTGAAACCGGTCGTGACAGTGTTTGGATAAAATAAGCTTTTTGGTTGATGTGGCGCTCTACGATTGGCTAGAGTATTGGTGTCCCGTCCAGCTAATCCACACGTGTGGGGACCACCAAAAGAGTCAAGCCCCTCTTATCTGACCCGACCGGGCCCACCTACCCTTCAACTGTGATCTTGATGGAATGCACTATACAGGTAAGAGTTATTATATATAACATACTTTTAATTAATTCTTCGTTTATTTATTTTTTTTTAAGGAAAAATCGAAATTTATTAATTAAATTGCAACTAACCCGTCATTAAGTCGGACAGACGAAGATACAGATGGTGGGACAAACCGCTCACCATAATCTCAGCTACTGTTAGTTAAAACAAATATGATCAATTCGTGAGCTATTTGATTACGAGCAAAACAAATCACAAAAGTTCTGATAATAGATCAGTACGCAATACCGTTCGCTAATGATTCCTTCAAATTTGTTCAGCTCGACCCGTTTAGCATCATGTAGAGCCACGGCCTCCAACTCATACGGATGGAGAAACTCCGAGATCTTGCTGCGGGATGCTTTACACAAACATCTCTGATAGCCCCAGAGACCAATCGACTCGAACCGGTTAGAATCATGCAGAGCCACGGCCTCCAACTCATACGAATGGAAAAACTCTGTGATCTTGCTGCAGACCGACTTAAACCAACCTCCTCGATTAACCATGCGATCAATATGACCATTGCGAAATTTAAATCCCCCTAGTTCATTGAGTTTAACCGGATCAACCAATCGACACAAAGAACTTATTATTATTATTATTATTATTATTATTATTATTATTATTATTATTATTATTATTATTGCTTAAGACAATCTTGGATGAGAGATTTGCATTTTCTAATCTCATTTTAAGTCCTAGATTGTATCAATGAAAACGATATTTGACATAATTTAAGAATGTTGTGCGTTTGGTTCACTATAATCTATTTTTATGTAAATAATGTATATTTCTTGAAAAAAATAGTCAGGTTTGAATGAAGTTATTTTTGAGATTTCGCATTTATTGCTGGATAGAAAAAGGCTAAATTGAATAGCTGCAAAATTTTGATTTTACATGAATGGGTGGTGCCATAGTGGACCATACATGACATAGATTGGTGCATTGCACATCAATCAATACAGGTAAGTGTAGTGTAGGACTTGGATGTTCCAAAAAGTCACTATAGCCATTTAGTACACAACACACAATTTCCAAACAAATATTTATCAGGCTATTAAAAAAGTTTAGTAGATGGTAGAAAATCAAAATAATATTAGCTTCATATACATACAAGTGGGATCTAATTCAAACATCTATAGGTTGTATAAATTTAAAATAAGTTTGTGTAATGTACGTTGTATCAAATAAAATGAGATTTATTATTTATTAAAATAAATCTCAATTTTACTTTGTTCTCATTATATATCAACCACAAGAGTGGTTTTTAATACTCCCATAGCAAGTTTTATTCGGACCACCAATTAAACACAATATTATTGTAAAGTGTTTTCTTTTCACTTCATTTATGGGTGAAATTATGATGAAGATGATAGGGCAATAATAAAAATGGATTATAAGTATATGGTATAGAAGAAAATAGAAACAAGGATGGGTCATAGCTACGATTCCAAGTCCAATCACATTCAAAGCAACACTGATGCAAGTGGGTACAGAAGTTCAAGGAATTTGTAATAGCGGACGGAGATGTTTTTTTGGAGAACCAGAATTGGGGACAATGATATATATATATATATATTTTATTCATTAAATTTTAATTTTAATTGAAGAGATCGATGAAAGTAAATTGGTGAAACACTTTTAATATAACGTAGATCTTATTGAATCGAAATTTTCATATTCATCTCACTTTTACGTTGATCGTGAAGAATATTATTTTAATTGTGAACGTGACAGAGTCGGAACATAATTTTCGTGTTAAATATGTTTTAAATCGATTATAATTAATCAGCTCAGTGGTCTCACCGTCAAATCAATGTCCTGACCCAAATATACGCTTTATGTGGAATTTGAGATATGGTGCATAGGCTTAACCTTTATCAAACTAAGGTTGTTGTTCTCTTTTCTAAGTAAAAATTTAAGTGTAAAACTGTAAATAAATGTACTATTGTAATCAGCGTTATAGATATTGTCGATATTAGCGTATATACCATTAACATATTGGTTTTTGCAAGCTTTTCGAGACGAAACGGTCGATATCAGTAAAAATACTGGTTAAATCAAGAAAATTTAAATTAATTTCGGTCTAATCCGGTACAAACCAATTAATTTTGGTCTATTCTAATTTAAATTAGTTCATTTAGGTTTTATCAGATCTACTCTGGTCTTATTCAGTTCACCTAATCAATTTCGGTTTGAAATTTGGGTTAATAAACAATAACAAAATGTCAAACCCCTCATTTACTCATATTTTTCAGTTTTACGTTTAAATTTTGAGATTATTGACAAGTTTAATATAAAAAATGATTAAAAACGTATTATTTTTGCGATATTCTCAAGTTTGTCAGATCTCTCTTTTTATCAGCTGACCGATGTATTTTCACAGTCCGATTTTCATAACCTGATTGTAGTATAGACAAATAATTGGTGAATTTTTTTTTATATATATATATAACATGGTTAGGTGGAGAATCCTGAAAGGCCACACATGTGAAGAAGAAAGTGGTGTCTAGAGCTTCTAGGCAACATGTGGAGCATTAAGGATCTCACACCTATATATGTTTCATTGAGCAGCCATTTTCTGGGCTCAAAACCACAGAGATCATAGGATATGAATCCTTAGTAACATGTCCATGCATGTTGTCATGTGCAGTGTTGGTGAGTGAGTGTCCATCAAGATCAACCTACACGTATCCACCAACATTAACTAATCAGAAAAAAACAAACATATATCAGGTGGTTTCATCACTGCTCTCCATTACATCTCTGGTGTGTTTCTGCATCAGACCCATCATTAATTAATTTCAAGGTTTCACTTAGTGGTTCTTAATCGTGGGTTAAGCCCTTAATATATATCTCACTTAAACAAGTATTTAATTTACCCGCCTAATCATGAAGCAGATCATGCATCTTTTATGGAACATGGGCTTTTTAATTATTACATAATCATGTCATATGTTCTCCCTTTTCTTTTGTTTTTTTATATTATTAACTACCTAACTTATGATAGACAGTCGAAACAATATATAGATGGTGTGATAGACTTCACACCGCAATCTTAATTATTATTAATTAATGCATACCTGATTTGGTCATGCGCCACAAAATTACAAGAACGATGAGGAGAAGAAATGGAAATAAATGTCTCAGAAGTGGACTGCATAATGATATTGTCACTAACGATACCTCCAAACATGTTTCTGGACTGCTTCCCACGCCGGATGTGATCCACCACCCTAAGGCAATCAGTTTTATCACCGCCTCAGACCAGTTCTTTCCCTTTGCCTATGAGAGAGTCTCCCTGACGCCCACGATCTCCACCACTTTCAGGCGAAAATATCCCGAAAAGCGTCAACAAAGAGTCCCTATGATCTGGCCCTCTGAATCTCTGCAGACGAGCCAACACTCTACAATCCCCTATCAGCATCCACGCTCCCGTTAACGTTTATTTTTTATAAAAAAACCTGCACATAAAAGACCCCATCTGTTCTAGGCGCAAAATGCCCCGGCCTGAGATGGCTGCAACCATAATTTTCTGTACCTTTCTTAAATTTATTTATGCATGATTTCTAAAAGTTCGAACTAATAAGAAAAATCAATTAAAATATATAGGTATATGTTGAAAAATATATATTCATAACATCTTTGATATGTGTGACTAATATTTTTCAAATTTTACTGCTCCGCCGAGTGGACCATTTAGATAAATAAAATGAGGTTAATTGGAAGCATGCATTGAATAGTAATGGAGTCAAAAGAAATTGATAGTGGAATAGGAAGAAATTAAATGTTTATGAAAACTGCCAATGGCCATCTCATCACCTGAAAAGCAATCCATAACCAACAACTTACTTTCTCAAATTGCAACTAGCAAGGTTGATGTCAATTGATGTCTTGGAAATTTCCACGAAACAACTTAGTAATGGACAAAAAACGATTGTGCATGCACGAAATATAGATTCTACATATATCATGTTGGATTATACACACCAATTATATTTAACATGTCTTCTCCGTAATTTTTATAGAAGTTTATATCACTGTGTTTATTATGTTTTCTAAACAAGTTTATTGAGCTAAATGCGTCATGTAATTCGTTATATATTAATAGTAATAACATTTTTCTTCGCTTCTAACGAGGGCTCAATATGCCCCGCCCATCTTCATGACGGGATATTCTCAAATTCAGATGAAAACAAGATAAGGTATTAGCACAAATAATTTAAGTAATTAAATTTGATAAGAGCATTAAATTGTTTTCATTCTCTCTTTTTTTTTAAATGTTATTTTTTATTGTAGAAAATGAAAGGAAAATAAATTAGTTGCTATGCTCACTCAGATGATGGGTTCTAATCCCTCAAACGTTTATGTTGACGCGTGTGTTAGTGAGTGGGTCTTTAATATAGATTGGTCAGAAATCAGACCATACTTTTCGGTTCTCAATTTTTTAGAACAAGAACCATTACATGATGGGATGGGTCGGTTCCCTTGTTCTACATGCTAGAACCGATCAGTTTTTTATTTTTGTTAATTATGTAGTTTAAGGTCTAAATTAGACGATTTTAATTTAATTTTGGACGAAAATATGAAATTTATAATTATTGAAAAATGTAACAAACAAAAACATTAAAGTTTAATTATTAAACTCAATCAAATTATAAAATTCGTCAATAAAATATTAATAAAAGAAAAGTAATATATTTTTTTCGGTTCATTCTTTATTTCATGTACTTTATCTCTATGCTTCATATAAATTGATGGTGGTTCGATGAATGTTTAGCATATCAGTTTGGTTTCGAGTACTCGCCGGTTCTATGTTTTAAGAATCGAAATCGAACTAAAAATATGTGGTTCTTTTACTTTTAGAACTAGAACCGAAACCGTTACTCAAGGTTTCCAATTCTCTGATTCTAGTTCGGTCTCTAGTTCCGGGTCTAAAGTGCCCACGTGTTAGATTGGTAAATAATTTGCAGTGACATGTTTTTGTAATTAATTTTTTAATTAATAGTTAGTTTTTTGGTAAAAAGTTGGGCTTAATATTATGTAACTTGAACGTGACTGACCGGCCCACTTATGAGACATTACTATTGCTTTCCTCAAGCCCAATCGTTTCTCTTGAACAACATGGCCTGACAAGCCCAAGTGTTTACAAGGGCCTAATAAATGTACTCATAAATAATAATACTTACAACAAAGATCTCTATTTATATATACAATGCGATATGAGAGCTAATTACGGAATCAATAATAAAATATTAAATATGTAGTCAATTATGTACTTAAAAAGGAAAATTATTTTCCATGATCCAGTTTGATAATACTTATTTATTTGAAAAAAATCATAATATTATTAAACAACTAACTCGATATCACGTCGGACAACAAAGTTAGTATTTAATAAAACTATATTCGGTACCATGATCCAAATTAATGTTAATTATAACATAAGTTTATAATAAAAAATAAATTTTGTTGTTACGAAACTTGATCAAATGTTCTAACAATATTATATTGAACCTTCATAAAGACTATAGTATAGGACAAGTTATGGTATAATGGGTGATTTTGGATGAGTGAAGTATTTGGATTACATCATATAAATAAATTATCTGGCGTAACGAAAACATAAAATTAAAGAAAGAAAAATTTGCAAAAGCATTACGTAACCCCAAACATTGCTATTTAAATTTTGTGTAGTAGAATAAGTCATTTAATCCTAATTAATCTTTCGTACTGAAAAGTATATTAATTGTCATGTGTAATTATCCTAAAGATAACGAGGTTGTTAGTTGATAAACATCTCGTTGAAGGTATAATTGCATCTGCTTATCTTTTATTTTTGTGTGCAAATGAATTTATAAATTTATTTGGAGGTCATCTTTTATATTTTTTCTTTGATTACTATATTCACGGATAATCTCACGTAAATACATTTAACTTAACATTTTTTCACATAACTACGACTAATGTATTTTTTCTTCTATAAAGTACATTGAGTTATTTTACGTTTAAATTTAACTAAAAATTTAACGGATTGTAGTTGAGTGAGAAAAATCAAACTCAACGCAACTCACAAAAAAAAAATACATTAGTCGTAGTTATGTGAAAAAATGTCAAACTAGGTTTAGCTACGTGAGATTTTTCCCTATATTTATAAAATTCTTTCATATATTTGCCGTAATTATGTGAAAAATATGTCAAACTAAGGTTAGCTACGTGAGTGAGGTTATCTTATATATTTATAAAATTCTTTCATAAACTGAAACAGATCTAGATATTCTTCATAATTATTGTAGGATTAGGAAACCAATTTCTAACTATATGCATACAAACTTACAGGTTTATATCAAACAACACACAATGGTGAAAGAATTTTCAAATTTTGAAGAAGTATATACGTGAATGAAATGAATTGTGTTGTTGTGACCGATAGAAAAAAATTAGATGTACATAGGTTTTACGGAACCAAAGATTTGAATTAAAATATAGACGAAGTCAACGACGAAAAGACAAAGACAAGAAAAAAATGTGAGAGGGATTAAGTCTGGGTCCTATGATAAAACATATGATTTTCTTTTTGAAATCAAACAATTCATTCACAAAATTACGAGAGGAAAAGAACTTCATACCTGAAAACCGAGTATCACTTATCTACGGTTTACAAGTAAACTAGTAAAAGAGAGTTTTAAGACGCTCATAGTGTCAGACACACCGACCTCCGAACTAAAACACTCTGAACAAACGAAACATGCCAGGCTCTCTTACAGCCGCCAAACAATATAAACTCAAACAAACGAAACACCCAACACACATATATACAAAAAAAACAATCACGACGCACTAAACAAACAGACTACCCTTCCACTTCTTTTAGGGGGGACATCTTCTCATCTGAGCTCATACACCTCACCGAACGCTACTCCTCAAACATAGGCGAAAGTGATAAAATTAATATAATATTGACAAAAATATAATTTATTTAAAAAAAACTAACTGTGTTTAGTTATGTTAAATAATGGGTATAATTAAGTGTAAATAATGTCTATTTAGGGAGTTTAGGTACCATTTTTCTTTTATATTAAAAGAGATACAAAATTTAAATACTAAGATGTGAGATATATTTCAAAACCGACTAAGATATTTAAAAATAAAAAAAAACTCATGCACATTAAATATCTTATCTACGATTTAGTAGCGGTTAAAAGGTTTAATTAGCAGTTTAATTATCATTAATGATAGTGTTATATGGTTAATGTGCATTTGATGAAACGCTCGCATCTTTTGGGTTTTTCGACCGTTGGGAGCTGAAATTTGCGACTACTCTCTATTCAATGCGTGGACCGCAGTCTACTACTGCACTTTAAAAGACTATAATACCCTCGTGTTCCAGGGAAGATGATGTGAATGATGTGAGGGCTTATTTGGTAATTTCACTGAGTAACAGAATGAGAGTTTAGCGCTTTATATTCTCTCCCCAGTCCTCAACTAGAATTTGATCCGAATCTTAAGAATCTGCAGCAAGATCTGAAACAGCTCTGAATCAATCCAAATCATAAGGTTTTCGTTTCTGGGTCGCTCTCAATTTCGCTTCTTTCTCCATGGATGCTATCGAATCTGAAATCCTGCAGAGCTTGGACTCTTTCTGGTTCTTCGCCAACATTTTCTCGGGAAAATCCCAATTTTCTCGGGAAAGAGAGGAGGAACAGTCTTTTCTCGAGGGGGACGAGGTGTTTCCTGGAATTGATCCAAAACCCATCACTCAAATGATCCGAATTCAGCAGAAATGTGGAGGAAAGGGTGAGATCATGGAGGAGGTGGAGAGCCCAATAGCAAGGTCAGCAGAGAAGAGGAGAGGAAATAAGAGAAGCAAGAGGAGGTTTAGGGCTTATCAGAGGGAGGTTTTTAGGGAGCTTGATTTGGGGTCTTTTGGTGGAAGGGAAGTTTCTTGTTGGCCTAATTTGGTGCTGATTGATGAGGTGGAGAGATATGTGTCCAGCCCTAGCCCTAGTCCAAGCCCTAGAAATGGAGGTCAAAACTTGCCTCCACTGAATGTGAATGATGGTGTAGTGATGAAGGAGCATCTCAAGTCTTGGGCTTATGCTGTTGCTTGTAGTGTCAAATAAACCCACTTTCTTACTTGTAATTTTTTTACTTTTAGTTTTGGTACTGATGATTGTAGGGTGATGTTGACATACATGTCCATCTGCATATTTTCTAATGAATTTCACTTCTGACTTTCTCGAACTCGTTTTCTAATAAATTTATATTTCTCGTGACATCATCTTTCTTGTTTCTTTTTCTCGTCGTATATAAACTCGTATAACATAATCGAGTATGTAAACATAGTCAAAACAGTATGTTGCACGCGAGTTTTGATTATCCGTTGGTATACATGTGAACGTAGTCGACACATTATTGGCAAAACGCGGAAGATCTGGTGTTCTGGCTTTACTTTCCATTTAGTGTGTTTCTGCATGTCTGACCTTTTTGTTATAACAGTTTTCCATCAAACAAGAAACAGGATGATGCCTAGTTGTTCAATAATATGATGCAAGAACATAAAATTTCTTGCATTATCACTTGCTGAACCTTTGGCAGAATTACAATCCAACATCGTCTGAGCTCTGCTGAGATGTTTCATTGCATTTTCATATCATTGAGGCTCTTCACACAACTATTTCTACAGACTCACATTAAAGCTTTGCTGCATGTGAACCCTACATAGCTTTTTGCCACCCTTTTCATGGAAATATCACCAGAACCAAAAAAAAGAATAGAAAAGAAACCAACCTTTATGCTCTCAAATTTTGAACAGCCATAATCATTCAATGCTTCAGAAGAAAAGAGCTTTTCCATGTTTTGGTCCCAGAAAAGGGGAAGAAACTCTTTTAAGTTTCAGACAGACATTGCAAGTGCCAAAACTCAGTTCACATAATATGGTTCTCAAGAGAACAACTTAGAGGTTATATGCATACATGTATCACTGCCATCTACTTTATTTCAATTGCTAAACCAACAGTCACCAGAAACAATTAAAGCAGAAACCCAGAGTATCATATAAAATTCAACTAACAATTTATTTTACACAACCTATCATGTAAAATTCAACTAAACACAGTTTGATCCTGCTAAAGGTTTATAATGTATAAGCAGAAAAAAAAATTCACACAGGCAAAGGTAATGCACAAGGTTCTTTATTAAGTACATGAGAAAAAGAATGAAATTATGTAAACAAAAATATTAAGGGAAAGAACAATTTCTACATTTCATGCTAAGAAACTTTTGATAACCAGCACTAAGCTACACTGACATTTGTATTAAAATTGGTAATATCAAAATCGGTAGGAGAATTACATCTAAATTGAGAAACCATATAAGTTTGGGAACTTTTACACCATGGAACACACATGGATGCGGCGAAATTACAAGTAAAAATACATCAACTACTATGTGATCATGTCGTTTTAAAAATGCCCAAAATACTATAAATCACTACCTTTGCTAAATGGCTTCTCTCTCTATCAAAGATGGAGTAGGTGGAGTCATGAAATCATTCTTACCTCTCGTGGAACAATCTTCGGGAATTGAATGCTCCATATCTGCATCACGACTACAATCTCCATTTCTGCAAAGACTGGAAGAGTTGCTCGTATTCTTGCATGGGCTAGAAGCGCGCCCTTGTGGAGAAGTTGGGCAAGATTTGATTTGAGTCTTCTCATCTCCATCTACACTATGTTCTCCGCCCTCTATTTTTTTTCTGCAAAATGTATCTTCCACGATCTCATAGGCATTCCCGGTCCGCGCTTCCTGGGCAAGAGAGCACCAACAACAACAAAGCCACAGTGCACAATCTGTAATAGCTGGTTCACCGCAGCAAAAGGTATATGGTGGTAAATTGAATCGCTTCCTCATTTGAATCCTCCAGAAGCCGCCATAGAGGAAACCAAACACGCAAAGAACGACCCCAGTAACAGCCAGCGCTTCCCTCACGTTCTCATCGTCGATATTTACAGCAGCCAAGTTGAAAATCCAAAAAGGAGCCATGCAGAACAGAAGAAAAGTCGCGACATGGACATACATGTTCCCAAACCCGAGCCTCTCCATGTTCCACCCAAATACACAAAAGCTAAAGAACAGCGAAAGATACGCAAGAGAGATATCATCCCAGAAATCAAGAAGCCCTCCGCTCCACTCCGGACTATGCTCAACAATCCTCTCTTCGTCCTTTGATGCAAACGAATATTTCCTCTCGGGCACTCCTGAGAGCCTTTTCTCCTCTCCAGCAGCAGTCTCGAGTTGTGCTTCCTCGTCCATATCAACCACATAATCCCTTCCAAGAGGGCTAACGATAGTGTATACACCCGCTATTGCAGGCGCACCAATGGCAAAACTTATACATATTGCGACTCCTATGGTTGGTCGGTCGGATCTACTGTACCCTAGGTTTAGAGCACAAAGAGCGTACTGAGCAAAACAATTAACGTGTAGAAGAAGAACAACAACCAGCATGTGCGCCCATTCATGTGGCTTATATGTTTCGTTTTTGCAATAAACCTTTCGCAATTTGAAAATGTCTTGTGGCCTCCATTTACAAAGAAGTATAAGGTGGTAGAATCGCTTTGGGTGGTTGTACAAACACATGAGAGTGAAAAGCGCGTTGAGAATCTGATTGTTAACTTCAAACCAGATATCTCTATCGCTCTTCTTGGGAATTACACGGTTTAACATTCCAGTCATGACGAGGAACAGAATTGCACCCGAGACACCAACAACCGCAATCCACAAGAAAAGAGCCATGTTCATTGGGTTTCTGATCCATTCTTTGCACATCTTTCCGAGGAAGTCCCAATCAATTTTCCGCATAAGAAACTCACTTAAACGTTTGCGTAGACCAGGGTTGTTTGAAGAAGCCACAGACCGAGAAACCTCATCTCTCTCTTCTGCAAACCGCTTGAATCTGGCAGACGCAGATCCAAATGTCAGAGAGCTTAGCTGTTTGGAAGAAGCCGTCAGTGCCTTGTTTAACCACCGTGGAGATTTTTCTTGATCAAGCACTGTCCTCGGGGAAGTAGAAATGTTATCCGGAATTTGATCCTCTACTTTCACAGGACCTGAATTGGACTCCTCAATCTCGTGCTCATGTTTCTCGTTTTCGACTGACATCATTCACACACCAAATACGAAGGTCTCTCAATCAGTACACGAATCGGGAATATACAAAGCTACGCATACCAGATGAACAAAATACTATAACACAGTTACGTATTGATATGTTCAGTAAGGTTGAAGAACCCCCAACAGGTATAATCTCTCCTGGTAATCACAGGACTAAGCTGATCTGAAATTGAAAAAAGCAACCATATGAGCAAAGTGAATGTGAGGATGCAATGCAATTACAGAATCATACTACCATGTATCAAATAACAAGCAAAAAGTAAAACCAAAAACTTATTCAAACTACAGAGAAATATGCTGCAACAGATAATATGTTAAAGATCAAAACCCAGAATTTAAAAAGACAAAATTTTGGGTTTTGATCAATACCCAGAAACCGATCCGCAGAGCAGCATTGAATGTAGAGCACCCACAAAGTACATAATTTCCAATAGAGAAATATTAGACATAAAAAATGAAACTTTAAGAAGCCAAAATCAAATTAGAACCAAATAGAAGGAAACAGTGGGAGAGACATGAAGAAGAAGAAGAAGAAACCTATGAATCGACGGGAACGAAGAAGCAGATAGTCCCAAGAAGAGAGCAGTGTCGAATCGTGAAAACCTAACTTCCAGCTAATATTCTTCTGGCGAGAGTATTGGAATTGAGGTTTGGTTTTTCGATGAATGAGAATGTGAAATTGGTGGAGAGGAAAGGGTCTAAACCCTATAATGGGTTTTGGGAGGCAAAAGTGGGCGAGTGGATGTGGAGCAGCCATGGCAATGGAGGATCTTCGACTCTCCGACCCATCGTAATTTAACCTTGTCTTCTGCTTTTGTTTTTGGGTACCAACAATTTTAGGACATGGGTTTCGATTTGAATTTCCTGTCCTTTTGGGGCATTTTGGACACGTGGTGTAACTCACCTGCTGAGTGGTTGGCCATTTTCAAACAATATATATTAAGACATGATTTTTAAACTCAATATTTAAAATTTAAAGGGAGATGTCCCTTGGGATTCCCAATCAATATTAGACAAAAGCGCCCTCGCATGTAAATGAGTGGTTTTGTTAACCGATCGATAAGTGAAAACAACATTAATTTTAATAATGTAGTATGATATCATTTGACAATCGTAAATAATAATTTCGTGATGATTAGGATAAACGAGTTGAAGCACATTAACAGGTTAATGAGTCATTGACAATCTGATTCAAGAATGACATTTGACAATTTTCTTCTTCGTATTCACTAAAGGGCCTCCCCGATGCTCATGGCTTCGATAACCATCGATAACCATAGGCGAATGAGTACCCGAAAACGACAATCAGCTCCTCCAGACCAACCTCTCGTCTCAGCGATGCCAAACACAGTAAAAGGCCCCTCTTTTCACACCGGCTCAGTCCGCTCGACCATATACCCCATGACTTAAATACAAGACTCTCCACCTCCTTTTTTTTACCTAGAGGATTGGGTATTTAAAAACCAGTACATCATAGACATATCACTAACAGTAGCTAAGTTGCTCTGGAATGGTAAAATAATGGGCCTGGACACCCTACATCTAAGGAGTAAACGAATTTAAGACTCTGGACTTTCTAATCAGCAATAATTCGAGAGAGAATGATACACATAATCACAGCTTTCTGAATATAAACCATAAGATGAATTAAGCTGTACTCACTCGGCACAAAATGACAAGACAAACAGGACAATCCAATTACAAACTCACTCACATCCAGAAAATAAAGTACACCCACTCTGATTTAAAACCCCAAATCAAATACATGGTGTAACGAAACGAAATGATTCACATTGCCATTAATAATACAAGACAGTACTGAAATCATAGGAAACCATAAAAGGGTATTCAGATTTAGGTCAGGTCATCCTCCTCCATTTCTTTGGCCTTTATCTTTTCCTTCACTCTCAGAAGTAGGGTCGTCTTCCACGAATCCTATATGACAATTTAGGCAGACAGAGAGAAAACGTTAAATTACCGAGATATTATATTCATACAGAAACTTAAATGAGTTTATTTTACCGGCTACATCTAGGTGGGTGAAATTAAAACAAATATGGGAATGATATAAATTGTAGACAAGAACACAACACAAATAAACTTAGAATTATGAGTGCGTTAGAGGGCGTGATTCAAAAACAGAGATGCAGTAGGCATTCAATGACTAATCAATGATAAGTGGACAGATAAAACATAGCTAAATGTACATAACAATAAGGCAATTTATGTATCTTTATTGGATGAAACAGTACCAGGGGCGTCATGCTATCGAATTCCTTGACAACATCAGTGAACTTAGCAACATCTTCCTCATCAATAGCAGCAGCAATGTCCTAAGAAAATATGTTTAGTTAAATACCTTAACTGTCATAAGGAATTACATACAAGAATGAAACTGCATCCATAAAGGAGGCACAGAAAATGGTAATGAGGGAACACAATCTTCATGCATAGATATCATAATATGAAGTAATCAAAGTTAAACAGAATTGGCACATATAGATGAACTTACTGCTAAGAATCTGTATTCACGTGTTCCTGAAAAGGTTGGATCTAAATCCTGAAAGAACAGCAATATTGACTTGGTTAGCTTGCTCAAGTATTTAGGATATGAATATTTTTACAAGAGCTAAATCTAGACCTCATATCGCTCTAATGCATTAGTAATTGCAACAACGTCAGCTTTGCAGAGGTGGCAAATTCCAGCATTGAGAAGATGCCCTTTAACTCCATACTTCAGTAAGTTATTGTTCAATGAGTGTTTTCCAATCCCTTCAAAGATCTCAATTGCCTTCGGATATCTGCAAAAACGCAGTGGATTTTCACATCAATGGAAAGTAATTACAATGTTCTTCTCAACTCAACTCGTGGCTCAAGCAAGTAAACATAAAACATACAAATAAAGACTTACTGTTCCAGCTGACCAGCAAATTGAGCAACCTTCAGCTTGCACTGGTTAGCAGTAGATGTTACCTCTTCATTTTGGAAAAAATCAGCAGCCCTTTCATAGAAGACACTTGACTTCTCAATGTCATGTTCAGACTCATAAAGTTCAGCTATTTCCTGACATGAAGAAGGTATATTCCAAGTCATTATACATCATATGATTTTTGCAAGACCCGATGTATAACAATACTAGTTAAGTATGAAATACAAGCTTGTATATCACTTCCTTGAATACTAATGCCTCAAAGATCTTGACACTGTAAAATTGAAACCAGAACAGCATTACCGTATGTAAAAGATGGCATATCATGCAAAATAGAAAACATTAACCGCTGAATATCGGTAAAAGGGCCATACCTTCAAATACCTTGCAGCCATATTGAGCCTTCCAATATCACAAAACATATTCACAGCCTGCTGTAAGCAAGATATAGACTCTGCATAAGGGCAAGAAACTTAGCAATGGTTCATCCCACTAAAATGACACAAGCACATGAGATAACGCAATAAACGCTTTAACAATTTGCAATCACTATTAATATTAACCATAAAAGAGATGTTAAAGACTAATAAATGCGATCCATATAACTTTCCCAAAGCCAGTCAAAATTTTGAAGATAGACCTTACAGCTTTTTTTTATGATAAGCTGAAGAAGTATTGTTTAAAAGGGAGTCACTTTAAGTACAAAGTGATAGACTTCAAAACTAAAATATTGTTAGAGCTGTAGAGTGCACAAGTGCATCACATACAAGTTCTTTACCAACTGGTACAAGAGATGTCTGAAATCTCACTGCGGAATAAATATCCATGCGGAATAGATATATAGCAACTCATACAATGACGATTAAGGGAATCTCTGTCAGCAATCAATCTTGAGACCGAATCAAAGTATAAGCGTGCTTAACTGCATAATAGATTATAATGAGCTATAGAGTTTGCTCGTGCAAGAGAAGCCAGGATTGGCAGAGTGAGAAACCACACAAGGGACATACTTGGTACACTCACTTGAATAAAATCAAGAGTTATGAGGATAACAGTATACAGTTTATGCATATATGCAGCAGTACACATACCATTAATGTTGGTTTTCTTATAGCAATGGGCAGCATTCACATACGCTTGGGCAGCTTCATGTTTGCAATCCAACTAGAAACAGAAAGGCAGTGTCATAAAATTGACGTGTACAAGGAAAAATTCCGAAATAAAGAAAAGTAAAGACAAAGGCATTCAAACCGTTACAAACAGTTACCTTCAAATGACAGTTTGACAACTTCACATAAGTTGCTCCAGCCCTATCCCCTGAAATTCCACATATATTCAGTTTACCAAATCATAATATGAGCATGTGATGTAACCAACGCAAATTCCGGCAAACAGGCTTACTACTCTGTTCACATGAAACTGAATTACATATTGATTTCGAAACTCTTTCCAATTAGACAACATAGAGCACATAACTTCCAGAAAATAAATATGATCTGAAATAAAATAATTGTCCCTACACACTTTGATACCATGATTTGGGTTGTATATCGTATTAATGATGACAGTTAACATTTCAATGTGCAGAATGGTAGCTGAGTTCACTCAGAATATTCTAACTCACAGAAACACCTATTGTACAGTCAAGCATCAAACTTCAGATTTTTTTAATTACTGTTTGCAAATACAATTTTTAGTCTTGATTAAGTCCTTCCCAAGTTAACCTTATCTTATGGATTAGTACACAACAATTATATCAAAACTGCTGAATATATGACTTCCAAGTAAAATGATTGTTTCGTCATCTTCAGGTGGAGAAGAACAGTTTGTACAGAAACTTACTAAAATTCAATAGCATCAGTTACATCACTATTTACATCTAAAACCCTCAGTGTACCATAACTTAACTTGAAAACCACCAAAACAGAAATCTTTAATTATAGACAGATTCACAGCTCAACTTCCATCAAATCCCAACTCCTCTGGCCAAAACCTAAGCGTCAATTACCATAAATAAGCTGCTGCGATGATGATAGACAGCAAATTACAATTAAATAACGATGAACCGAGAGCTTAGAAGTGCAATTCACCGAATGAAAATCCGGAATCAGTCCAATCAAAGTCAATAACAAACAAATGATGAGAAATAGAGAAGAAGAGTTCAATTTCTCGAGAAACAAACACATAATAGGGAAAAGAGAGAGAGAGAGAGAGAGAGAGGAAGGATCGGAGATGGAGATGGAGGAGTGAAGTTACAGGATTTGGCAAGCTTGTAGCAATTGGCAGCTTTGTCGAAGAGATCGGAGGCGTCCTCGTACTTGGAGCCGAACAATCCCCAGCCGGTGAGCTTCTTCTCAGCCTTCCTCTCCAAATCCTCAGCTCTCGCCAGCTGATCCCCCATTGATGGTCTGTGCACAGAGATCGGAGAAGAACAAGAAAGACGAAATGAAGGAGATTTGGGGATATTCTGTTGGTGACTGACTTGTGTTGGAGTGAATTAAAGCTTCCTGGTTGCCCAGAAATGCTGGTTTGAAAAGTAGACTTGTGAGGTCGGTGGCTTGGGCTAGTATTGGGCTTTTTTATTAGGTTGATTCCGAGCTTTTTCTGTTGGGCCACCAGCAAGTGGAAATTATAATTCTTGGTCACTAGGGCTTGTAAACGAGTTTAGCTTTTAACGAGCCGCTCGAGCTCGGCTCGTTACATATTTGGTTCAGACTTGTTATAATCGAGTTCGAGCTCAATATTAGACTCGTTTAATAAATTAGCCGAGCTCAAGCCTAACTTTTTAAGGCTCAATAGACTCGCGAGCCGGCTCGTTTAATATTTGATTAATTGTATATTTATATTCATATATTTTAATTTTTAATAAATACTTATAATATAATTAGACGAGCTGAATCAAATTGAGTCGATCTTAAGTGGGCTCTATTATTATTTATTTATCTATTAATGAATATTTGAAATCAAAATTTAAGCGAACTGAATCGAGCCGAACTCGAACTCGAGTTTGTCTATTTTATTTCGAGCCAAACTCGAGTTTAGGTTGTATGGGTTCGTTCGAAATTTGAGCCGAGCTCGAGCTTGTCTATTTTAGAATGCACTTCATGTATTTAATATGGAGTGTATTCTCTTTTCCCCATGAGGCGTCCGGGTTGAGGCCAGAGTGGCTCAGTGCTATGTGTATCGAAGGGTTTGAGGCAGGGAGAGGCCCGTAAGTACTGTCCCTGACTAGATGGTTGGGTCTGACGGGAAAGTGGAGAAAGATCAATGTGAATGGGGTTGTAGAGGTGGTTTCGGGGTCCTTCAGATGAGATTAGTGATTCGTAGCGGCAAGGGAAAGGTTTTGGAGGCAAAGTCAGTGTTGCGGCAGGGAGTGTTTGGTCCAGAAATCATGGAGGCAATTGATATTCAAAAGGCTCAGAAGTGAGTCAGGGACGAGGGTTGAAAGATTAGTTGTTATTGAGTTTGATGCTCAAGGGGCGGCAGTGGATGTTAACGAGACTATCCCCGTCGTGTCGCCTCTCAGCATCGTTGTTCAGAGTTACAGTGAGTTGTTATTCAAAAGTGCTTGTTTTGTGCCTATATCATTGAATATAGTAGTTGATTTCTTAATTAAGGCGACTCTTTCGGGTACTGATTGACGATCAGTGGAAGAGTATGTCATAAAAGAGATAGAAATGTGACGTATAGAGATTTAGAGAGAATGAAACTCAAAATCAATCGAGCACAACAAGCTTCTCATACTCTTTCCTAGAAATAGCAGCCTCCATGACAGTCACTGGATCTATAGTCCCGTCGTTGGTCAAAAACATCTTCATCAAATTCTTTGAGAACCCGCTCACCATCACCACCCCCTTCTACCGGCGTCGACCTCGAGTCCCTCAGATTCCAGAACACAATCTCCGGCACCGACGACCCGTACCCTTTCTCCCCAAACTTCCCACGTATACACTCATAGTCCGTCTCCCACGCCCTCCCGCTCGAGGCCAGGTTGAACTCCATGTCGCTGAACACGAATACCCACTTGATCATGTCGCCCGGAGGGAGCTCTCCCGCGACCGCCACGTTGAGGATCAGGTCGAACACCTTCTGGAAGTCTGTGTTCATGCCCCCAACTCATGGATTCGACGAACCGTGCCTTGGAGGCGAGGTCGGGCCCGGAGATCAGGTGGAGCTCAGGGGATTCGTTGAAGGTTATGACCTTGCCCTTCCACGGCTCGTCGGAGAGCTCGAAGAGGAGGAGGCCCAGAGCCACGCACACCTCCATAGGCGTGTCGTACATGGATCCGGAGACGTCGCACACGGCGATGGAGTTTCTCAATTTCCCCAATTTCAGCATGTCGTCGACCGTTCTCTTTCACTGGAGCTCCGCGACCTGGCCGGAATCGGAATCGCCGAGGGAGGTGATGATCTGGTGGGGGAGGAGGGCGTCGGCGGCGATCGTCGCCTTCCCGGACTTGACATTTGTCATGCTTCTCACTGACTTACAACACCAGTGAGAAGAGTGATAGACTCGGGGAAATAAAACGAAGAAGGAGACGACGTCGTATGGATTAATAGCCACGGAAAACGCAGCGTTTTGAGTAAGTGAACCGCAGAGAACGACGACAAGTGTCACGTTATTATTGGACAAGAGGGAAACAGATGGCGTCGCGTGATAGGCTTCCGAAGTAGCCATTGTACGTCTCTCTGCGTTTGTTGAAATTTGTACAACAGACAGGGAAGAAGCAGAGGGCACGCTCCGGAGCACGAGAGCTGAGAAGAGCAAGAACAACATTAAATAGGAATGAAGAAAAGGAGAGGGTTTTTATCGAATTTGAGTAATTTGTATGTAGTTAGGTTAATTAGCTTAGTTTACAGTAGCTAGGGTTTTCTGTGAGTTCCAATGTCTTCCTTTCTATCAATGAGTAATGAGAAAACTTTTGGGTTCAGTTTGTGCTCTTCATTCTTGATTGTTTCTGAAACACAACAACATTCTCAAGATATTGTTCGAATCGCTCGCCGTCGTGCTCCATGAACCTCTCCTTGTAGAGACTCATGGCCACGGAGACGACTCTGTTGTAAGGGATCAGGTTCCAAAATCAGGTTACAGGCGTTTTGGCCAATGTAGACCTCGGGGAGCTCCATATGCTTCCTGAGGGGGACGAGGACCTCCTTCCTCAGGCGGTCTCGGATCCGGTACGCGTAGTGAGCCTCCTCGAGGTCGGTGTACTCGGGGAACGATTCTCTGGTGAAGATCCGCCTCGCGATGCCCTCGCAGAGGAGGGTGGATCTGTCGAAAGACAGGTCGAGCGAGGGGCACCACTTGGCGGCGAGGCTGATCTCTCTGGTTTTGCCTGATATGAGGTTTTTAAGGTCGAACCTGAGGCAATCGGCGAAGTGATCGGAAATTTTGTCGTAGAGAAGCTTGAAATCGGGGTCGCCGCCGTACCTTGTTCACAAAAAATATGTATTAACTTGTGATCGGGTCAACTTAAGCTCCATGAATGGACTAACTCGCATTGAACATGTACTTGGCGAGCAGCTTCTCCGCCATGGCTTTTTTTTCTCGATCCTGGCGGCGCTCGCTCTCTCCTTCTCAGATCTGTCTCTCGAGAGAGCGTTCGAAATCCGAATCTCCCTCGCCACCGAGGGGGGCGATTTCTTCTTCTTCTTCTCTCCTCCGCCGGTTCTAGGTTTCCCTAATTTCCTCACGCTCCACTCCTGCCTCTGCGTTTCGCGGACCTCGTGGCCTTCGAGGAGCCGGTACAGAATCTCCGGCAGGTCCTTGAAGCAGCCGAAATCGGCGATCGGGCCGACGTTGGAGGCGAGAGTCTTGGGATGGAGACGGTGGAGCCAGAGCGCCGCCGCGAAGAACCCTTCCTTGTCGGACTTGCCGGTCCCGCGGAGGTTGCAGATCAGCTTCAGCGTCGTGAGCGGGTCGTGGGACCAGGCGGCGCGCAGCCTCTCCTCGACCGACGCCGCCGGAGTGTACGGCACCACGTGGAAGAAGAAGTCCATGCAGGGGTTGCCGGAGGCGAGGTACGTGGCGGAGCCGTTCTCGGTGAGACACATCGGCGGCGGAGGAGGCGCCGCCGCGGCCTTGTAGAAGTTGGACACCATCAGGTCCATGAAAGGATCGGGGACAGCCGGAGCTGGCGGCGCCGCCGCCGCAGCCACCGGCTTGGTCTTCAGCGATGGACCGACGAGAATTGAAGAGTACTTTGCAGAGAAGAGGTAATTAGGGCTTTTTCTGGGGAGAAGGACTGTAAGGGTTTTGTGGAAGAAGAAAGGGTTACACTTGCGTATCATTAGTGCTATTGGCTTGTATGGATCCATTATTGCCTACTGTTTAGTGTTGGGCGTATTTGTAAATTATAGTTTCTTGGACACCACTCCACAACCGGCTTAGTGAAAAAGAAAATTAGAAGTGAGGAGCTTCGAAAAAATAAATTAATTAAAGAATAGATTTCAAAATATATATGAGAAGTTTAGTCAAATAAGTCGGAGACTTTCGGAACACATGCTGGTAGATCAGGAGAAATGTCACAGCACCTTCATGGAGTGACATAAAAACACATTACATATCACTCTCTTATTGTTTAAAGGAGAAAGATACAAGACAAGGTGGTTCCGGCTGGTGTGTAAACCCATTGCTCCCTTTTCTTTTGACATGGCCGTACCAAAGATTTAAAAAGACACATTTCATGCTTAAACACCTAAATCATAGCTTGTCACTACTTGAAAACTTAGCATTGAGCAAAGTAACCAATATTAAAAGAAAATTGTTAAAAGAAGCAACCAGCAGTTATGTCTTTCGGCCCGACAAAAATAGTCGTGACTTATGTCTCGACTTGGTCACCATTTCTCAAACCCAGGAATTTCGTCAGCAAACTTGACTTGTATTTCTGAACTGCATCCTCGGATGAATCTGGTATAGACCTGATTATTGAGATTGCATCTGCATTGTGTAGAGCTCCGCAAGCTTCATCTGCACCGAGCAAAGAGTTTATTTATTATCTGTACTAGCTACATATAACACTGTAGACACACAAAAGGGTTTACAGAATGAAAACGATAAAATTGACTATAATATAGATCCAAGCACTTTAATATTATTTCCCAAATCAGGAGACATTAGCGGGACTTAAAACCTGCGCTGTGTGGCTGCCAAAAATATATGTGAAAGACCAACCGAGCACACTGCTAATGACTTCATTGTGATTACCAAAATCAGCATCAGTCTGCACAAGCAAATAATTTGTTAAGATGTATAACCTGAGTCTGATAGGGCAGCAATAGCCTTCAAAGCTTCCTTCCTAGTGCGATCATCTTTAGCATCCCCCAACATTTTCAATAGCTGTTGGGCTCCACCAATCTCTATTATTTTCATCCTCCTCTCATCTACGAATTAACAGCAAATCAAAACTTATATATGAGGTTTCACTCACTGAATAACCCTCATTTGCAAGTTTTCTAAAGCTTAATACTGAAGAGCTAAAAGTTCTGTAACTTTGAAACATAAAGGCTATATATTTCCAAATTTCAATTATGAATTGCTTGCAAGAGAACATGCACGCCGAATTACCATTTATCGCAATACGAGCCAATCTAGACGCTCCTTGCCTCTTAAACCAGGGATCCTTGACGTGCAGAAGCGACACGGACTGCTGAATCAAATTATCTCCTATGTAAAATCAATTCCATAAGAGCCTTTTCATGTCAGAGTCCCCAACATAAAAATTGTAATAACAACACGAGCTAATTAAAGCCAACTCACATACCCATGTAAGGAAAAACCTGATAGCCTACCGCCGAAGCAGTTCCAATGAATATCAGTTTCAATACCCATCCTACTTTTCTGTCAGCTTGGTCTTCAATTGAGAGCTCCTCTATAAGTCAAAGTAAAGTAAGTTCCATATCAAATGTTCACGGACAATGACAACACAGAGCAGCATATCATGGTGCAATTCTAGTCTTTGAATTCTTTCCAAAATTAATTTTTTTATGATAAACCTATCACCCCAGTTCATCAATATATCAGATTCCAAAATCTCAATGCCATGAAAAACTCTAAATCCATTCACACATGCAAATATGAACTTATTAAACTGTAGGCAATGGAAATCAAGTTGTAAACTTGCAATGTAACCAATAGTCAAATGGAAAGGCAACATCAACAAAAAAAGACTCTTTCCAATCCAATAAGTCCAAGTCAGATAATTAACTTATTTCTTCTCCTTTCCTATTTTCTTGTGTTTTCCGAGCAACCAAACAAGGACACAACACAAACCTTTTCCATTTGGGGGCGAGATTTTGCGCGGTAGAAGATTCCCAGGCTTCACTCGACGAAGATACTGCAACATCACATGAAACAATAAATGCATCCATATTAAGTATCCAAAAACAAAAATCAGAACCACACACCACGAATGGTTGGATAAGAGAAATTCCAAGGAAATGGGAAAAAAAATAAGGAGCGAGCAATTTACGGTAGTGAGCTGAGCTGCTAATCTGCGCATGATATTGACGCTCGAAGAACAAAGCTTTGGAATCCGATCCAATTTTCAGCCTGAGAAATGTAAAACAAAGGTTCAGTTTCAGAAAATAGGTTACTCAAAAAGAGGGCTCTCGAGCTTATCAGGCTTGGGCCAATTAGAGGAATATCACAGCAATCACTCCAATGTTAGATTCATCATTCACCGAAAATCAGCGATCACTGCAAAATCCTCAAAAACCCAGAAACCCCAACAGCTCAGTCAAAATCAATTCGGAGATTAAGAATCGCACCTCGCGAAGGAGAGAGTAGATCGGTCGATTCGCTTGCCGGCTGTTGACGGCGACGGTCAACGGTGGAGGCTAGGCGGCGATGGTCGACGGCTGAAGCTTCTGCTCTGGTCGTTCGTGAAGTTGAAGTCGTCGAGAGTGACTACGCCTGCGCGAGACGAGACAAGAGAGACGAGTCGAGACATTTAGGCAGGGTTGTTCCCGGTTCGGTTTTGAACCGATTTGGTTAATTTTATTTGAAGAAAATAAAATTTGATTTAGTTATATTTAAAGTTTTATTCAATTGGTATCGTATGAATCGAATTTAATGAAATTCTCAAATTTTTTACCATTTTGATGTGTTATTTGACTTATCGATTTTAAGTTGGATTTTTTAAAATTATTTTCATTAAATTCTATATTTTAAACCGATTTTGACTTATGTTCTTATGACACAATATTTTTAGGACTAATTAATAAAATCGATGACTTAAAACTAGTAAGCTTTCGGTTCGGTTCAATTTTTAATATATTGGGTTTTGATTCATTTTGTTTGGTCGTGTACCGAATTTCACGAAGTTCTCATATTTTAAACCAAATGATTTGACTTATCGATTTTCGGTTGAATTTTCTTTCAGCCAATTTTCATGTTTCAAACCGATGTTGACTTATTTTTTTATTGGCCCAATATTTTAAAAACCGATTAATAAGAATTTATGACTCAAACCAAGTTACATTTCCAAATCAATCAGGTTTCTTATTTTATTTAAAAGCGATAAATTTCAATTTGATTCGATTATTTTGAATAGATTTGGTTATTTTTGGGCACCTTCCGTTCAGGTTTTAATTGGTTTATCTATTAGAAAAGATTACCTCTACCTACCAATCGAACCAAGCCTGCACAAAAACCAGCACCTGAAATATAACTTTTACAATAATCAAAATTATAAAAGCCAAACCAAATATGAAACTTCAGTTCCCTAATAAATTTTTGGGATAATTTCATATATCACCCCCTAAAATGTACTAAATCTCACCCATCACTCACTAAAACCATTATTTTCATTAACACCCCCTTAAAATGGGCAAAAATCTCAGTTGTCAAAAATTTATTGTAAAAAGACAAAAATACCCCACTCCCTCACCTCTCCCTCACCATACCCTCTGTCTCTCCTCCCTCTCTCCACCGTCGCCGGCGAGTCTCTCTCCGGCCAATCCCCTCAACCACCGCCACTCCTAACGCCACCTCAAACACCTCCGCCGCCACCGTCAACCTCCCCTTCCTCCGTCCCCTCCATCTTCATACACTCTTCTGTTGGAAGGCCAGGACGGTGGAAACACGGCGGGAGGGGATTGGCCGGAGGTTGGCTCACCGACGACAGTGGAGGGAGGGTCCGGTGGGGCAATTTTGTTTCTGGGGAGGTGAGGGAGTGGTGAAGGAGATGGGTATTTTTGTCTTTTTTTAATAAATTTTTGACAACTGAGATTTTCGCCCATTTTAAGGGAGTGCTAGTGAGAATAATGGTTTAGGGGGTGTTGGGTGAGATTTAGTATATTTTAAGGGGTAGTATATAAAATTATCCCTAAATTTTTTGTACTCATGTAGCTCAATTTATAAGATTAAAAAACGCGTAATACACTGCCTATTACAGGAAGGCAAAACATGATGCTCATTTTGTTAACAGAAACAGACAGGTAAATGAGAAACAAATAATTATATGTCATAATTCTGAATAAACTAATCAAACAAAAACAATGCTGGTTAATTTCAATTTGTAAACCTGTAGGATATGGTATAAAGCAGAACATAAGCATAGCTCAAAATTAACTGCTTCTAATTGAAATTAGAAATACTCAGGCAATTTTTGCATTAAATAGTTCAACTACTATTTTTCCTGAACTTCAGTAGACAAATACAAAAAAAAAAGAAACATATTCAACTCCTAACTGGAGCCTCTCTTGGAAGAGGGTTGTCACAGCTCCAGTCCACAGCTTGAATCTTAGGCTCTGTCCAGGAGTGATGTACTCTATTTCCTGCAAAACACCAATTATACAAAAGTATCAGTGAAATATATAGATATATATATTGAATCAAGATTTCACATGATTCCTCATACACTAATATCAAGAAAATAGTCTGGCAACAAAATTTGATCATATGTAAAATATAAATTGAACAAATATTTCTCACTGGTCTCCAAGTATGTGTACAGAAAGTGTAATTTGCTAAGTTAGGGTGAACTTTTTCATGTTATGATGCAAGAGAGAACTGATACTGTAAGTGAAGTTCCTCAAATGTGGCAAATATTTAACGTCTAATTGTTTGGAGGATTTTATTTAAAATGAGGATAAGTTGTGTTATTATCTTCGTGCACACCTTCGTCCTTGCTGTGAGTGTGGACACTCATATATATCATAAATATGATTCAAGTTCTGCTGGATATGTTCAAGAAGACTATTCAGCGAGAAAGAGAGATTTCACTGACCTTCTGCTCTTTTTTCCTCTTGGCACGATTAATCCTCTCTTTTCCATGCTCTTATACCGATCTTTTGCAAGTGTACAACAAGCCTGCAAGCATATACGGCAAGTTTTATTTCCTGATTTTTACAACTAGACCGTACTTAAAAAGAGACGAAAAGAAAAATGAGTCTGCATACTTTCAACTTGCGAAGAGATCCAGTAATCTCCTCCGATAATAGGACTTGCTGAGGGGCAGGCTCAAATCTGAAATAATCAGATGTCAATTCATTCTCTACTTTGCCACAGGCAGAATTAAATGATAAATTATTAATGATACCAATGATTCAATTGTGCAAGCTAGAATTGCTGTATAATAATTTATAAAAGAGGATATAATGTAAACTGTACGTACTTGTGTTTTCCCAAGCGTGGTGGACAAGACTTGAGCCTTTCTTCTTTTGCTACAACCCGCCGGAGATGCCTGTTCTGCTTCTCTTCATCCTCCTTGGTGATTTCTTCAATGATATTTGGTATGCTGCCAGTAGAAGAAGTGATATGAGAACATTACTCGTTATAAGAAACATGTGCAGAAACAAAAGAGAAAGCAAATGCGTGTTCTTACCTGTCAATTTCTTTTGCAAGTTGTTCCACCTTTTTAGCTTCTCCTTCTTTTTTGAGTGTTTCTTTGCGTCTAGCTCTCCTATTGAACTCTACACGGGTGACCATCTTCCTTTTAGAAGGCCTGCAGCATATTTCAAGAATTGGTGATGGCAAATTTATGATGGTGCAGTGTGCACACAAACTATCCTCAGTTGCATCCATATTTTAAAGTCAGAAATGCAATCTTGTACACGCAGTAGAAAAAAAGACATGAACTTTGCTGTCACAAGTTCTAGTACAAAACTAAATCTGAGTATCATCTAAATGAACACAAAGATGATGGTGCAAGGATATAACAATTTTCTATCTAAAGATTGCACAAAAATATTCCCATCATAAAATTCAAGTTTCACCTCTACTATCTGAAGTGTAAACTCATAAGGCTCAAAATATATGGAAGAGAAAGTAGCATACCTTTTATCAGATTCAGGATCTACATCCTCTTCCGCAGTTGCATCGTCGTCAATCTCGTCATCAACCTCAAGAAAATATTTCTGCAAGAAGCATTTCAGTTATTTTATTATAATTACAAAAACCTATAGAAATGGGGAAAAGGACACTGACCTCATCCTCATCAACAGCTTCCCCATGAACAGTTAAAGGAACAGGGTCAGGTCCCAACTCGTTCCGATAGATCTTCTGCATTTCTTCTGCAACAGCACGAGCCAACGAGTCCTGGTGACTTTCAAATGATGGGTTGAAAGAACATCCAGGCGGCTCAATTTCTACAGCTGGAATGACAGACTGATTTTTGATCTGTTGAAAGTAGAGAATGATTTTTAAGTCACCAGACTTCTTTTACAGAATCATGGACTAAATCATAAAGCATAATCAAGTGAAGGCAATATTTTTCTAATTCCATGGATCCAAAAGAAAGGGATGCAAATTCAGGCCAATCAGCTCTGAAGAACTCTCAACAATGGTATTGGTATCACTTAAAGGCTAGGAATCACATCACATGCACAAAGAAGTAAATATTTTGAAGGGTATTGTGCCTTACCAATATAGACTTTTTCTTGCGTTTAGCTGCAGAATCTGAAGACAGCACATTTAATTAACATCATCTTAAAGTGAAAATTGATTGAAATCACTGAGGCTGAAAATTAAAACAGAACAAACCTTCATCATTCCATAAATCAACCACACCGGAAGCACTGGGAGTTTTTTCCTGAAAGATGCCAAGAGAAATGAGCCATAAGTAACTTCACGCATGATGCAGCTAATTCTATATCAATTAAAATCATTGCATACCTTAAGACCATTATGAGGAGCCTTTAATTGTTTTGCAACTACTTTACATTTTTTCTTCGAGTCTTTCAGTGTAGAAGATGGCACTGCTTCAACAAATGGGTTTTTCTGAAGAACGCTGTCAACGCGGAGTACCTTTTCTCTATGCTTTTCAATTTTCCGCTTCACGGAGAGATCTGATAGGATTAAAATAATATAATGTCAGTATATTGGGACAAAATTTTCAAGTTCACAATAATAGACCCGATATAAAACATGACTTAAAGCTCGATAATGGCAAAATATCTAGGTCTAAAACCAGCCCCCATATCATATGGCAACAACACATCAGATGTAGCAGACATGGACGTTCCAACCTAAAAATTCAGCCTTTATGCACACTACCTTGCTTCCTTCATACAGAAAACATCAATAGCATCACCTTATTGTACACGGAACAGAACTATTTGTTAGCTTTCTAGAATGGAATCGACCACATTCCAATAATTGATAATCCTATGAGAAACGTGGCTCTTAAACCCCCCCCCCCCCAAATCAAATGCCAACAACGCATCTTATGTAGCAGATATAGACATTCCAACCTAAAAATGCAGCCTTTGTGCACACTACCTTCATGGCTTCATCATACAGAAAACATCAATAGCATCGCCTTATTATACACGGAACAGAACTATATATTATCTACCCAGAGTGGAATCGCCTACATTCAAATAATTGATAATCCTATGAAAAATGTGGGCTTAAACCAGGCCTCCAAATCGAATGCCAACAAAGCATCAGAGGGGGCAGACATGCCAACCACTGAATTTCATCTCTGTGCACATTACCATGCTTCGGTAAAAAAAAAATCCAGAGCATCGGCTTATTGTGCACATATCTATATATTAGCACCCTCTAATGTAAGAACTTTAATGAGCTGACCCAAAACAAAATCATTGATTTAAAAAAATGTGGGTCTAAGAACAGGCTACCAAATCAAATGCCAGAACCTAATGATCTCTAAATTAAACACACTCCTATGCCTGCACATTTCATATTTTTCCAATTCACATCTAAGTTGAAAAAACTAAGCACATAACAAGCTCCAATGAATCAATCACAGAAGCCAATAAAACTAAATACAAATTGAGCTAAAACAGCAAAATAAATCACAGAGCAGCACGAAACGAATCACCAAAAGCCATAGAAACTGATAGGAGAGCGATTATACCTCTGGACTTGTCGACGAAGAAGAGAGAGTCGCTGGGAGCGGCGGCGAGGGAGCCGCCGGAGAGAGCGTCCTTGGTCGACTTCTCGAAGAAGTCGTGAATATCTTCGGTGCTGATGTTGGCTCTCCATGCCTTCTTCCCCTTCCTCGACGTCTTCGCTCTCTTCCCCATCTCTCTCTCTGCTCTGTGCTCTGTTTCAGAGTGAAAAGCCAAAGGTTATGGCTATGGCGGCTTCGATACTCTGATAATACCTAATTCCTGGATCACTGCGACTTGTCGGTTATTTAGGTTGAAACTTACGACCTGTCGGTTTTGAGAGACTGATCGTGCTGGGCCTCGGGGGCTGACTGATCTGTACAATCATGCTAGTTTATAAGCGAATGGGCCAATCCGGCCCAAATTGTTTCCTACGAACTAACCATGGCCCATTGTGGACACATCCAATTTCAAATTTGAAAATCCTCTAGCTCCTATATTGTGTGGGGTTAGGGGTAGGGGTGTTAAAAAAACCGAACCGAACCAAAAAATAGTCGGTTTTGGTCGATTCGGTTTTGATCGGTTCGGTTATGGTTGGTTTTGATCATGCTCGGTTCGGTTTCGATTTAATTAACCAAAATAGATCAAAAATCGAACCGACCGACTTCGGTTCAGTTTATGATGAATCATCTGGTTTATGCTTCAATTTAGAGTTTTTTTTAATTGGATTTTTCATTGGGCTTTATTAACGTTTATTTTAATTAGTGTAAAATTATTATACATAATTCCTCTAAAAACCGACCGAAGTTTAATCATTTTTTGCTTGATTTATGAAACTTTTTGGTTTTGTGGCTGATTTTCGATTCAATTCGGTTCAAACCGAAAACTGACCAAACCGACCGAATTTTTTCGGTTCGGTTTCAGTTCGGTTCGATTTTGGTCTATTCTGTTCAAAAACCGAACCGTGAACACCCCTGGTTAGGGGTGTTCATCAGGTCAGGTCGGATAGACCCCACCTCTATTGGACCCAATATGATCATAGTCTGGTTTATGAGGCCATACCCACCATCCTGCACAATTTCTTTTTATCAAGTTTTGGGTTGGGTCATGTCGGATTGTTGTGCCAGTCGAGTCAACCCAACAACCCGATGAGCTTTTAAAAAACACAAAATATTAATTCTCAAGCAAACAAACTAAAGCGCATGTACAAAAATTAAGAATCAAGAGATATCACATACAATGATACACATTAAGCCCAAAATATCAATTATCAAGCAAATCAATTTTACATACGGTTATTTGCTTCCGTGCTAGACCAAATTCCAGAACCCACAAGTTGGGCTTCCGTTTGATGTGATTATTTTCTCAAAATAGTAAAATGAACAAGTTGTTACATGAACCTCCCAATCCCTAACATGTGTATTAACATGTGTATTATGAAAGTGAAAAGTTGCATATCTTTCTAGATATGATATCATATTAGGGATGTTTGATTATATTAGGTTTCTTATATTTAGTTTAGGGATAATGACAGTTGACTACACCGAACTATTTCACGTTTTAAATTAAATACCCCAACTTCCAGTTTTTCGAATAACATACCTTAAGTTTAAATAAGCGACACATAGCCCAACGTCCGTTAAATCTAACTGATTTGGTCTGTCAAAAAGTCTAAAATACCCTCAATGATTTTGGTCTGTTAAACTGGTCTGATTGGTTCAATTGGTATGATTATGAAATGACTATTTTACCCCTAATTGAACAAATAACTTAACCATGGCTTGAGGGCAAATTGGACATTTTAATTACACATTTAATAATCATAATTATTTAATAATTAAATATATAACTTATTATTAATTGATTAATGTTAATATAATTAATCATACATATATTAATTAAAAATTTCCCTAAACTCTAATATCAACAAACATATATGTGGCAATTTGATCTCGCCGGAGGTGGAGGAGTCCACGGCCATGGCGCGGAGGCTGAGCGTAGCGGCGTCCTGGGCGGAGGTTGAGGAGGTCGGGGAGGAGGCGGAGGGTCGGCGTCGAAGGAGCTCCGGCGATGGCGGAGGCTGGGCTGAAGGAGGTGGGCGGAGGAGGGAGGAGAGTCGGGGAGGCGGAGGAGGGTCGGGGAGGAGGCGGAGGCGGAGGAGGGTCGGGGAGGAGGCGGAGGAGGGAGGAGGGTCGGGGAGGAGGCGGAGGAGGGAGGAGGCGGCGGTCGGAGGAGGGAGGAGGGTCGGGGAGGAGCTCGATCTGCTCAACCCAGATCTGGTTGAGCGCGGTGGGGATTTGGGCGTCGAGCCTCCGTCGCGACCGGCGAGAAGCCTCCGTCGCGACGTCCTCGACTTCGACCGGCAAGGACGTCGCGAGCCTCGCCGAGGTCTGGGCCGTCGAATCCAGATCTCTCGATCCCTCCTTCGCGAACCAGAAGCTTCGCTTCTCACCCCCGTCGTGTCGCCGGAGACGAGGCTTGCGGCCGGAGACGGGACGGGGCAGGTCGGAGTTGCGGCCGGAAACGGGGCTGGTCAGAGCAGGCGGCCAGAGACGAGGAGGCGGCCGGTGACGGGAGGTTGAAGATGATGTAGATTATTTAGGGTTTAATTAATATAAATATTAATTAATGATAATAATATATAATTAATAATCTTTTAATTAATGAAAATATAACAAATATAATAATTATAATTCTTTAATAATTATATACATATATATATATAATTATTAAAGAATTATAATTATTATATTTGCAATTGAAAAGTCAATTTTGCCCTCCATTAATTAGTTAAATTGAGTATTCAATCAAGGGCAAAATAGTCATTTCATACTCATATCAATTGAGCCAATCAGACTGGTTTAACAGACCAAAACCATTGAGGGCATTTTAGACTTTTTGACAAACCAAATCAGTTAGATTTAACAGACGTTGGGCTAAATGTCGCTTATTTAATCTTTGGGTATCCCAAATGAAAATCTGAAAGTTGGGGTATTAAATTTGAAACGTGACATAGTTCGGTGTAGTCAACTGTCATTACCCTTTTAGTTTACTATATTTATGTTTCTTTTCTCACATATATTAGAGTTTCCTATTCTATTCCTATTGCCTCTATAAATAGAGGTCTCTCGTAATTTACAATATACACACCAATAATAAATCTCTCTCTTATTTCTATCATGGTATCAGAGGAATAAATCTCTCTCTTATTTCTATCATGGTATCAGAGGCATAATCGATCCTTGGTCAAATCTTTATGAATTTATCGCTTTGCCCACTCGTCGATGATTCGTGATTCTGACGGGTGGGCGAGGCAATTCAAATCTCAATCTCTAGCCTCTCGCTTTCGCTAACAATCAACTCGACAATCTCGTAAGTCTTCGTCGTTACCTTCAGCAAATCTTCTCTAACAAGTTCAAACACCGTCTCTACTCCTTTTTTGTCCTTTCCTCTATTATGTTATTTTTTTTCTCAAACCAATCGGTTCTTTCTTTGACTCTTTACTTATCTTCTCTCACGAAGCAATCCTATCAACTCATCAATCAAAAATCTTGTAAATCAGAAAAGCTCCCGTAATCCGGAAACTGACACGTGTACATCCCCGTAATTCGGAAAGTTATCCCGTAATTCGGAAACCGACACGTGTACATCCCCGTAATTCAGAAAGTTATCCCGCAATCCGGAAACCGACACGTGTACATCCCCGTAATTCAGAAAGTTATCCCGTAATCCGGAAACCGATACGTGTACATCCCCGTAATTCGGACACCGCACGTGAGAGGAGAGCATCTGGCATCATTGGGCATCAGACATCATCTATATGCCATCAACCGTTGTCATCTCGCCATCAGCCAGCAAATATCAGGCATCATCGGGCATCAGGCATCAGGCATCATCTATATGCCATCAGCCAACATGCATCAGGCATCATTAAGCATAAGGCATCATATATCAAACATCGGCGTGCATCCTCCATCCTCAATTCTCGCCACATCATCTCGACATCATCCTTGGCAGCCGCAACCCTCGTCGCAACTCAATATTATATAGCTTAAAACTCAATTCTTATTTCACCGCATTGAGTTTGAGGGGGGTTGTTAGATTATATTAGGTTTCTTATATTTAGTTTCCATGTTTCCTTTCTCACATATATTAGAGTTTCCTATTCTATTCCTATTGCCTCTATTGTAATTCACAATATACACATCAATAATAAATCTCTCTCTTATTTCTATCATGGTATCAGAGGAATAAATCTCTCTCTTATTTCTATCATACTTAAGAAATTTTACAGCTACTCGATCTTTATTTACCAGCGACGAATTATACATTCGCCACTATAATATTTTATAGCCATAGACATTTATTGGGTTCGTTACTATAAGATGTTCTTGGTAGTGTGTGCCATTAAATGAAATAAAAAAATGAGTTAGGTTGGAAGAGAAGGGTACGAACCAAAAACTTCGGAAATGCTTGTTTAGAGTACTTTTTTTCTTTCACCTGATCCCTTCAAATAGTGCATATATGCGAAGACATCTTTATTTGACCAATTAAGGTTTAAGGCTCGTGTATTTAATACTTAATTCATTAATGGTACAATCTGCTTGTATTTTCGATTTTGAACCAATACGTCATTAATTATACAGCTTAAGAGTCCGCCACTAAACCTAAGAAACACCCAAGACGTACATACCCATAAAAGCTTAACATAAAGAGATTTTCTCTATAGAGTGAAGATTTATTGAGATAATTAGTTAATGGTCCAAAACTAAGAACAAGAGAGAATTATATCAAATAACAAAATTACCAAATTGAGATTAAATTAAAGATACATAATCAACTCAATCTTGGTCGAAATTCACGAAACAGATGTTCTACTATCCTCATCATCAAGATTCATAGTATTAATTTGTTCCCTATATAATCTTATCTTTCAAATTTCTATTATTCTTGAAGTTCCAGCAATCATTATGTTGTTGTTATTCCATAATTTGTTCGTATTTTCGTTTTATATTATTGGCTTCACGACTAGAGAAGCTCTTGTGATCTCCACGCCAAGATGAGGATTTTTCAACGCAAACTCTTCGTACGGGCCCGAAAGAACGACGTCCTTGTTCTTGACGATGAAGTTCAAGGCAGCGGTCTTGAGAGTTTGGTTGGAACAAACAGTTGAAACCTCCAAAACATCGAGAACCGTCGACGAGGTTAGTGACCTCAACATGTGACGCTCGCAACACTTTTGCAAGAAGTCAATCTCGTACTTGTGGGCCGCGAGGGACAAGGAGTAGACATGCTTCTCCATCTTGTCCGGAGCTAAGCTCCCACTATATATAGAGGAACTCTAGTAGTGACTCCAGCTCCTCGTGGACTGAGGGTTATGTTTGCGGGCTTTACCCGAGGCTGGTTTCGGAGTCGATTTGAGGCTGATTTGGGGATAGTTTTGGGGCTGTTTCAGGACTGATTTTGGGTGGACTGCTGCGCAAATCGGCCGGGTGGCTAGTGGTTGGTAAAGTCGTGGGGATATTATTTTGATATTATATATGAGGGGAAACGGATCCGGGAGGGAGTTAGTGGTGGATAGGCAGAGAAGCTCATGCGAACAACTTGTTGCAGGAATGATGGTGATTGGGGGAGTGAGAGCAGACAGATTGGGGCGGGGATTATCGAAGGTAAGGCTCGAAAATTCTTGCGATTTGTTTTCTGCGGTTTTGATTGGTTGATAGATCGGTACTTGGAGGAAACCAAAGTTCTCTAACGTCCGTGGGCAGATTTATGTAACCATACCGAACTAGGAGGTCTTGACTTTCTTAAACTTCAATACGTCACCTGGGTGTCGCATTGGAATTAGTACTGGGAGGAAACGGGGGGTCTCTGGCGTCGATGAGTTGATCTTGTTAAGCCCAGTAAGTTGGGAGGACTTGAATGTTTAAGGATTCGCAACTCCCATATTGGTCGCAAGGTTGGTCAAAGAAGTTGGTTTAAGGCGATTGTAACAAGATCACGGAGTTTCTCCATCCGAATGAGGTGGAGGTCGTGGCTATGTATGATGCGAACTGATTCGAGTCGATTAGTCTCCGGGATTAACATGGATCCATGTTTAAAGCATTTTATAGTGGGATCAAGAGGGTTCTCCACTCGTATGAAGTAAAAGTCGTGGCTCTACATGATGTTAAACGGGTCGAGCTGAACAACTTTGGAGGAATCATTAGCGAAGGGTGTTGCGGACTATCCACTATCGAAAAATGTGTTCTTTTTTATTTAGCTTATAATCAAATTGCTCACAAATAGACCAAGTTTGTTTTAACTAACAGTAGTTGGGATTATGGTGATGAATCTGTCCCACCATCGGTAACTTCAACTGTTCGACTTGATGTCGGGCTAGTTGCTATTTAATTAATAAAATTTGCTTTTACTTTCAAAAAACAATACATAATCCTAATTAAACCCTCATCATTATATATAGGGAAAATGTCATTCACCTCCCTCGTAATATACGCGATTTTCACTTACCTTCTTCAGCCGATTAATGCATCTAGACAGGTCCCTGTATTTTCAAAAAATTTCACACATAAGCCTAACGCTGTTAGTTTTTGGTCAAAGACAACTGTTTTTTTGTAAAAATGACAAAAATGCCCCCGTATTAAAAAAATTAAAAATTATTTTTTAAAATATATTATTCTATAAAATCAATAATAAAAAACGTATTTTAGTATTAAAAAATTATAAACATAAAAATGATGTTTAATAACCTTTTTTCATTTTTAATATATTTTTAAAAATAATATTAAAATCAGTTATTATTATTTATTTTATAAAAATATATATTTTAAGAAAATGTTTTCAAAATGTTTTTTATTTTTTTTTAATATGGGGGCATTTTTGTCATTAATTTGACCCAAAATTAACACCGTTGGGCCTCTGTGAGAAATTTTGAAAGTACAGGTACCTTTCAAGACGTACTAGTCGACCGAGAGAGGTAAGTGAAAATCGCGTATACTACGAAGGATGTAAGTGGCATTTTCCCTTATATATAAGCTTAATGATGAGTTATAACTTAAATCTTTCTTATTGGTTTTATGAAGGAATAATTACTCGTCATTATTTCAAATTATCGGCCATTCTAACATCAATATCATGAACTAAAAACTTGATTTTGCACTCACATTATAACTATTTTATGTACATGGTTCTAACGGTATTAAATTTAACAAAATTTGGAAGTAAAAGGACTCACTAGTTCTTATTTGAAATTAGACTGATTTGATCGGTTAAAATAAAATTTGACAGATTTAAATTAAAATTTAATTTATTCTTGATTAATAATCACTACAAATATTAAAATTTTATTAATACATGAGTGTGTACATATGGTCTGGGATGTCAATTTACATGAGGTATGTTGTGAGTTGATTTTGTTGACCCTTTGTGAACGTGAAATTGAAACGGTTTATTTCAAAGATAAATAATCACAAGCTTATCTATGGAGAATTTTGGTTTAGAATTGCAGAGAAAGAGAAAGGGACAGGATATATAGAGAGATGGAGTGAAGGAGGGAGAGAGAGGTGAGAAAAAAAATATTAATCTTTTAATTAATTATCAGACAAAAATAAACTAATTTTTAATTTGAATAGATCCTATCAAATTTTAACAGTTCAGAACAATTTGATAACGACGAACTTAAAAGACTGATTCTGAAATAAAGTTTCAACGAGTATAATAATATTCAAGTAATAATAATTCTAGTAGAAAGTAAACTTAGGGCTGGCACCGAGGCCCTAAATTTACGAGGCTCAATATATATATATTTTGGGATTGGGCCCTCCAAAGGATCGGGCCGGCCAACTATGAAATGTATGAAAATTAAGTTAAGCTAAATAACATTAATATCCCCAAACATTTACATAGATATTTCCTATAATCATATCGAGGGACGTATTTCAATATAAATTACCGGGACACAGAACGTCTGAACTTTTATGAACCATTGGATCGCTAAAGATCTGGCGAGATTTGTCCTAACGCGTTATATTTGGCAACAAAATTCTTTTACTATCATTTTTGTAGTTCTACCGGGTCCATCATGTTCTACTAGTTTACACTCTACTTTATATCGGATTCCGATTTGAGAGAATGGAGCATTAACCGAGGAGCTTGGATATGAGTATGACCACGATGAGGGAGAGAACAACGAGAACGAGCTCTATCTCCATTTTACAAGTAATTTCGTTGAGGCGTATTTTAAAATTACATTTCACGATTAAGAGATTACTTGTATTTTTATTGGTGAAGCGTACTTTTAATTTAGGAAAAACAAAATAAATTTGAGGAAAAAAGTATGCAACATCTTACGATATGTACTGAGTTGTTCTCCCCTCCTGTAAATAAACAAGTCATTTACACATGCTTGCAATCACGCGAGAACCTCTTAGAGCCCGTTACGGGGTGTGCGTTGACGTCAACACTGCATTGACAATGTCGTTTCGAAACAGAGTTTAATGACTTTTTATAGCGTCTCTCTGCCATATGACACTCCCTCGTTGGTTCTCACAATTCTCACGTACCTTTTAATTTTCCCTTGATGCATCCCAATTTTTACATGTTTACAAGTACATTTAATACCTTTGCCGTAATCAATGAAATTATTCAATATTATTATAGAGCAGCACGTACATGATTTTATATCTTTTTAAATATACACTTGAATAAATCAATTGAGAACATCATAATTAATAAAATCAAAACCCATCAACATGACTTGTAGTTTTTGCCTCCATGAACGAAGCTCTCGTGATCTGCACGCAAAGATGAGGATTCTTGATCGCAAAATCATCGTATCGGGCCGAAAAAACAATGTCCTCCATGTTCTTGACGATGAAGTTCAGGGCAGTGTCCTTGAGAGCCTGGTTGGAGCAAACATCGGAAACCTCCAAAACATCGAGAGCCGTCGACGAGGTCAATGACTTCAACATGTGACGCTCGCAATACCTCTGCAAGAACTCAATCTCGTACTTGTCGGCAGCGAGTGACAAGGAGTAGACATGCTTCTCCACCTTGTCCGGAGCCAAGCTCCCACTGTACAGGAACTCTAGTAGTGACTCCAGCTCCTCGTGGCTCAGCTCCGGCAGAGAAACGGTGTCGTTTGCTGGGGCTTTGCAGCCGTCCGAGTCGAGCATGTTCTTGAAGATCACGGATCTTGATGCCTGAAAAATTTAAGCAATTTGATTTGTTATGCATTTTTGTTAAAGTAAATTTTGTTTATAAACGACCCAAGTCGAGGTTTAATTTGTCAAGGTCAACTAAGCTCTGTGAAGAAAATTTTAAGTTAAAACTCGGTTTGTACACAAAATGAGCTTATAAAAGTAAGTTTAAGTTTGACTCCGAAAGAAAATATTCAAATTCAATCTTAACTTCACTCGACTTAATTCGTTTGTTTAATTTAAATGAATATGTGTAATTTATTAAATATTAAATGGGCAAGCTGAAATTCATCTTACCCCATTTGTCTAGTAGTAGTGTAAGGTTTGCTACTAGTGATAAAACTCATTCACTTAAAAGTTTAACCAGTCAACTTTACAGATCGATGTCTCTTATGTTACTATAAACACTTTTTTAAGTACATGACACTCAACTTCCTCTTCACGATTGTGCCAGATTACGAGATTTTACGAAATACAAGATATGCACATTGCACATTGCCCATGATCTATGGGCTTATCAACGAAATAAATGACAAAATCAACCACAGTTTTAGCTGAACATGTTATTTGAACTGGTAAACTTAACGTATCAATAAAATAAATGACAAATAGGATGTGCGAACCAACTATAGTTTTAGTTGAACGTGTTGTTTAAACTTGTAAAGTTAACATAAGTCTCAGCTGAACATGTTGTTTAAATTTGTAAACTTAACATATTTTACCTGACATCGAGGTAAAATATAATTCACTTAAAAACGTAAATTAAGTGAAATTACCAGTAATGCTCTGTGTGCAGGAAGTGATGGGCCATTGTTGCCAGGCTTGAGCTGTATATCTGTATGAATCTGATCCTTGAATGCGCCGACGAACTTGCTAAGAAAATTGATTTTCTCGTTTAGTTCGCTCTCAGTGTCCCTTTTCTCCTTTAATTGCTTCAATATGTTCGCAATTGGCTGAACAGTCCAAAAATGTAAATAAACAATTTAGACTAGTTCATCGCTACTTTATACACTAAAACAATTACTTGTATTAAGAATCTTTAAGATGCTTAAATGATTCAAATACAATAAACAAAAATTGATCAATTAAGGGAGAACATTTTTGGACACTGACCAAAGTTTGGTAAAAATAATGGAGTTATCAATCTTACATGGTTATATAATAAATTTTATGTGATATTTTTTACAAATATATCAACTGTTATTTTATTACAAATAACTTAACTTTCGTTCAACCTAACAAAATTCGAACCGAAAGGTTAAAAATGCCCTTAAAAATTAGATGCACTTATGATATTTTTAACATTTTACATCAAAGTTTTGTTAGAATCATCCACAAATACCTTATTGGATACAAAATAGACATTAAGGTAAATGTGAAGAAAAAAATGTTTGCAATATGGGAACTCAATTTTTGGGCCAAGACATCCAACATGGGCCTTAACTAACCCATAAATATTGGGCTTAAAGCCTTTCAAATAATACAGCACTACTTTTCTTTTCCGAGCCCAGAAAACGGTATTTGGAATGAAATAAATGAATAAATAATACAACCAAATTTAACTTAACGACCAAATTTAAACGAATAAAATTTAATTTACAGAAGAATAAAAAAGTAAATAAAAATTAATTAGGGGCTTGCCTTACACGAAGTGGCAGGCAATTTGGCGGCTTTGTCTGGAGTTTCTTTGTCACCTTCGACCTTGCTTACCAAGGCGATCGCTGTTCGGACAACCTCGTAGCAGCCCACGCAGATCGTGTTCCTCGGAGGCCTCAAAATATACGGCATCGAGCTACAGATCGAGCACTCCATCTCGAATCAAAACGCCGCCGTATTGGATCAAACCCAGAACAAGAAATGAAGGAGAGGGACGATATGAGAAGAAGGAGAAGGAGAAGCAGTTGCTTTTGTTCTTCGGAAAATAACTATCGCTTTCGACTTTTGGTCTTTGTTTATAAGAAATGGGTTTGGCGTCTTTCTGGGTTTATTGTATTATTTTGCGCCTTATCGCTTTGTGAAGTAACCACCAATTTCATAATTGAGCTGCGCATGGAATATTTATTGAATTAGGTTCTCTTTTTCGTTAACTGACCAAACCTATAGAATTCTACTCAATTAATTCAAACTTTGACATGAATAACAAATAAACTTAATTACGATCAAATTAAGATTAAAATAGTTAAAATTATTTATTTTGAACCTGAACAGGTATTGAAAAGAGAATGACACGAATCGTATACTAAAAACTGATAATCATACATAAATAATGGTTTGAATTTGGTTATGTTTTTTTAGAGAACCATTTAATTATGGTTTGGTTCTATCTTTCTTAAACCAAAAATCATGGTTAACCCGTCAAAAATCAAACAATGACATGTGTTGTCCTCTCATCCTTTCATATGACTAATTGCATACTATGTGTTACTAACCGGTTAGAAACAAGTAACTGAAGTGTTCAAAAACAATTAAAATCATATCGTCCCCTCTCACATAGTTTTGATTATGGTTTCTCAAACTCAAGAATTGTAACATCGGCTCGATCTAATTTTAGTTCAAAAACTACACACACTCTTAAAAATATTTATATTATTACATATTATTTCTTATTTGATGCATGTGAAAAATGAATGAGAGAACACACAACTTATCATGAATGTACTTGTTTGGTTGCTTTTATTGAACAAGTGGCTGAGGAAGTTAAATTGTGAAATGAGGAAGTGGTTGGCAACAAGTCTATTGAGTGTGTTTGTAAAAGGAAAGGTTGGTTACAAGAGAATAAGAGGAAGTTGGGAAGATTCTGTCAATAGAAAAATAATAAGTTAGGAAGAGGAAAGAGACTTTCCAACCTTGCAACACCCTATATTATCATCATTCATCACACCAACCAAAACCTAATCCCTTTCTCATTGTGTCTTTTAGCTTGGATAATCATTTCATTTCATTTGACCAATCAATTTTATTCCTTAATGGGCCTGACTTGGACTCAATGGGTGTGGATGGATAGCCCAAAGCTTCCTTTTAACATGGAAGTGGGCTTTTGGGCCACAAATGACACAAAAGTGGGCTTTTGGGCCAAAAGTATCATATATCCCCACGTTTGTTTTAATAACATCGGCTTATGATTTGGGGTAATTCCTTAATTCACCACAAAAGTTTGTATTCTCACTTAAGTAACCATAATTCTAATTTAATTTTTGAGGTCACCACAAAAATTTATAATCTCACTTAGGTCAACATAATTCTAATTTAATTTATGAAGTCAACACAATGAACTTTTGTTTCACTGTTAGTCTATTTTATTTTGAAAAGACCAAAATGCCCCTCAATTGTTTTCAAATTTTCAAAATATGTCATTTCTCTTCAAAATGCCATTTTCCTTCACTCCATCGCTGACCACCGCTTTTCACTCCTCCCCCGACCACCACCTACGACGTCGTTCCCTTCACCCTCATTCTCCATCTAGTTGCCCTCTCTTTTTCTCGCTTCGGCGTGGTGGGCATGTCCGTATATGGTTGAGACAATTTCCAGAAGCTTGACCCACATCACCGGCGAGAAGGAGGAGGAAGATGGAGGGGAAAGTGTCATTGGGTGGTTGTTTCCGACTCGATCCGAAGGCAAATCGGTTGTCGTCGCCGCCGTCGGATAAGAAATCGTCGTCTAAGGTGCCGACGCGGGTGGGGTGGAGGAAGGGCGGCGGCGCCACCGGAGGGAGGCGGTGGAGAGGTGGTCGGCGCCGACGAGGTCGAGGAGGGGGCGGAGGGAGGGTTGTGGTCGACGAAGGAGGTGAGAGAGGGGTCGTAAAAGGAGGTGAGGGGCATTTTGGTTTTTTCAAAATAAAAATAGATCAACAGTGAGACAAAAGTATATTGTGGTGACCTCATAAATTAAATTAGAATTATGGTGATTTAAGTGAAACTACAAACTTTTATGGTGACCTAAGTGGAATTATTCCTTATCATTTTAATGTATTTGAATACAGAATTCAGTCGCTCTTCAAGTGATTCCTTATTCTCTTTAAATATCAAATATTTTGAATACTATAGGTTTTAAATTAAAATAGAGATCTTAAAGGGATATAAAAGAAGAAGGAGCAATAATCATATATTTAAATTACTGCCACTGTGTAGAATATTGCATATATTTAGAAGTTGAAAATTGATTGAAAACATGAAACTCAAGAAAAACCACTACGCTTGCTTGGGGACTTTCTGAATACAGACAGACAATTGATGAAAAGTTGAAGAAGTAATTAACGATGAGCGTGGCCGGAGGGAACAACGTTGTTAGTCCTCTGTTCATAGTAGTGGTAGGCGGCGGCGCCGGAGAGCACGACCAAGGTTAAGGCTTGAGAATGCATCCTGGCGTGAATCAACCTTAGGCTAGGCTTCATGGGAGTTCTTGCTCCTGAATACGCCAGTGACCCTACAATTCCTGCTGCCCACAATGTTCCTACACAACAATATATGCAACAATTAATGTTGACATCTAAATAAATAATAGTAAGGAAAAATGGTAAAAATTAATCTGTTATATATATATTATAACATTTTTGGAAGAGATCACTCTGTACTTGTCAATGGAAAAAAATGATCAGAATATTTTTTTTTTGTGCGAAATGTGATTACTTATACAAAATGATGAAATTGTCCATTAATTTAAAATTTTAAAAAATAATTTTTAACCTAAAAATAGTTTTACTACAAAATTAAATTACCCAATTTGATTATACAAAATTTTGCCATTTTCCTTAACAATAATAATTATTAATGAAACCGAGGGTTCATGGAGAGAAGTGATAGTGTAATAAACTTTACATGAGGTTCTGATTGGATTCTCATATTTTCGATTATTGCTGATAAGAAAATAATGAAACTGAGGGTTGCCGGAGAAACGACAGTTTGTAATAAACCGAACATGAGGTTGCTGGTTGGATTCTCATACTTGCTGTCATTGCTGATAAGAAAATAATCAATGTAACGGGAAAAAATGGGTATGGTAGTGTACGTACCAATGCTGGCAAGTTTGTGGTCTGAGACCCAAGATTGAATTGCTTCCATTTCTTCACTTTCACTTTCACTTGTTGGTGTTGCTATTTGATATATAGGTGAATATTGTGTGATTGGTGATGGAGTAGGAGAGAAATGGGTTGGTATTTATATAGGAGTGACCACTTGGGTTTGTATGTGTGTAGTGCGTTTTGTGTGAGTGAACCGAACGAAACAGTCCCACTGAATCCACTTTTGTGAAGCTTTGCTTAAACCAGAGGCTCCATGACCGGTTTTGCTTTGCCTTTTGTCTCTTGTTTCAGACTATTTCTCGCATCCATTGGATTTGGTTTCTGACTCTCCTTGTTTATCAGGTTATGAAATCTAGAACCCTTTTAAAAACTATATATTATATTATAATCTAACAAGTAAAAATTATGGACAAATTGATATACCTAATTTGATGTCAGTTAAAAACTCATCGACTTACAAAAATCTTAAGACAAATTCATTTAATATATGATTATCTTTATCGATTGACAACTTATATATTCAAGATTTTTTAAAATTTTGACGAATCTCTGGATCAGTTAAATCAATTTCATAGAAAAAACTTACGTAATGCAATAACATAATTATTGTAGGTGTAACAACCGTGCTATATATACACTATGGACAATTATAGACGACATTAAAACATGTTTAGGGTGAATTTAGTTATCTCTTCCTCGTCATGTTTTTTCTGTCCCGATACCCACTCAACAAGGAGAGGAAATTTCTAAATTCGCCTCGTTTTTATATGTGAAACAAATCAATAACTTTTCGTGTAGATAACTACCATTAATTTTATGATTATATTTAAAGTGTGGATGAAATTAACATCCACCATTCGATCAAAACCCTATTTGAAATAATCATATCTATGTATCTTCGTGTTTTAATAAACAGACTCATTATTAAATATTTAATGACTCTGAATTAATTGTTGATCGGTGGCTACCCATTAAGGTCATATACATAGAAGGAGCTGTGTTTATGTGCTTTTGTAGACAAGATTATGGAATCTGCTGATACCCACATGCATGACAATTAAATAATCAATATTTCTTAATAAAGTATAAATCCGCCGACCAAACCATTAAAAAGCCATTGAATTATAGTGGTTACGTAAAAGCCTTGCCGAAATGTACTTACAATCAAGAGGTAATCTCAGGAAAACTTTTACTTAGAACTGAGCTAAAAAATTTTTTTCTCACTTTACTGCAATTTGTTAGTATTTATTTCAATTTTTAATGCGAAATAACATAACACTCTTAATAGTCATTTAAATTAAAAAAAAACCATAATTTCAAATCACTACACCAATTATATATTTGGGTGACACAATAAATTTGATTTGTTACCATTAATTAAAAAGAAGGCAACACATCATACTTTAGGTGACACATTAAATGTCACCCAATACTTTGGGTGACCATAAATATGTGACACCATTAAGGTGACACACATGTTGTCATTCAACACTTTATGTGACATATCTCATACTACTAAGGGTAATACATAATTGTGTCATCTTAAAATACAATTGGAATAATAAATTAAAAAACTAGCTGAAAACTAACGGATTGCAGGGAAGTGAGAAATTTTTTTTCTAGCACACCTTTCAGAGTAAAATTATAGTTAGTTTTTATCAGAATTTGTTGATGTTAATTTTTTTAAAATTTAAAATATATCGACATGATCGGTCCATTAACAAATATAAGGGTCAACTAGGCCCATAATGATGCAGTTATCATTGGACCTCAGCCTTAACTTTCTATGGCCCGTGAAATCGGTTCGGGCCCAGATTCTAGGCCTCGAAGCACAAAGAACAGAGCGCACATGAACATCTCATTCTCATCTCCCACTGGAACGAATAGAAATTCCCGCCAAAAAAAGCTTTCTCTGCACGAGAACGATTCTGGAGAGCTGAGCCTCAGAGAGAGTGGTTTCAAATATAAATTTTGGAGAAAATGCATTCGGATTGTGGATTGAAGAAGAAGAAGAAGGTGAAGCATAAAGTAGCAGTAGCAATGGAAGGCGAGTCTCGGAGGAGACTATAGACGTTGATAAATGGAAGCAAAACCAGAAATCGAAAACTCCTCTTAGATCCTCCTCTGCTTGTGGTAATTTTTCATTTTCAGTTTTCTTTCAATTTGCCATCGAATTCGTGTTTGTTTGAGTTTTTGATTTGGATTGTTCTCTGAAAATTACAATCTAGGGTTTCTGTTGTTCGTATTAGTTTTTAGTGGTATTTCATCGTCTAGCGTCCTTGGATTCGCTCAGGTGATGAACTTACTTTCATTTCACTAAATTGTTGAAATGTCGGTTCAAAGAATTTGCGGATTTGATCCATTTTGTCATGTCACGTGTTACTTAATGCCATTGATTCTGTCGTGCTATGATGAAATTGAGTTGGAATTTCTTCTGTGTTTGAACTTTGTGTACTTTAAGGTAGCTTTTGGATTCTTGTGTTTGATGAGAAATTCATGATTTCATATCTAGCATTTCAAGTACTGGATTTCAATTCTATTTATAATGGTCCGGAACTGTGGTATTTCAAACAAACAAAAGAATTTCAAATCGATTCAAATCCGAGCATCCAGACATACCATTTGGTTATGTTAGATAATTATAAGTGGATTAAGGTCAAATGGTCAATGTCATAGTAACCTTTACCTCTCAGAGAGCTTTGTAATTGCAAATTTTCCTTCGACTGTAATCAGTTAGGTACTTTGGTTCCTTCTCCATATTCGGTATTCTGAGCCCTGTTGTCTTTAATCCTTGTTCTTTGTCTATGAGGCGATGAGGATGAAGTTTTCAGTATTTATCCGGTTTACAGCTCAAGACAGATTGCATATACATAGGAAGGGCAAAGAGAAGATGATTATAGGCCTTTATGTTGCTATCCTTCCAAATGGCTTTGGAATGTTAGGTAATATGAGTACTATTTTTCTCACTGCTATGCTAATTTATCTAATTCAGAATTCATCTTTGGCATCTGATGAGGAATCACTGAGATAAGAGCAGACCCTTTACAATTTTCTATTGTTCTCACACATATGCTATACATGCATTTTGAATTAGGCACCAAACAAATGAATAGGAAGAGACGGGCCTATCAGAGTTTGTGCAGTTCCATATGGAAAAGGTACCTTTTCTTATCATCATGCTTTATCTTCTTCTTTGAGCATATTTTCTAAAATAATCAAGTCATTATTTGTTTTGCATTTACCCATTCCCCACCTTTATTTAAGCTGTCCAATATGTTTAGTCACATCTGATTTGTTGGCTGATTTTAGGATTCTACTGCTCAAAGTGCTTGAATTTTAATTTTTCTTTTGGCGTTGGCTTAGTTGTTATCTACACATAGTTTTTTATCTCCTGTTACAGTACAGATAATTCGTTTCTACTAGAGAAATTTAGTCATGGACCTCACAGTCTTTTCGGTCGTGATCACATAGCAGGAGTCCCTGTTCTTGTTAAAGTGTTTTTGGTTTAACACAAAGAAAGTAGAAGAGAAAGAAAGAAGATTTTGGATGCTTTGCTCTATTTTTTTTGTGAAATGGAATAAGATAATGGCAGTCACGATATGTTGAGAAGTTAACAGTGCTTCTTTTTTGTATTCAGACTTCAGAGAAACAAAATTATGGACCATAATGCATAAGAGGTGATCTTTATTTGACAAATGCATATTTTGGCATTTATAACTATTCCTGATAAGATCATGGTCCAAATGTGATGACATCAATGATAATGAGTGAGCTCTAACTTTGACTTGACTCTCATTGTCACCCATTTCAGCAATATCAAAAAGCATATATAGGTCCAATATTATTTCTATGATTGGCCCTGCTTAAAAAGTTTTTTTATTTGTAGGAAAACCACCAGTTCAGGTGGGGTTGGTATAGACCCCTGCGTATTTATTGGAATTAAAAAGAAAAAAACATAAGAACAAAGTGATGGGCTTAACTATGGAATGCAAAGATAATGCACCTATATAAGAAACAATACAATTACATAGTAAGGTTGTCTCCATAATAGTCTTGCCAACATATCAATTCCGATATAACGGTTGGGTACAAAGGGACAACTTTTGCATCTAGAATAGAAGGATGATATTTTGTATCATCTATCACTTCATTTCTGTGATTTACGGGTGAATTTTAATGTCAGATCAGGATGAGACTCCAGTCCAAATGATAAATATATGGTCTCTGTCCATTTTGCTAAAATCCACCCACCCTGAGCCTTATCATCAATGAAATGGGGTGGAATCATTGTGAGTTGATCATCATAAACCTACAGTTCACCATACCTACCTAGGACATTTTTTTATAATCTTTATATCCTCTCTCTTATTTTAATTCCCTGTAGCTATACTACAATGTGACCATGAAGGATCAGGTGACTTGCGTCTTGCTGATGTCATTTGCCCTCAGTGTCACGCAGCCACTATCCAATTTCCAGTCAGTTTTCTTATCAAGAAGATGTTTTTCAAATATTGAAGAAAAACAAGGAAATTATGATTGAATGAGCCAAGTTCTCATGTTACTCTATTAATTTTTTTTAATTTGGTATGCATTATTATAATATTTCTTATTATGACATGACTAGAATTTAAGCACAACTTGTAGTCCACTTTGTGTAATATAGTCTCATAAAATTCATAATATTAATTATCCATTGGGAGAGAAGATTTTCTGTAAACTGAGAAACATATTTGTACTCTATTATGTGGTGAAAGAAGTCTTGGTTTTGGAGTGATGCTTTCAAAAGACTATTGCTGTATATGTTCTTGAGTTAGACTTTGTGGAATTTATGACAGAAATAGCCTGAAAAGAAAGGGTGAGAATTTGTTCTCGGCTCCTAACAAATTTTTCAATCAAGTGATATTCTTTGTGTATTCGTCTGCTACTTTCTGCTGAAGGAACTATTAGCTTACTATTGAATCGTAATCTTTATGTAACTGTCTTTAAAAGGAAAAACACTTGACACAACAAAAAAAACAAATCGAATGAAGAAAGTATCTATTCAGTTATGTTGTTGTTATCTTGGGATCGTTAGTCTTTGGGTATTATGCGAGGGAGGTAAGGTGCAGTGAACATTTTCCTTTGGTTTAGATAACACAGCATTTGCATTGCACCTCACGTTGCTACTGTGCTGATTGATTTTGGAAAGGTGCTAAAAAGCATCTAGCTTTTATGTTGAGGATGATGGGAGGGCTCTCCACAACCAATTCAACCTAGTTGCATATATGCTCTGTGGGCCAATTTTATGTTTTTCCAGGTCATGTCTAATGGTTTGCTTTAGTTTTCTTTTTATAATTTTCACTATTCTTGTTGCATTCAAATTGCACCAAGAATATGCAGAGAGATTCAGCAATATCCCATTGTTGAGATGATGGATCTTTCCTGGACCATTATGAACAAGAACTTGATTTGGATCTCTCCAAGTCCTAAGAGCTCCTAGTAACGAGAGTATGATACTGGCTAGCTATTGTGGCTGGGACTGTCTAGTGTATGTACAGGGGCACTAGACCAAAGAAAGACAATTATGATCCTTTAGTTGGTTTGCACATGTTAAATTATTGTCCATCATATGTCCTTAGGCATTGCACCAACTGGGGCAGGCACTGTACATGTGAATGAGGTACTTCTGTGAGTTCTGTCCTTTCTTTTACCTTCATAGCTTTCGTAAAGTTAAGAAGAAGAAGAAAAAAAATTCTAACTTCAAAATAAGTATCCGAAAATATTAAGAATCACTATATTGACTCGCCAATTATTTGTTCACTAGGTTCTCAATAATTATGAGCATTGAACAATGAACAGTTTGTGTCACTAACATCTTTTTCTCCAAAAAAACTTGGTCTCTTGGAAAAGGAATTGACTGTGTTGCAGTCAACATATAGGATGTTATGACACATCCCTAGATGTTCAAGTTTCATTTAGAATCAATCATGACGATACCTTTACCTCCTACTTATTGACCTACCAAACCAACCCTTACGTGTATAGTGATAAGTGTTGACTATCCTAATCTCTTTTTCTTACTGAGTGAGAAATATGTTAAAGTATTAAATTTGGAGATATATATACGTATACCCCTTTGTAGACATGACTATTTATTTCACTGAGGTCTAAGTTCTGATACTGAATGATTACAGTTTACTGATATGTCCTAGCTTGCATGATTCACATGGAACTGGGAGAGACAATGGAGTGAGGAATGGCCACAACCCAATTATAGAGTAACTTGGTGGGGGGAAAGGGAGCAACTTTGATTTTGACCTTTACAGCATATATTTTCTGTATTATAATTGGCAAGTATCAAACGTGACTCTCCCTATTAATACTCATAAATAATAATTAGTCATCTAATACTATATGTGGTGAAGATATATGATAAAATGCAATGCAGTGGCAATTTCATAACTGATTAGACAAAGAGATCAGCCACTCAGGTTACAAATAATTCAGCTAGGTGCTTGATATATTTTAGGAAGTGAGTAAGCTTAGGAGAATTGCAACTGTTTCTGTTGGAGCTATAATCATTGCTGCTTGCATATATATATATATATTATATGTGAACTGTGTGATATGTGTGCAATTGTTTTTCATTTTTATATATTAGTTTGTGCCATAATTAAAATTTAATTTGTAGGAACAAGCAAGTTTCCTGGGCTATATAAATAACCCCCTTCTACATACTTTAGTACCACTTCTATTTTTCACTTCTCCACCCATAGTTCCCCTCTCCTATAGTCACCGCCTCACTTAGTCACTTCACTTACTCTTCCAATTCACATATGTATACACTTCTCTACTCAGCTAGCTACTAACCAGAACTAATTATAGTTGCATAATATCACCTCCAATATATTTCTGAATCAGTTAATTTCATGGAAGCACCACCACCCAAAGATTACACCCAAGATGGCACAGTGGATCTCCGTGGCCGCCCTGTCCTCGCCTCCAAAACTGGAAAATGGAAAGCTTGTGCTTTTCTAGTTGGTTATTCACTTGCTCATATTAATCAGCTTCTTACTCTATCAGTCCATGTTCATTGCTGTTTACTGTTTAGTCAGATATTATATATGGCAACTTTTGTTTCTTCAATGGTGTTGATTTTGACTTTCAGGGTATGAAGCATTCGAGAGGATGGCTTTCTATGGAGTAGCTTCCAATTTGGTCAATTATTTGACCACCCAACTTCACGAAGACACTGTCACTTCTGTCAGGAACGTCAATAATTGGTCCGGTTCTGTTTGGATGACTCCTATTCTTGGTGCCTTCATAGCGGATTCTTTCCTTGGCCGCTTCTGGACTTTCACCATATCTTCCCTCATTTACGTTCTGGTAATATTCAATACACTTCACTCTTGCTAGGGTTAAAACTTAAAATACAGCGCGATACTTAGTTGTCTGCAACATGTTAAATGTTAGTCAACAACATGTACACTCACGTGTGCCTTTGTATTGTCATGGGGGTGAATAACAGGGAATGGTGCTTCTGACAGTGGCAGTTTCGTTCAAATTCATGAAACCAACATGTTTTAATGGGTTGTGCAACAAGGCCTCCAGTTCACAGATCACCTTCTTCTACTCTGCTCTCTACATCATAGCAATTGGCGCGGGTGGGACCAAACCCAACATATCAACCTTCGGTGCTGACCAATTCGATGAACTCGACCCCCGCGAGAAGGAGCTCAAGGCCTCGTTTTTCAACTGGTGGATGTTCAGCACCTTCTTGGGCGCCCTGTTTGCCACTTTGGGACTTGTCTACATTCAGGAGAACTTGGGCTGGGGCTTAGGCTATGGCATCCCAACTGCTGGCCTCATTTTGTCACTTTTCATATTCTATTCGGGGACACCCATTTACAGGCACAAAGCTATGAAGACCAAGAGCCTGGCCAGAGACTTCGTTGGAGTCCCACTCGCTGCCTTCAGGAACAGACACCTCCCGACCCCTGCCAGTCCAGCTGATCTTCACGAACACAGTCCTCATTACTACATCGCCAATGGTACCCGACAGTTTCAATACTCTCCCATCTTCAGGTATTCACCTCCACATGTTATCCTCCATCAGTTGTCCATACTTTTTTTTGGTGAAAAGTTTAGGTGAGCCTATAGCATTTCTTATTTGAGGAACACATGTTAGGCCTGCAAAATTTTGAAGTAATAAATCATCCACCAGAGTTTTGCATATAAAGGTTCTTTACACAAAATTGACTAATGTGTGAAAGCCAGCCATCAATGTAGATGATTAATAAGTTAGAACTTTCGAATTTAGCCAATTGATATGCAGTATTGTGGGTGGGTTTGCTGTGGAAAATGAAATTGATTTTGAAATCTTTCCTCCAGAAATGATTGTGAATAAGAAGCAAGTAAACACACTTAGCATGGAGTCCATTGGTGGAGAGTAGTGCTGCAAATAGAGAATCTGAAGTTGGAAACAATGGAGTGTATAAGGAAGGGAAATAAAAGTGGCCCCCATAGTTGGTTTTTGGTGTTTAGTGTTGAGATGTTCTTTGGTTCAATGACTTGTTTCCATGTGCCCAATTCTCTTTAGGCATCTTTTGTTTTGAACTGTCACAATCCTTACCTTACAGCCCAATTTCACACTCACTCTCTTTCAGAATCAAATGCTTCCTGCCCCCACCTTCCACTCTTCTCCTCAGGCCCAAATATCAAATATTCTCTCTTTTGCTGTACTGTTGGATGATCCACTTTCATTTTGTGAGTCTCTTGTATAAAAATACGAGGATTTTGTCATTGTTTGATAAGTATCTTGAGTTTTAACATGATAGCAGTAGGGATAAGTTTATAATTGCATTATTAGTAAATACCCGACACGCATATGACCATACCCGACGAGACATTGGTTAAAGTGCGTCGGATATGATTTTTATTTCGGATGAGACATTGACCAAAGTGCATATGGTATGACTTTTTTTATACCCAACGAGACACTGATCAATCTGGAATGAATGTTTGTCAGGTTCTTGGACAAGGCTGCAGTAAAAGACGCCGGGAACGGGTCGAGCCCGGCATGCACAGTGACACAAGTGGAAGGAACGAAGCTCATATTCGGCATGGCCTTGATATGGCTAGTGACTCTGATCCCAAGCACCATATGGGCACAAATCAACACCCTCTTCGTGAAGCAAGGCACGACCCTCAACCGCAACCTCACAGCCACCTTCCGCATCCCGGCGGCGTCGCTGGGCAGCTTCGTGACCCTCTCGATGCTCCTCTCCATCCCCATGTACGACCGCTACCTGGTCCCCTTGGCGCGCCGCCGCACCCGCAACCCTCGCGGCATCACCCTCCTCCAGCGCCTGGGCGTCGGTTTCGCCATCCAGATCGTGGCCATCGCCACGGCCTACGCGGTTGAGGTCCGGAGGATGAGCGTGATCCGGGCGGAGCGCGCCTTCGCCCCGAACGACGTCGTTCCCATGAGCATATTCTGGCTGCTGCCGCAGTACGTGCTGCTGGGGGTGGCGGACGTGTTCAACGCGGTCGGGCTGCTGGAGTTCTTCTACGACCAGTCGCCGGAGGAGGTGAGGAGCCTGGGGACGACGTTCTTCACGAGCGGGATCGGGATAGGGAACTTCTTGAACAGCTTCCTGGTGACGGTGGTGGACAAGGTGACCGGGGGCGGCGGCCGTGGCGGGAAGAGCTGGATTGGGAACAATCTGAATGATTGTCACTTGGACTACTATTATGGGTTTCTTCTGGTGATATCGACGGTGAATATGGGGGCGTTTCTGTGGGCGTCGAGTAGGTACGTGTACAAGAAGGAGGTGGTGGCGAGAGTGAAGGAGGGTTGTGAATTGGAGGATAGGTCGACCTCGGAGACCACTCCTCTGGGGTTGCCCTAATTACCCTAATGATTATTACGAGTCATGAATTAAGTTCTGATGCTAGTAGTTAAAGTGAGAATGTCTCGCCGATCACAGTGCAATTAGATCACGTGCTTACAACATGTCATAAATAATGGAATTTGGTGTTGTGTGGGGTTAAAAATTCTGGCCAATTTTGGTTGAAGACATTTGTCAAACAATCCAAGATATCTCAAGTTAACTCGATTGGCATTTTTCATGACACATACATGGTGTCAATAGAGTGAAAAAATAATAATTGTTTTTAGAGTAGTACTCACCACGGTCTGATCTATTTGATAAAAATTATATAGTGAAATTATTCAGATCGGGACGAAGTCCTTACCAACATTCAATTTTATCGGGATCGGTTCATTAAAATTGTATAAACGAGAACAAATACAAGAATAGTTATTTACAATAAAATTTTACGACGACAAGTTTGTGAAAATTGACAATTTAATTACTCAAATAGATATTTATAAATTAAGAACCATTCTTATGAGCAATCATTTATCATCAACCTTATTCATTAATGTATGTTATGATCAATTTAAAAAAAGATGAGGCTTTTCAGTGTCTAATATCACTGAAATTGAGAGGACATAAAAACTATTATCCAAAATCAAAATTAGGCAGTCAATATCCATAGACTATAGAGTGCGTTCAACCATCATTTTCTTTGAAATTAAGGAACTTTAATTAGTTTTTCTTGTGTGAATAATACATCATTTTTCATAACTATCCTTAAATTCACTTTAGTCAAATACTATGTTCAGCCTCGAATTCCTTTTTTTTTTAAAAGTAAACTTGTATTATTGGATTTAAGAGACAACTAACCCGGCATCCAGCCGGACAGCTGAGGCAACGGTTGGTGGGACAAACCCCTCACCATAGTCCCAACTATTGTTAGTCATAGCATACTTGGCTAACTCATGAGCCACCGAGTTACAAGATCTAGGTGCGTAAAAAATAGAGACATTAGTCCTCATTACAGATAGCATCCGGCGACAGTCAGAGATAATTCCACCCACCATGTTCTTAGCTTGGTTACCTCGCCTGGCCTTGTCCACTACTGGTAGGCAGTCTGACTCTATCACCGCAGTTGGCATATTTCTCCCTTTTACCCACGAGAGTGCTTCTCTGACCCCCACGACCTCCACCTCTTCCGGGAGAAGATAACCTATGAACCGTCTGCAGAATCCTCCTAGCAGCCTCCCTTCAGAATCCCTACATGCAAGCCCTATGCTCCAATGTCCTCTCTCTGAGTCCAAGCCTCCATCTACGTTAATTTTCACGACTCCGTCTGGTGGAGGGTGCCAGGGTAGGGTTTGCTGTCTTTGCCTCTGTCCAGCACCAGTTATTTGGGGTCTAGCATGTCCTTGCCCCTGTCCAGCACCAGGTGTTTGGGGTCTAGATGTGGTCCATTGTCTACGATATGCCTTCGCCATTGCCGCTACCCTTGACGGGTGGAAGACTTCACCCTTCCAGACACATTGATTTCTTGCTCTCCATATGGCCCGGAAGTAGAGTGCCACAAGGCTTGTCTCATCCTGGTCTTCGCCCCATGATGCCCATTCCGTCACTCTTGGGCTCGGTCCCATTCGTCCCTTGACTCTTGTCAACAGTCTGTCTTCCCATACTGGTTTCACCACACCGCATTCCAAGAAGAGATGGTCCCTCGTCTCCTCGCCCCTTCCGCACAGAGGACATGACGTGATAATGGGTACCCCCTTAAGAAATAGAGAGGCTCTAGTCGGGAGGAGGTTCGAGATAGCTCTCCAAAAACATACTTTGACCTTTGGCGGCACCTTCATTTTCCAGACTTTCCTCCATTCTGGAGCGTTTGTCGATAGATTCCATAGGTTACTTGACGAGCAAAGAACCCTGTACGCACTTCTTACTGAGTATTCCCGCGACCTATCCCCATCCTAGTACCAGGGGTCGGTGTTGCTGTATATAGAAGGGATTATGGAGAAGATTTTGTTACTTGTGTCTAGATCAAACAGTGTCCTAACCTTGTCAGCGTTCCATGCTCTGCAATCTGGTAGCATTAGATTCGATACTTTCATGTGAGCGATGGTATGAGGCTCGACAGTAGCTGATTCCCTGCTGACACATGGGTTTTCACCTGTCAACCAAGGGGTGTCAAGGATAGAAATATCGCCCAGTCCAATGCTGCGGCGGGCTTTCATACTTACCACACTTCGTCCTGCACATATGCCTCTCCAAATATAACTCGGGGCATTTCCAACTGGAGCCTCGAAAAAAGTAGCTAGGGGGTAGTATTTTGCTTTCAACAGTCTTGCTGGGAGTGATGAAGGATTTGTGAGGATCCTCCAAGCTTGTTTTCCCAGAAGTGCTAAGTTATGCTCCCTTAGGTGCCGGAAGCCCATTCCTCCCAGTTCCTTGTGTTTGCAGAGATCATCCCATTTACGCCACATGATCCCCCTACCACCCGTAGTCCCTTTCCACCAGAACTTGTTAAACATTCGCCCGATATCCTTTAGGAACCTTTGCGGCAATTGGAATAACTGCATAGAATAAGAGGGCAGAGCCTGAAGAACAGATTTTATTAGAACCTCCCTCCCTGCAGAAGACAAGAACTTGTTGCTCCACGAGGTCATACGTCGTGCTATCCGCTCCTTTATATACCCAAAGGTTTGTGCCCTATTCCTCCCCACCATGTTTGGGAGCCCTATGTATACTGTTGCCTCCATTTCCTCCTTGAAACGCATCCTATTCTTTATGCTGTCTTTTGCTTCGCTGCTCGTGTTTGGGGAGAAAAATACATAAGACTTCTCTCTATTAATGAATTGCCCCGAGGCTCTCTCATAGGTGTGTAGGCACTGTAGGATCCTGTCTGCCTCCCCTGTGTCTGCTCTGCAGAAAAGATAGCTGTCATCAGCAAAGAGCAAGTGCGAGACACGAGGCGCTCCCCTGGCTATTCGAACTCCCTGTAGTCGCCCTGTTCTCTCGAACTCTTGTATCAGCAGTGATAGGCCTTCTGCACAAATTAGGAACATATATGGAGATAGGGGGTCACCTTGCCGTAGTCCCCTCGTAGGCCTACCAATAGGAATTTCATGTCCAGACGTAGATACTGTGTAAGTCACTGTTGCTATGCATGTTCTAATTCGATCCACCCATGTCTGACTGTATCCGATCTTCCTCATCATCTGGAGAATGAAACTCCATTCCACTCTATCGTATGCTTTGCTCATGTCTAGTTTTAAGGCCATCAGTCCCCTGTTTCCTGACTTCTTCCTTTTCACATGGTGTAACACTTCCCCTGCCATTATCAGGTTGTCTGTAATAAGTCTCCCTGGAACGAACGCACTCTGTGTCTGAGATATTATCTCATCCAGTGATTCTTTGAATCGGTTGACCATAACCTTGGAGATTATTTTATATATCACATTACACAAGGCTATTGGCCTGTAATCTCTCATAGCCTCAGGTTGTTGCCTTTTTGGGATAAGCACAATATTTGTCTCGTTTGAGCCACGGGGGAGGGTTCATGTAGAGAAAAACTCTTGTACTGCTCCGACTACGCTTGTACTCAACAAGGTCCAGTTGGCTTTGTAAAACCCTGCATTCAGCCCATCAGGCCCTGGGACTTGTTCGAGTCCATCCCGAAAAGGGCTGTTCTTACCTCCTCTTCTGTAACTGGCATGGCTAGGAGTTCGTTCTGTTCTACTGAGATAGTGTGTTGAGCTAGGTTCACCACGTCTATGCTTTCTACCTCTCCACCTGTGAAGATTCCCCCGAAATAGGTAGCTATTTCGCTCTCAATGCCCGAGTTCCACCCTACCACCTGACCTCCTTCTGTTTTAAGAGTTGATATGTAATTCTGTCTTCTTCTCTCTGTAGCACACTTGTGGAAGTAGGCCGTATTCTGATCTCCCTTCTCTAGCCACAGTTTTTTTGATCTCTGCCTCCATTTGAGCTCTTCTGCTAGTAGTAGGTTGCTTAGTCTGTCGGCCTCTCTACCATATTCTTCCATGCCCCTATCATCCCTTCTGTTTATGAGGCTTGTGACCCGTCGTTGTGTCTTCCTTAGCTCGGCTCCTTTTTTCTTGTTCTCTTCTCGGCCCCACTGATGCAATCTGTCTCGCACAATGTCCAATCTTTCCGCTAGCTGCTGTCCCACTCCCTCATTCCATGCCATGACTGTGATCTTTGCACAATCCGGGTTCAGGGCCCACTCATTGCAGAATCTGAACGGGTGACTAAAATGCTGGTGCGCCTGGGGTTGCCCAGTTTGGAGTATTGGGCTATGATCAGATGTAGAGAAGCCCAAGTTTGTCAATCTTGTGTTTGCCAAAGCATCCCGCCATGCATTGTTTACTAGGGCTCTGTCTAGGCGTGCTTCCTTCCATCCGATGGTCCCACGACTCTTTTCCCAAGTAAACCTGTGACCCGTGATGTCGATATCCTCTAGCCCGCAGTCCATTAACATAGATAAGTACCCCTCTATTAGGCCCTGGGGGTACGGAAGACATCCCCTAGCATCATCCTGACTACTCATGTTGTTCATGTCACCGATTAAGCACCAAGGGATAGTAATTCCTTCTGCCAATGACCTCATTAACTCCCACGTGTGGTGTCTATAATATCTGTTTGGGTCCCCGTACACCCCTGTGATCAGTACCCGCAGCCCGCTTCCCATGTTTGCTGATATGTGAATATGTCTTTTTGAAAATGAGAGAACTGTAACTCCCTTGCCATCCTTCCAAAACATCGCCAATCCCCCACTTCTTCCTTCCGGGTCGACCCCAAACACTCCCTGGTACCTTAATCTCCCACACAGATTTCTCAGCAGTCTTTGAGTTGAGTACGTCTCACATAGAAATATGTAATCGGGTTTCTTTTCTGCTGTGATCTGCAGCAAGAACTGAATGGTCTGTGGGTTCCCAAGCCCCCGGCAGTTTCAGGAGAGTACACTCATTGTCCCCCGTGGGACCTCTCAGCTGGTCCCGCCGATGTTTGTGCTGCATTTAGGTCTATTGTACCTTGTTGTACTCTCCTTCGCTTGACTCCTCCAATTTCCCTGGAGCTTACGTCCTCCTCGTATATTGGTTGTACCTTTCTTTGCCTGACCCTGATTGCCTCTCTGCGGCTGCTTCTGTTCTCGCGTGCGATCTGCCGCCCTGGTATACACTTCCTCCCTTTCCCGGTCCATTCCACAGGTATCTTTCCCCCTGTGCAAAATTTTTCTGCTTGATCTCTACTCTCAACCAAGTACTATAGGGCCTTACTTCTTGTCCTGCCACCCTTTCTTTATTACAGTACTTTTTGGCATGACCCAGGATCCCACAAATGAAGCAGAAGGGGGGTAGCCTTTTATATTTAAAAGATACCCAGTGGCTTACCCCTTTTGAATCTTCCACTGCCATCATTCTGCTTAGTGGCTTGTGTATTGACAGCTTTACCCGAACCCGGATGTAAGGGCGCCAGTGCCCTGTAAAATTGCCCTCATCCATCAGCCTCGAATTCTTAAACTGATTTTAGTTTGGTTTTAATCTATTATTATAAATGAAATTTGATTCAAAATTTAAAGTTACGTTGTTATTATACCGTGGTCTAATGCTTATTTTGTTTTAAAAAATGACGGAGTAATTTTTATACCATTATGGCATCATCAATATAAATGTTTGAGCACTCGTAATCAAATTATGGATTTAAATACTTAGTCGGTTAACTAAAAGAAATATAAGACTGTAAAAAAAGATAAAAGTAATCTGATCAATATTAACATAAATGAAATCGTGTTAGAATAATAGTAAATTAAGTACCATATGTGTTTTGAAGATTTAGACTTCTGGCTTGTTTAAAATTCAAATGGCTATTAAATGCACCAAATTAATTAATATACTGTAGAAACTCTTTAAAATTTAATAATCTCTACAATAATAAATTTGTCCAGCGACTTGAGTAATGTGAAAAATTGAAAAAATCGATAAAATAATAAGATAATAATTTTTCGGGAGATTCCTTTATAATTTTCGGTCCCAAAAAAATTATAAATTAATAATTCATAGAAACTGAATATATATATATATATATATATATATATATATATATTACACTATATTGAAATATAATTCAATAGTTATTTGTGTTTTCTTTTAAAGTTCAAGTCTATTTTGAGCTCATATCTAACTTTTCTTATTACATTCAATAGCTCAGGTGTTGTATTTTTGTATTGTTTCATAAAGTTGTGAAGAGTGTTCAACGCCATAAATGCTTCCTTTCGCGTAACAGGCTCCAAAGACACCGTATCATCTTCGCCGTCATCCTCTGCATTGTTCTCAATGATAATACCCACAATATCTTTTAGATGAGAAGCCATCTTGTGAGATATTGTTTGAATACTCTAACACATTCATGTAATTTATATATGCTAAACTTGCTTAAGAATACATTGAACACATTTGTTCCTCTTGTTTACATTTACTTCAAAAGTCATTATTGATTTCCAATGCATATGAACACAGTAGTTACGTTGAGTCTTAATAGTGCTAAGCTTGAAGTCCCAAGGTTCGCTGCAACGTAATTCTAAGAGGCATAAACTAATTTGCTTAGAATCAATATATGTATAATTATTTAGTTTATATGGAAATATGAATACGTTGAATCAGTTAAAAACTCTTTAAATTAATAATTATTAATTTATTGATAAATTAATAACTTTCTAAATTAATAAATTTCTCCGGTCCTGACATTATTAATTTATAGAGTTTTAACTCTAGTTGGGACAATCTCATCTAGTTGAGAATCTATAGGGTCAATCAAATTGAAGAGCAATGAATAAAAATTCCTCGATGGAATTTTTCATTGGTTGAACATCACATTGTTCACTTTGAGGACGTAAACAAGAATTTTATGTACAAAAGTGATTTGAGCATGTATATCTGTATGCAATTATCCCATGTTGTTATAAGGAAAAATAAAGTCAACTATACTTAACTGTAGTCGATTATCATTTAACCATCCTAACTATTTTTTTCTCATGCCATTAGTATGGTTTAACCCTAGCATTAAAATAACAATTTAACCCCAAATTTTAATTAAATAAATGTCTATGTTGTTACGGTAAGTGGCTATGGTGTTGTATGTTGTATTCCGGCGAAACTCACTTAATTTTTTTCTCTAACGAGACTCACTCTCTACGGCCGTTGGTTTATTTTCCAAAATATAAAATAAACCAAAACTCAAACCCATAACCAAACTAAAATCTAAACAAAAATTTCGAAGCAAAAAACAAACCAAATTTCATTAAAAATCACAAATCTAAAAAAGAAAAAAAAATCTCAAACTCAAAAACAAATCATAACATTAAAACTAACAATAATCGGAGATAGAAAATCTCGTAGGCCGGAATGCATCAGTAAAAACAACTCACTCGTCTTAATAGTATAAATTTGGGTGTAAATTATCACTTAATACATGAGATTTATCGGCACCAACAAAATATGAAAAAAGGGTACCAAAAAAGTTATGGTAATAAAATTAGCCTAACTAATAATTTAAGAAGATATCATTTCTCCTTGTAATAATTACTATTGCAATGTTTTACCGGTAATAAGTGGATGGGCCAACCCCTCATGAATACATAAACCCGCTTTCTAAAAAATTAAGGAAATAATTATTACTGCAAAATATCTTGCACCATATGGACACAAGATCATGATTCGTGAAATAGAATTGTTGCGTCATTCCAATAAAAAAATTAAATTAATACAGGTAAATTTAAGTTATGACCCTCACAAAAAACAATCCACTGTATAGATTGTGATTTTATTATAAGGTGTATAACTTTTCTCAGTTTAGATCATTTTCGTTTCCTTGAAAGTTGAGAGCTAAGTGAATGACATAATCAGTTTTATAATTTGTAAGCCTTTGATTTCATTTTAGGCCGATGGGCAGATATAGAGCGGGGTAGATATAGAGCGGGTGTATGATCTATGGGCTTTTAGGCACGATGACATAGGGAGCACGTGCAAGATAGTATTAAGCTCTGATACCATATCATAAGCTCAACCCACGTAAAAAGCTCAAGCTGATACCAGAGTAAAAGATGAGATGAGTTATACAATTACAATGGTTTCGACTAAAGTTAATTAAAATGTACTTCAGTTTCATAGTTTGACATCAACGGCTCAAGTTGAAAATATGTAGTTTAAGTGATTATCTTAAATTATTATTTATCTCTCTCTGTATATAAATTTGAATTTTTAAATAAATAAAATATTATTATTGTATTCAAACCAAGTCTGTATATATTCACCTACAATTTTCTATGTATCTTAACTTAGATAAAAAATTACATGACCGATATACAAATATTAGAATATTCGACTTAAGCCGTACACTCTTTATAGTACATTGCCTAAAATTTATTAATAGCATGCATTTTCTACCTTAATATTATTTCTCGCAATTTGTAACAAAATTAAATTATTGTGTTGTTTTATTGTATATTACGGGGAGTAGTTCGATTGAATTCATGTTTGTGTTTCTTATTATACAGTAGTAAAATTAATCCAAACATGTTAATATTCATAATTAATGTATTCCATCAATTTTCTGTAGACATAATTAACAAATGAATCGATCATGAATGAGAGTGGAGAGAATGTCAGAATCGTATATACATGATGGAGTTGAAATGGTAAACAACATAATTCATATTGATTTAGGTGTCCTAGCGTCGATCCAGAGCCTATTTTGATAGCACATTTTCTTCCTATTAGTAGGCCTTATTAAGTTTCTCTTTCGGCAGTTTAGTGTGGTAGTTTTGTTTTGAGAAGGTGATTCCGTGTTCTATTTCGTAGTCACTTAAACGACAGAATCTGTAAACTCAAATGCTATTATATTCGTGGGCAAGATATGACCCTCACTTACTTAAGAAAGAATTCTTGAGATTGTATACGGTGTGGACCAAACATGGCGAAATCGAAGAAGTTGAGGAGAGTAGCGATAAAGATATGAGTTTCCAGTATAGCACGTAGTATTTTCAATCTCACAGTCCGAAAATGGATTATGTACAACAATTCTTGAATGTTGTATACAGTGGTGGATCCAGAAAATTTTTTAAGGGGAGCAAAATTTTACACTAAAAATTTATTTATTTATTTATTTAAAAATAATAATTTTATTAATAAAATAAATACTAAATGCATATAACAAAATTTAATTCGAGTTTGATTATTTATTTTTAGTTGAGTTTGAATTTAACTTTCATGTATATATGAATACAAAGTGAGTCGGTTCGCGAGCCTTTCAAACTCTAATAATTTGGTCTCGAGTTCGATTTGTTTATCAAACGATCCACTATTTTACTTAATATCTGCATAAATTTGTTTAGAAAATTGATAATTTATAATAATTAGTAAATATAATAGACCAAACAAAAAGTTTAATGAAAAATGAAAAAACAGGTTTGAACCTATGACCTCATTAATAAAACAACACTCTTTTACCACTAAGCAAAACAACTTATTGTTGTTAAGTGGCACAGTTTTTGAATACATATCAAAATTTAAAATTGGGGGGGGGGGGGGGGGGGGGCGGTGGGGGCATATTCAATTTTCGGAAAAAATTTCTATGATTTTTTTTTCGAATTCCCGGGCCAAGATCCGCCACTGGTTGTATACTCATCTCGAGATGTCCAATATGAAAGAACCGCTGAAGAGGATATCTTGGACGAAGTCAAGGAGTTAGTCGCTACAACAACTATGACAGAATACAAGTGGTTGGTGATAGAATTGCACACCCCTTCTATGAAAGCAACGTAGACATAACGTCAATAGTATTGTTAAGAGTTTTGTTCATCAATCAGAAGACAGAAATGACAAACACAACATTTGACGACGTTGCCCGAAAATTTTCTTGCACATTAGTGCAACATAATGTTTACAAGTTGAACTATGTAATGGAAAAATAGAAACTGAATGCAATCAAAATGTCGTCCATGAAGTACAATGCATGTTACTTAAGTTGAATTTGAAGGAATTATTTGAGGGTTCCAATCATATAATTTCATGTCTATACAAGAAATTAACCTCAAATATCCGAATTAATTTGGATCTTGCATGATCATAAATTGATCACGAGATCTTAGACTAGAATAAAACTTTAAGTTTACCTTGATTCAAAATCTCTCTGTTACTAAATAATATTTAGTAACCTCTAAAGAACGTCCACACAGGAAGAGCAATTCGGGGATACTCACGACGACCCTTGCTAGAAGATCGAAGCAAGAAAACGGACGGAGCGAGGGGAGGAGGGTGGCCGAAATCGGCTAGGAGAGAGAGAGAGAGTGACGGCTAGGGTTTTGGAAAATAATTCTCTTAATTTTCAGATCTGAAAATTACCCTTTTATAACCCTTATTTGGACTTTAATTAATTAAAGACCTTAATGGGCTTAAAGCCCAAATCTTTTAATTAATTATGAGAGAAGCCCATTCTGGCTAGACCCATTTTAGCTAATTTAATTAAATCTATTTAATTAGATTATAATTAATTAGTCCTGCTAAACCGTTCTTGATTTCCGGTTTAGTCCTAAACCGAAATCGGTGTAATCTGGTTTAATCCAAAACCGGATTTTGTCTCTCTCATGATTCCTCCATATGATTCCATCCGTTTTACTCAACCTTTAGTGTGTGACCCTCTAGGCTCTCGACACGTCGGCGGACTGGTAAAATTACCATTTTACCCTTTCCATCATTAGTGGCCTCTAGCAAGATATCATGATTACCCAACGTTTGTGATTATCGAGATTTCGACTTAACCTTGTTGTACATGAATCTATCCTTTTATTCTCTTGATATCTTTGACAACCACGAGGCATAGATAAGTCATCCTCGTTCTATTGTCCTGTTTCTTGATTATGAGATAACTGAATTATAACTGATACTACGTATCGACTGCATGACCATGCTATTGTATTTAGTTGTACTCATCAAGTGGCATGAACTGATATCTGCTCACACGTCCGTATGAGGGATAAATCCTTCAGCGATCCATTGAGTCAACTTATGTAACTTGTGATCGAGTCAATCACAGTCGTTATTGTAACCCTTTTACATGAGACGTTAGACTGAGTCAAACTCGTCACTCATTACATATTGAACTCAATGGTTCTTCTGTTTGAGGATGTGATTTCATGCACCGACATATGAGTATGTTCATGACTGTGTCTATGTAACATACTCATGTTCGGGTCGTCCTATATCACCCATGACTGGTGATACTATGACCTAACTCTGGCCCCCTTCTGGCCATGATCAGTAGAGCGTGATCATTTAGAGTTAGCCTCATACCAATCGCTTCTTATGAAGCTATTCTGATCGGGGACTGCTCATGTAAGATTTTATCTAATCTGTAGATCTACTATTATGTGTTGACACATCAATGATACAAATAATATCATACTTAAAATATTACTACACACTTAGTAATATGAATGCCGATTTTTTTTCAACTAATAATCCTTTTTACATGATTAGATTGAAAATACATTATACTAGGGCACAAAAACCCAACAGAATTTTGTGCATCTTATTGTGCAAAAGCTTCAAGGAGTATAAGTCTCCCAAATGAGCAATTCATCCACTCCTCTTGTTCCAATGATAGGAGAACAACAACGAAACCTCATGGAATGCATTACAAAGTGACAACTGTCAGCAGCAGGGCCTCCCTCGTACACTAGGGCTTTGGGAGGCACGATCTAAGGTCAACAAGAACCTCGTGACCCTGGTCAGAACTCACAAACATCATCTTCGTCATAACGATTTGATGTTGAATTAGAAAACTTTACGGTGCAAAATCGAGCTCTGCAATTGGAGGATGCACGTAAGGAGAAGGACATAAGGAATCTGAAGAAATCGAAGAAGAATGATCGAGCATATTTAAAAATGTTATTTCAAAAGTTTTAAGATCGGTTTACGTCTCAACCTCCCAAATTCTCATATGATTCTAATTAAATTGTATTAAATTTTAGATTAATACAAGAATATTTTTATTTACATGAATATCGGGTTCAAATTTTATTTATAAAATTTTAAAATATTATGGATTTTGAAATTGTATAATTACAAAACCTCTAATTGGTTAAACTCGCACTACCTTGATGCAGACAACATACAAATAACATGCGGTGCCAAAGTATTGGCAACGTACTTTGACACGTGCGCTGCTAGTGCAACTGCATTGTACTAAATGACATATAGTGCATTAGCAGCGTACTAATCTCAAACGTGCTATTATATAAGAAGTGTGTGTGTTAATATACGACACCCACATATTGGCAGCGTACAAACGCTCATATGCACCGTTTTTAAGTAACCGACGCGATCTACAAGTCGTGTCTTGAGGGCAGCTGGTCGTACGCGATCTACCCAATAACAACGTCATTTCTCTTTCGTGGCCGTGTTCAAAGTCCGTTGCGCTCTTAAAAAATTTCCACTAGTGATATAATCTAAACATCCATTATGAGCTGAAAATGAGAGTATCAAAATTATTGCCATTAATTATTATGTTCAATTATTTTCAATAAATTAATTAGTTGCCATTCTTTATAATTTGTGATTGGATCCTTAGTATTAACTTGAATTGTATATATTTTCATATATAATGTATCATTTCTAATTTGTCCGTAAATATTTAGGGATGCGATGGGTCGATTCTGCTCGACGATACTGAGACTTTCATCAGAGAAAAAAACACAACTCCAAACGCAAACTCTGTCCAAAGATTCGATGTCATCGACCAAATAAAGTTGGATGTCGAAACAATATGCCCCGATGTCGTTTCATGCGCCGACATACTCGCCTTAGCCGCTCGCAACTCTGTAGTTACCGTCAGTATATAATTACACACCTACTCTCAACTAATAATAAAAAATTAACTCGAAATCAAATAAACATAAGGAAAAATATCAAATACATATATTCTCAACTATACTTCAAAATGTTTTTTTACGGATAGCGTAATTTCAGGAGGGTAAATTCGTAATTTCACCCATTGTAGTTGGTTTAGAATAGCGTACTCAAGCAATGTGTATGGCCATTAATCCTTTCACTAGTGTACAAATACTTCTTTCAAAGTGTGTAGTAGTTGATGATTTGGAGGAGAAATTTGTGTGAGAATAAAATTGGAGTGATCATTTATTATGGGAAGCTGTAAAAGAATACCGTATAGCATTCAAACGAAAAACTATAGTTCTGCTTTGTCTGATTATAAGGTGTGTTCTATATAAATTTTACCTATTTGTAATATATACGTAACGATATTTAATTTATCGTGTTGTTGTGTTGTTTATCATAGAGAGTGATTTTACTGAATGTATGTTGTATGTTTCTATTATATTATTATTGTAAATATAATTAAGAAATTGAACGATTATGGATAAGAGCAGATAGAATGTTATATGCATTTTTGACGAGGTTTCATGAAATTTGTTGAGGAAAATGGTCCACAATATAGTTCAGAAAGATTCATGCCCCCTGGACTAAATATAGAAGTATGTGTGCATGATATGGATTTGCACTCACTGAAGAAAGTGTTTATGAGACTGTATACGGTATGGAGCGAACATGAAAAGGTCGTTGAGAATAGCAATAAGGCTCGTTGAACTATAAAACCTCATGGTACAAAATCGAGCTTTGCAATTGGAGGATGCATAGAAGGGGAAGGCCTTAAAAATGATGAAGAAATCAAAAAGGAAAGATCAATTATATTTGAAACTAATATTTCAAAAGTTAAAGATATGTTTATGCCCCAACCTCCCTAATGCTCCTCTAACTCTGATTCAATTGTATTAAATTTTGAACTAATATAAAAATATTTTTACTTTCATAAATGTCACGTTCAAATTTTATTTACAAACTTTAAAAAAATTACGTACTTTCGAATGTATAATTTCAGAAGTTATAATTTTTTCAAAACACACTAACTTGAGAGCGGTGTACAAAATATGTCCATTGTCATTGTACCGTGAGCGTTTACTTTGAAACGTGTGATGCTAGCAATTTTACAAACCTTACCAAAATTCCGTTAGAATCTGGGATTTTGGGCGTTGAGTGTTATGCTCGTAAGTTTTTATGAGTTTATCAATGCTAGAAAGTCAGTCCTATAGTCTCTTTTTCTCAATACTTTCAAATTAATCAATGATATTTGCTAGATTTTATAATAAATTTAATTAACCAAAGTCTTTTGATTCAATGAATAAATATTAAATATTAGAAGATTTAATTTTTATTACATATATATATATATTAAATAATATAATTTTTTGATTGATATATATTCAATTAATCATAAGTTTTTGATCTTCTAACATTAAAATTTATTGAATCAATATTAAATGTTTGAAGATATACTTTGATAAGCATACGTATGTATATTAACTTACCTTGCACAGTGTGCCATTATGTGAGAAGCGCATGTGTCAATATACACTGCCCACATAATATGTTGTGCTTAACTATTGTCATTACAAGAGAGTATCGAAATCATTGTCATATTATTACGTTCAACTATTTCTAAAAGTGAATTATTTAATCTTCATTTTCGATTTTATTTTAGTTCACTTATTTCGTTTGTTCAATTCCGTTTTATATTTTACATCCGGATTATTATTGAATGCATTATAATTTGATAGAAAATACAATTGAACGATGTCATTTTTTCTTTTGTAACCTTTATGTGTCGTTAAAGAGCATTAACTGTGTTATTATAGTTTGTAACAGCGTACGTACGCAGTCAACAAAATTTTTAATTAACGGCATATAATTTATCATACGTCGTTAAAATTTTAACGGCATATAACGTAACATACGCAGTCACAATACTAACAGCATATACATGTTGTTAGTATTGTGATGGTGTATTTTGTAGCATACGTTGTCGCAAAGTGGCCTTGTAACGGCGGTACACCTTTTACGTATGCCGTCAGTAATAAAAAACTGATAATGAAAAATAAAAGTCAGCTTGTATATTTGTTCTCTAACGTACACTACATATGTAATACTGCTAGCATTTGACAAAATATACAACATAGATGCCATGTATAAAGTTTTGTACTTTCAGTTAAGACTTTCAAGCTATATAATTTTACCTCTCCTTTGCGTTCATCACATGTTATACAAACGTTATATATATTCTGAAAAATTCATGTTCACTTGTGTCCGCATGATCCAGAATGTTGATATTACATATACATTATTTTCATCTCAACTCATCATGACATACTATATTATTGAATTTCATTCGTATTATATTACTGTTATATATGCATTACATTTAGTTTCATTTCATGTATTTTTTTATAGCTCACGTGTTTAATGTTCAAGTAATTAATTAGTCAATCATAAATTAATACAAAAAGAAATTATTGATCAAACACATTAATTACTAATTAATAGTTCTATTACAGTAGGACACGGAAATGAATATACATGCAACACATAGTACGTGTAAGAGTAAACACCACATAATTTTATGTACATAAAATGAAGTTCATGTCACGTTCACACGTGAGTTCAAAGTCTCATATCATAAGAATATTGAGTATAAGTAGTATTTATATATACATTGAATCTTAGACCCACTAAAATTAAATTACTAATCAAAAAAATATTGTTATACGTATTTAGTAGTCACTTTTATTTTATCAATCACAATATTAACGAATATAAATTTTTGGTATAAAATTTTGCCTTTCCTAAATTTTCTTATTGATCCATCACTGTTCACACACTAAACATATATAAATGTAATTAAGATATATGTTAAACAACAAAAGTAGATTTGCGTGCGAAATCTCACGTAGCTAGCGTGAATCCTCAATTAAATAAGAATGGTAATCGGGCGAGTTTGCAGCAGATTTGACAGTCTTGTATTCATTCCACTAGAAACGGGCGGGAATTCTCGACGGGTATGAATATTTCCCGTTTTATGTTTCCAACTTAAAAAATTGTTAAAATATACTTAATTTTTACTAAAATTTATATTTTAATAAAAATATAAATTAAAAATAAAAGACTTTCTACCCTCAATTGAATAATAAAATTAACATATGATTCATGGATACATATGTATTTTAGAAAGAAAAAAACTGAAGACATGTTTTCAATCGTTTTTTTCCATCGGCAATTTGGGAGAAAATAGGATAAATATTACAGTAAGTTCCTTGGACCCAATTTCAAGTGTTTAACCACTTGATTAAGTAAACGTTGGTCGTCTTCAGTCTTTGAGATGAAGCAGATCTACGACTGTTCACGTCAGAGCTCAACATTAGCTTCCCAGTTTAGGTAACTTTTGGCACCGAGTACTTGAGTCTCCCCACCGTATGGTTGTGTTAGATTAGAGCTTGGCGAGATTCTGCCAACAAGAGGCGAATTTGAGATTTGGCCGGTGATTTTAATTCTCGTTAGCGCTACTTACCAGAAGTAGGTTGTTGCTTGTCGTCGCTCCACACCATTGGTGTTTGTTGTCGTTCCTCGCCGTATATGCTTGTCACATCCGCCTTTCTCCCTAAACCAAAGTCGCTGCTTATAATGAGTATGTCCGATTTCCTCTTTTTTTAATTATATAAAATTTTCAGTATGGAAAAGTAGTGACACTTGACGCATGTATTTGTTAAACCCAATTCGTGTGTTTGTCGCAATCTCAAAATAAAAAAACCATAGCCGAAGGTCGTCAACCACGGTTCATGAAGACATGTTTTCAATTTTTATTTCTTTTATTTTGTTATTCTGAAAGTAAATGTTACTATTGAATTATTAGGCGAATGTGTTATTTAACTGAGGGTAAAATAGTTATTTAATATTTAACATATACTTTAATTACACTCTTTAAAACTTAAATTTTGAGGGTATTTTAGACATTTTACATACCATCTATGTTAAATTTGACAAAATTAATCTTTATCCAAAATTTTATCACCACCTAATTAATTTCCTCTATATAAACCCATTTCGCTTCATCTCATTCCCACACAACCACAAATCCTTAAATTAGTAATTATGGCCTCTAATTCATTTTTCCTTACTCTTACTCTTTTGCTTTCTGTGTTTATTGTGAGCTCTCAATCTAGTGCCCAGCTCTCCACTCATGTGTACTCAAAATCGTGCCCTGGTCTTTTTAATGCCGTCAAATCTAACGTCCGATCTGCTATCTCCAAAGAAGCCAAAATAGGCGCTTCTCTCCTCCGTTTGTTCTTCCTTGACTGTTTCGTCAACGTAAATTGTTTTCTCAATTCCCAAATCAAACACTATGTTTTTGTTATGCACTACTTTTTTCTTTTTGTTTTCCAATTTGAAGGCTTAAACTTAACATCTATGTTTTTACCATGTAATTTCATTAATGGCTGTGTATTAACCCTAAACAATTCATCAATTGCATAAAATTGACAGTGGATATATATATTTATATTGGTCTTAATAAGTTCATTATCTTATCTTTTTTACATAATGCGTGAGTCTTGGTTCATTCGTGTTTACTAGCATTTGGCCTTGTCACCTATTGGTCACCGTTGTCTATATAACTGGGTTCGCTATCGCTACTAACATGTGAAAATACTCTTATATTCAAGTAAAAGTGTTGAAAATTAAATTTTCCTAACAAATTAAAATTTTAAAAATGGTGAAATTCACGTTAAAAAGATTATTTTATTTCTAAATCTAGCTAGACCCGCAGTAATAACATAATTTTAAACATCGACAAATTTTAACGATTCCATTACAAATATAGGGATGTGACGGGTCGATTTTGCTTGACGACACCGAGACTTTCATAGGAGAAAAGAAAGCGGCTCCGAACATGAACTCGGTCCGAGGATTTGACGTCATCGACAAAATCAAGTCCGACGTTGAGAAAATGTGCCCCGGAGTCGTATCATGCGCCGACATAGTCGCCATAGCCGCTCGCGACTCCGTTGTTACCGTGCGTAATCTTTTTTACCAACTCTTAGCTAATAATGAAATATTTTAACTAATTTAAATCCAATAACACAACTAAATTTGGGTTTAATTAATTTAATGAAATTTTTTCTTATATTTTTTAATTTTTTAAACTTTTAACGTGAAACTTTATATTCTCAACAATTTTAGCTGGGAGCGCCAAGTTGGGAGGTGAAGTTGGGAAGAAGAGACTCATTAACCGCAAGCCAAGCCGCCGTCAACACGAGCCTCCCAGCACCGACATTCAACCTCAGCCAACTCGCCGCCAGCTTCAACAACGTCGGTCTCTCGTTCACCGACATGGTGGCTCTGTCCGGGGCCCACACGATCGGCATGGCCCGGTGCACGAGCTTCAGGGATCGCATCTACAACGACGCCAACATCGACCCGTCGTTCGCCAGGACGAGGCGACAGAACTGCCCGAAAGCGACGGGCTCGGGGGACGACAACCCGGCGCCGCTCGATGTCGGCCCGACCGTTTTCGACAACAGTTACTACAAGACCCTCGTATCTAAGAGAGGGCTGCTCCATTCCGACCAGGAGCTCTTCAGTGGCGGGACCGCGGACTTGCCGGTCGTCGCTTACGCCGTCAGCGACGGCCTCTTTTATTCTGACTTCGCCAAGGGCATGATCAAGATGGGGGACATCAAGCCGCTCACTGGCTCCATGGGAGAGATCAGAAAAAATTGCAGGAGGGTAAATATGTAATTTAACATATATTATTATGTATAATAATTTGTCTAAGTTCCAAGGGTGTTGGAGTTTAGGACATGGTAGTGCTAGTGTGTATGTGGGCTGAAGTGTCGGTACACGACCAGATAGCACCTGAACAACGTATGAATAATTATGAGCCATGAGTGTTCATTTTGTTTAGTTTCATGGACTAAGCCCATTTCAAGATAATCTGCTTAAATACGGCCCAAGGCCCAAACTTCGCAATCTCATACTCTCAAGTCATTCGGTGCTCATATCGACAGTTCTTTACTCACATTTAAGCGTCAAATTTCTTCGTTACATGACTTTTTAGAGCCCCTTTGTACCACTTTACGCTTTCGGATAAGTTTGGTGCACTTGTACAGAATTTGAGTAAAAAAAGAGAAAACCTGACAAAACCAGGTTTGTAGCAGCAAGAGAGAACATCAGTTTAAGAAGGAGAGGGATGTGACGTGCTTTACACATCTCGGGTGTCAATAGGCATAACTTAAGTCCAAACCAATAAAGCCCGGCCCATACGACATCTCAGCACACACATGCCTTTCAATATTCAACATAGCCCATGTTGGTCATATACATAATGATATATATATATAGTACTATAATAGAAATAGACTTGAAATTCACAAAAGGAGGAGTTGTAAACTAAATGGGTAAGAGAAAAGTTGGCACAAATTGAAGCAACCATGACATTGGACCAAATTCCATCACATCTCATCTCTAATTCCTTAGAATTCTCTGTGTAAAGGATTGCAGATAGAGTAGAGTAGAGATTTAATTGAATGAGACACTGATGGAGCTAGGCTCAAATTTATTATTTCTCATCAATTTCACGTACACATGTGCACAAAATATAAATATTCATATAGCAATAAATGAGAAAGACAGAACTATAGAGCAGGCTTGACTGAGTGAGATTGGTGTATGCAAGAATAAACAAATTGAGGAATAGATGGGAGACAATAAATGAAGGGTCTAAAATTCACCGGCAAATTCCACGTTCCCATGACTAATAAATCCAACTTAAAATTTTTAATTAATGACCTAAAATTCCAAAAGATTTATTCTTTAATTTAATCAATTTGTATCATTTGTATAAAAATGGAAATGCGACGAATTTGATAGACGGTCGGAACAGAGGGTGTGAATACATATCTTTTTTGTCGGGTTGTGGTGTATATGAATGTAATGATATTGTGTTTGAAGGAGTGTTTGTGTCACCGGAGGAGGTAATGCGCGAGATTTAGAGACATTCTCTTGCATTTTTGGTCTTGGATCGGAGGCGTTTCGATGGTGTTTTTATTTTGACTTGGAAGAGCAGTTTTTTAGTGCTTTGTGGTGCTTAGATGCTTGATTCTTTTAGATGTTTGATTTTTTTTTAGTTGGGTGTAATACTTTTCATTTGGGTAGCTGTTTTTTCTTGGTTCGCTGGTTTCGACTTGCTGTTATTTTAAACTTCTTTTCTAATTGTTATTTAATAAAATGTGTTTACTGATAAAAAAATGTAAGGCTATGTTTAGTTTGAATAGAAATTAATTATACAATTTTTGTAAATGAAAAATTGTATCAGGTGTGAGTTGGATCGGGGGATAGGTTTCCCCCCACCTGTTCAAAAACCATAACACAACTCTATCCCAAATTCTCTGTGGGTTGAATCTGAGAAAATTCTGAGATGGTTCTATGTTACATGGGAAAGATGAAAGTGGCAAGTTGCAGCAACAATGCTCCTTAAAATCTTCAATAAGGTAGACACTTACATGTGCAGCCAAACACAACAACTGTCTCTTTGTCATCAATTTCAGATCCGTCAAATTGCATTTGCACGTGCACTCACTCCTTACGTAAACAAGTACACATCTTCCATTAAATCTCTTACCATATTATTATATTAAATTAAACCTCACCGGTCGGACCACAAAAATGTTGCCGGAGAGACCCAATTACCGGAATACATATAATTCCATCAAAATGATGAATACATGTAATTAAAAAAAACCATAATTTATACAAAATGATGTCGTGTCGTTTGTTAATTATACAAATGTTCTATACTTTTTCACTTGTTTTTGCAAAATATGTAATTTTATTAAAATTGAAAAATTACCCTTAAAACTAGAAAAATCATTTTGAAAACAAATAAATACTTTAAAATTTTACATGTTTTTATCTTTTAACTAAAATTTATATTAATTTTGAACCTCAAATTATCTTTTATAATCGTGTAAAATTATAATTCTTAAAAAAGTCGATTTCACCATTTTTATAAAAATACACACATTTTATAACAGAATGCAAACAAAACAAATAGATACATTTTCCACGTTACATACATATCACAGTTACAAAAATGTCTTGTAATAATACGTACATTTGTGTAATTTTCTTTGAAACAAAATTAGTTCTCATTTCTCAACATATCAAAACCACAAAAATGAATTAAAGAGTATTATTGTCACCAATAATCAATACACCTGATGTATCCGATAGATCACAATATTGTAGGGAAAAATTAATTAATTAAGAAATTGGATAGATCAAACTTACTAATTAACCAAAGTAAGAGACATTATTGTTGTTGTTATTAGAAGAGATGGAGGTATTATAATCCGGCGTGGGCGTGGATGAGGTCATGATTGGGTGGTTGTTGTTTGCGGCGGAGGAAGGAGGCGGCGGCGGCAAGGGGGGCGGCGGCGGGACGGGAGGCGGGGCGGCGACGGAGACGGAGGAGAGGAGATTGTGATTGTGATGATTGTGTGGGAGTATATTATTAATGTTGTTGTTGCTAACATTGGCTTCCCTGTACTTGTACTTGATGATCTCTCCCCTGACGGCGTTGAGCTCGGCCTGGAGGGACTGGACCTGCTGCTGGAGGGCGGAGATGGCGCCCATGCACCCGTAAACAGGGTCCCTCAGCCGCACGTTCGCCTCGTACACTAGGCTGTTCGCCGCGTCCGCCCTCTGCGTCTCCGCCACCTCCTGCATGCACATACACATAATAGGTCAATAAGAAACATCAGATTTGAAGAAATCAGGAAAACCCTGTTCTAGACCTACCTAATTTTTGAGAACCGTGTTATCGGTCTTATAATCTATTTGTCAACACTCGAGGGAAAAGCTCGTATGTATCAAGATTCGAACTCGGGATCTCATACTGTACTCATGAAAGGAATAGAAGGTGTGAGAATTTTCTACTTCTTATTAATCCCGGATTGATTCTCAGTTACTTTGAAATTAATCATCCGTAATTTTCTATTAATTTTAAATTTAATTTATATTTTTATTTATTCATGAAAATTTATCTCCGACGAGTTATCGTCTAACAACTTTTATAACAGTTACGATAAAAATTTAGCCTATAGCAAATCGCCAAAACTCAAATATCATATACCTTGAGCTTAAAATCAATTCAAGGAATATCTAACATATTTTTGTTAATAAATTGTGTACCAAAATATGAGTAAATTCATCATCGGCAGTGTTGAGTAATTTAAAATCATCTGTACGAAAAGCATAAATTTATGAATCTTCTTTGACGAAACACTCGATAAAATAAACAAATATGTAAAGACAAAATATCAAACTTAATTTTTTAAATGGATTGAGTTTGAACATATATTTTCAAGAACGTTTAGATAGAGAACATGCACCAAAAGTCTCAAGTAGTGCGAATCAAGAAACCAAGAACTAGCTACTCGAAGATTTAGAGATTCATATATATGTGTGTATATACATATATACATACATACCATGAGCATCTTGGAGACGTTACTGGCTCCGAAGACCTTGTGAACGGAGGCGAACTTTTGGGGCTCGTGAGGGGAGAAGTAGGGAGAGAAGGGACACTCTTGGGCGCACCTCCGCCGCAGGAGCTTGCAGGCGGCGCAAGGTGTGATGGTGTTTAGGGTTCCGGGAGGACCCAACATGTGCCTTCTTCCCATACTCTCCGCCGCCTCAGGTTGAACAAGAAGATGTTGATGATGATGTTGATGTTGAGTTGTTGCATCTATTTCCCTCTTTATCTTCTTCCCTACCTCCTCAAAACTCTCCCTATATACATCAAATCAACAAAACAAAAAAACCCCACAAAAAAAAACATTAAGAAAATCTCAAGATACATGATAAAAGATGACAAGTCATGATCAAGAAATATCAAGATCATAATCACTAGCTAAACATATCACAAATTTGTCTTCACATACAAAATATATATGATGATGAATAAATGAAAATAAGAAGAGATTGTTAAAGTTCGATCGAGCTATTTTTTCTAACGTGAGTTTCGCTGATGTATATTTTTGACGCGAAACTAATAAGGGTACCTTTGTCTGGACATTCAGGCATGCTCTCAAGTATGGAGGTTTGAGAAGAGAGAAATAGCTTAGAGAGACTGTGAGGGTCAATTGAGAAGAAGAAGAAGAGAAGAAGAAGAGAGAGAAAGGTATAGAAAGAGTGCTTAAAAGGCAAGGCATAGGGAATTAGAGGAGGTGGTCCAAATTAAATATAATAATAATAATGAAGAAGAAGAAGAAGAAGAAGAAGAAGAAGTATAGTATATGTTTCTTGTTTATATATAAAAATAGATAGACAAGAAGCATAGATATATGATGATGAACAAGACTGAAATGGGAATCAACATTTAATATTAATTGCACATATGTGTGAGTGTGGACCGAATTTATATTTCATCAAATTTGCTATTATTGTAAAGATTGAGTGATGAGTTTGGTTCAGCTTAATTTCAGAGAGACTTGTTTTTTTGAGTCATATATGAATATGAATAAATGAAGTAGAAATAGAATAATGTGATTGCCATTTTGCCAGCTGCAGACTCATCATCTCTGTGACTATCTACACAAGAAGTGACTATTTGCTCTCTCAGCTCACGTGCGGCTCTTTAATTAAGTGTTGACTTGCTGAATCCAACATTCGAGTACTATTTTATTATTAGGAAGAAATTGATTCCAAATTTCTAGCATATATTTTTTAGTACCAAAAATTATATAAGTTGAATATTGATAAAACCAAATAGTTATGCATATATAATTCGACCGTCGTTGTCAATTTGGGCTCCCCCATATCTTCAGGAACGAAACATATGCAATTTCAAATTTAGTTTTGAATATCTGCAAATCTCAAGTTCTTCTTCAACACAAATCCATCGGAACTGCAGGACTGTACTTGAAGAAGAAGGTCGCCGGCGAACATGACAACAGCAACATAGTGAGATTTTGTTTATAATTTTTTTAATACAAGTGAACTTTTGGTATTTTAAAAAAAATTAACCTTAACAACTCTGTCAATTTTAACGGTTTTAGAATACGGTGAAACATAAAAATAATTTTCCGTGATAAATTGAAACAAAAATTAATTTAGCGTTAATAATAAAGTGAAAAAGTCAGTAATAATTGATGGAATAAAAACATTCATTGGCCGGTTATTACATATTGAGGGGTAATTGCTATTTACGATTATACATACTAATTAGTATATTGCACTTAATTACAGCACCAAATTATTGAATTTTGAAAATTTTGTAGTATACATTAAAAATGAGTGGCTATAATTAATTGCAATGAGACCAATTCAGTCTTATGAAATGTTTGTTGAAGAGTTTTAGTTAATATGTGAGCTGTATATTGTTATATCTGACACAACAAAAACATTGGATACACTTGAAGATAGGTTTATGCCTGGCCTGTAACACCAAGTTAATTTAAGTGATCACACACACACATATATATATAGGAGCTACCTATTTATGTATATATACACACACGTGTTGGTACTCTATATATACATGACATCTCACCCACACCATATAAAGTGTTTATAATCTATACATATATATACCAAATGAGGCAAGCATTGTAAGCCAAGAACCCTCCAAATTGATAACAAAGTTCTGTAATAATAATAATAATAATAATAATAAATTTCATGATCAAGATAATAATAATCGACAAACACTATTTGTTGTTGTTGATGATCAATATTTTTGCCACATGTATGGCTCGTACCAGCCTTTTTCATTGCATGACAGCCACAAGAGAATAAGATGTATAGAAATTATGAAAAATCGTAAAAAGTCTATTCATAATTATGTTTTTTTCACAAACTATTTATTTATTGTATTCTTGCAAATACTCATTTACTTTTGTTTATTTTTGTAAAAACTCTCTATTACTCATGTTTATCATATATTGAATTGTTTATATAAATCCGTGAAAATTAATGAAAGTGTCTCTTAAATGTGAAGTCAAACGTATTTAAGCGTGAACAGTTTGACAACGAAACTGGATACGAATCAGAACCGAACCGGGACCGGAGAATAGGAAACCGTAAGTAACGGTTCCGGTTCTGGTTCTTAAAGTAGAGAATCAGGGAGTTTGGTCTAGTCCTATTCTTGACCGATTCGGTCCGGTTCTAGACTCATACCTACCCTAAACGTGCTAACTCAAACGTTCAACACTTAAGTGACTTACGATAATTTTCACAGATTTGCACAAACGGTGCAAATTTAAACATTCGCGGGGGAGTATTTTTGCAAAAAAAAAAAAAAAGAATGTAGAGTTTGGGTAAAAAACAATTATAAAAAGACTTTTAGCAATTTTTCCTAAACATTATGGGTTGAATTGGGTGTGAAGTATTAAGGAATGTATGTAATTTAACGTATCAGAATCGGAAATAGTGTCATATAAAGTGAATATCGAGTTTAATTTAGGGGCGGACATTTTAGGTTTGGAGACAACTTGAACCGGAATTGCGGATACAATTCCAATTATATATTCAAAATTAAAAGAATCATATAGTTTTGGTTCGATTCTGGTTCTTAAAATATAGAATTGTTCAGCACCCACTTAAAACTTTATCTTTTATTCATATTTTGTTTACAAACTTTACAGTTTGATTTGTGTTGTAATAATTAAGTATTAACATTTGATTTTGTTAGAATTTTTAATAATTACAAATTTGAAGTGTTTGTCTACACCGTCGAACCATAAACTAAATAATTAATAAAAATTCAGAATCGATCATTCGAACAGATAAAACTAGAGAACCCAATCTAGAACCAAACTGACCCTATAAATAATGGTTCTAGATTCGATTTTCTGAAATTGAAAACCGGTATCAAGGGAAGTCCGTGGGTACTATGAGTTCTTGTATACCTTCAATCTATGAGTGCAGGGATTATCCCACCCAATTTGTATGAAATGAATGAATGTCGTCGACCTATGTATAATGTTTTTAATCAACAATGCCATTCATTCATTTTATACAAATTGGGTGGGACAATTCACACACCTATAGATTGAAGGTATACAATAACTCGTATTATTATGCAAGTCACAACCTCCATCTCGATTGTCTTGAGAAACCACGCGATCCTACTGCATATAACCCATTAAGCTTTCATGAACAATCCCGCAATGAAACCGAACATATACCAACAGCAATAAGCAATGCACAAACAAACACACTGCATTAAGCATGACTTATTCAAACACAAACACACAAACAACTATATGCTTATATATATATATATATATATATATATATATATATATATATATATATATATATATATATATATATATAATAAAACAACTAAATATAATAACAACTCAATTGTAAAGCATTCCGCAGCAAGATCTCGGAGTTTCTCCATCGTATGTGTTAGATTATATTATATTTCCTATATTTATGTTTCCTTTCTCACATATATTAGGGTTTCCTATTTTATTCCTATTACCTCTATAAATAGAGGTCTCTTGTAATTCACAACACACACCAATAATATATCTCTCTCATTATTTCTATCATGGTATCAGAGTTATAATCGATCATTGGTTAAATCTCTATAAAATTCTTGCTTTGCCCACTCGTCGATGATTTGTGATTCGTACGGGTGGGCGAGACAATTCAATCTCAATCACTATCTCAATTTGTAGCCTACCGTTATTCAATCGCTTCCGCAAATCTCAATCTCACAAACTCACCACCACACATCGATCACCACAAACCCACCACCACACATCTATATTATAGTTTTATTGATTGATTGTCATCAATACCCACCAACCACCTCTAGCTAGCTTCCGCTAAGTCATCGATCTCGCAATCCATCACGCATAAAACCACAACAACACCAACAATCTCAATCAACAAGGCCATCACAAACTCACCGCATTCATCACCTCGACAACACGTCAGCTGCAACAAACTCCCATAACTAATCTCCATCTGATCATCGACATCAATTTCTTGAAGCTCTTGCAGACCTAATCACGCTCTTGGATCATCGTCTCAGCATTGCAATAGGCCCATCCATCATCTCTTCCATCGTCGTCGAAGCCTCGTTCAAGCTCACAATCACCGGCCACATCCTCGTCTGAGCTACCTCGACATCACAAATTCATCCCTTACGGTCATTAACCCATTCTCGGCTAATCAACACTCAATTTGTTGTTGCGAACTCCTCTCCGCCAAATCAATTCACAAACATAATCAACTAATCAATCGACACAATCGTGAACTCGGACCAATTCTCATATCCACCATCGTGGTCGCGATCAATTCTCAAGCAACTGTCGTCCGCCTCACGAGCCATCGCCACCGCAAGCCCTCTGTTGCTCCTGATCTTCTCTCACGAAGCAATCCTATCAACTCATCAATCAAAAATCTCGTAATCCGGAAACCGACACGTGTACATCCCCGTAATTCGGAAAGTTATCCCGTAATCTGGAAACTAACACGTATACATCCCCGTAATTCGGACACCGCACGTGAGAGGAGAGCATCTGGCATATGGCAATCATTGGGCAGCTGTTATCTCGCCATCAGCCAACAGACATCTGGCAATCATTGGGCAGCTGCTATCTCGCCATCAGCCATCAGGCATCTGGCATCATCGGGCAGCTGTTATCTCACCATCTGTCATCAGGCATCATCGGACATCAGCCAGCAGGCATCAGGCATCATTGGGCATCAGGCATCATCTATATGTCATCAGCCGTTGTCATCTCGCCATCAGCCAGCAGACATCAGTCTTCATCGGGCATTAGGCATCATCTATATGCCATCAGGCATCATCTATATGCCATCAGCCGTTGTCATCTCGCCATCAGCCAGCAGGTATCAGACATCATCGGGCATCAAGCATCAGGCATCATCTATATGTCATCAGTCGTTGTCATCTCGCCATCAGCCAACAGGCATCATGCATCATCAAGCATCAGGCATCAGATATCAAACAGCGGCGCGCATCCTCCATCCTCAATCCTCGCCGCATCATCTCGACATCATCCTCGGAAGCCGCAACCCTTGCCGCAACTCAATATTATCTAGCTTCAAACTCAATTTTTATTTCACCGCATTGAGTTTGAGGGGGGATGTTAGATTATATTATATTTCCTATATTTAGTTTCATATATTTATGTTTTCTTTCTCACATATATTAGGGTTTCCTATTTTATTCCTATTACCTCTATACATAGAGGTCTCTTGTAATTCACAACACACACCAATAATATATCTCTCTCATTATTTCTATCAGTATGAGTTGGAGGTCGTGGCTTTACGTGATGCTAAACGAGTCAAGCTGAACAACTTTGGAGGAATCATTAGCGAACGGTATTGCGTCTTATCCATTATCGGAACTTCTGTGCTTTTGTTTTGCTCGTAATTAAATGGCTCACAAATGGGCCATATTTGTTTTAACTAACAATAGCTGGGATTTTGGTGAGGGTTCTGTCCCACCATCTGTAGCTTCAGTTGTTCGGCTTGATGTCGGGTTAGTTGCTATTTAATTAATAAAATTCGTTTTTCCTTCAAAAAAAAAATAGCAACTCCATAATGAAATTTTTAATAAATTTAATGTTTGTTTTGCTTGTTGTATATCATAATCAGTGTTATGGATTGCGGGAGATCTCGCCAAAATCGCAGAAATTTCCACATATCCGCGACGATATTTCAAAAATCGCCCCAAATACCGGCAAAATACCGATCAACGCGGACAATTTCAAAGTAATTCTGGTTTAATCCGGTTCAAATCAATTAATTTCGGTTTAATCTGGTTTATATCAATTAATTCCGGTTTAATTCAATTTAAATCAATTAATTTCGGTTTAATTTGGTTTAAATCAATTAATTTTGATCTAATTTAATTAATATTGGTCTAATTCGATCGGTTTCGTTCTGGCACACTTAATCCGATTTGATATTTAGGTTATAAATTATAAACAATAAATATCATTCATTTTCCATATAAATAATAAACTAAATATTATTCATTTAGGTTATGGCTTCGGTCCAACACATTTAAAAATAATTAAATATCATTCATTTTTTCTTTAATAAATAATAAATATGAGTTTATATATATTTAGTTATTTGTTTATTATAAAATGCGATTTGCCGTGATCTTTCTGCGATCCCTCCGAATTTGTTAGATCTCCCTTTTTGTTAAGGGGTCGATATATACCTGCGATCCGATATCCATAATATTGATCATAATAAACCTAGTGAAACTTATTGACCCATTAATTTTAGAAACATTGAGTCACGCAACGTGTAAATATATACGATAAGTTTCCTCCAGAAAATCCAGTTACAATCCCGAACCACCTACCACTCTATACTGTGTAAAAGGACTTCCCATCCTCAAAAAGAAAATTCATATCCTAATTATACATGAGATTTAATATTCAATTGAGTCAGAATAATTAATAATAATATGATACGAGGGAGGTTAATAATAATAACTAGAATTGCTTAGATTGCAAGGCAAATAGAAATAGAAATATGTAGATGAATAAACATATTTCATATATAATTTCTTGTTTGACCCGTAATTTAAGGCTTACGAATCGGACCTTTCCCATATGCTCTCTCTCCTTCGATTTGCACCCAATTCAAGAACTCATCTCCCAATTTCTATTTTATTCTCTCTTTTCAATACTCAACAAAATAATCAGTTTTTACTTACAAGTACTTCTACCCAATCAAACAATCCCTAACTAAATTAGTGGTGTCAAGTTATAATCGAATCGAATTGCAAATCTGTGGTACATGTTATTCTAGCAGGAGTTTGGAGAACCAATCATTTGAACGTCCTTATTCAAGATTGTAATTTAATTATGAATCGTTATTCTTATGTTTTTCGAAGTTTGTTCCGAGAGCTTGTAACATGGCAGCGGACTCGATGGTCAAGTTTACTTTGTGTAACCCTTTATGGGATTTTGGAGACTTTTTTATTTCTTCTGATCTCTCGGCTGCAGTTCAGCACGATGTCATTCGGTGTGCTTGAATAAATTTGGGTTTGGAAAAATTAGTGTCTCTGTAATTGTATGAGTTGTAGTATAATTCTGGTCAACGGCCCAAACAGACAGAGGCATATAGAACCCACTAAAGGCCCAAATACATGGCCCCGTAACTCGGCCCAATCTGAGGCTGCAAATGCACTAAACGAGAGCGGAGAGCCTGTCTCATGATTGTGGAACTTTCGTACAACAACAAAAACACAACACTTAAACTTGTTAACTATAATCAAATCAGAATAACAATTAATTCATAATATTGTGTTTTTTTTATAATATTTATAATCTATTTATTCATAACTTAAACTTAAACGCAGTGTGGTTTACGGCTTGGTTTTGAGTTAGTTTGATTTGGTTTGTTGTGAACTGAATCTCATGAAATTATCATGTTTTATATTGTTTTGAATTATTATTTGACTTATTGGTTTACAGTTAGATTTACTTTTAACCGAGTTTCATAAAATTATTACATTTTTTACTTACTTTTATTTATTAATTGACTTATTTTTTGCTGGTCCAATATTTTCAGATCTAATTAACAAGAATCGATTATTTAAAATGAGCCGCGTGTCTAAATCGATCGAATTTCAGTTTCATTTTGTTTTTCGTCGATTTTCATATTATAAATCAAATTCTTTCATACAAAATTCTTTCATATAATCTGATTTTGAAGCGAATCAAATCAACATCAAAATTTATAAGTAAAATCACAAGTAACAAAATTCTGCATTAAAATTTATATTACAGAACTCAAAATTTAACAAAAAATAATCTAATCGACATTGACAATCTATTAACTAATTCAACAACCATGTCTAGCCCCGAACACCTTGACCCGACGACCGACGGCCGACCAAAGACATCAACGAACCCTTCAGCACTCCCGCCACCGGAAAGCACCCACCGAACCGCTTCGAACCACTCCTCTGTCTACGAACCGACACAGACCCGTAATCATCCTCGTACCGAATCGGCCCCTTGGAGCAAAACGATGACGTCACTTGGGCCTTGTTCTTGCCGCCGTTGCGGGTCGGGTACAGCATTGCTCGGAGCCGGGCCGAGAGGGTCGGTTCGGGAGTGGATTTGGCGAGGTGGGTCGGCGCCGGGCGGTAGGTCGGTGGAGGGGTGAGGGGAGGGAGGAGAGAGTCGGTGGAGGAGAGGGGGTGCTTGGGGGTGCCAGGCCGTGTCTCCCAGAGGAAAGGGATCGAGCCGGCGGCGCCGCCGTAGTAGAGCAGGACTCGGTCCCGGCAGGAGGAGTTGGCTCTGGTGAAGAACTTGCTCTCTTGCCTGATCTGGAGGTGGGTCCGGTCAGGGTCTTCGTTTTGGTCGTCGCACCTCACCATTTTAGGGAAGAGCCCTCAACAGAGTTGCTCTGTTTTTGCTTTGAGTTTATTCAATTGGGATTGGTATTAGATATTTATAGGAAACTAGTATTGGGCCTAATTAGCAACCACTAAGTTCAAACGAAAATAGGAAAGTGACTGATGCTTTAATATTTGTTACACCATTCTTTATAATTTTGGGGTGATTTGTTACCTTATTTTGTGCTGCTTTTAAGGACAAAAGAAATAAATAAATCAACTAACTAATAAACAATTGAGTATTAACCTATTCGAACAGGAAAAACTAAAGAACCGGCCTCTTATATAACAATTACGTGTACGGTTATCTAAAATTATAAACCGGTGGTTTCAGCTCGGTTTGAAATGGCGCCCATTCCTAAAAATGAGATATATTATTGATTAAATTTTGATTATGTCAAAAAAGATACATAAGTATGTATGTTGTAGAAATCTACGACTTTCGATTAATATTTAGAATATGCAATTTGTTCAACGAGCGTTTTTACAAACACGTTTGTATAGTGTTTGTATATACTTTAAATAGGGTTCTATAAGAGTAAAAGTATAATTACATGACTAATTAGGTACGAAACAATTCGTTTATATGAACGGATGTTTTGGCTATTGAATGACGATATGTGCTTGGTTCCTAAGATGACATTTGGATACTTATTTTCTTTTTTTCTTATTCTTTTCAATCATAACAAGTCATCAGTGATTTCAGTTGTAAATAACAATGACTATAGTATTACATCTGAAAAATGTGAAATATGTGAATTTGTTACTCAACTTAAAATTATCTTCTATGTTCTAACACTAACAATCAAATAACTACCATATTTTAACTTAAAACTACCAACTATTGGGAAAAGTGTGAGTGCGCCACTGGCGAGATTAAAAGTATTACACAATCATCTAACTAATTTGTGTTCTCTTTTCGATAAAATGTAAATACACAATTTTTAAGATTTTTGTTGATAAAATTTTGAAATTAGAAGACAAATAAATACACTAATATAAATGGGGGAATAAATCAAAGAAAGTAGAGTAACCAAAGTTGTTAGATTCTCGACTCACTGCTAACCCACGAGATAAAATCACTTAATCATGCATTTAATTAATTGACATCTACCTTAAATTATCAAGACCGCCTTTGGGCATTGGAATTGGCCCAAACTTTAGTCGATCTTTACCTTATCGGGATCAATTTCAACTCAAGACCTCAATGAACCCAATAATCTCGAGCCAAGTGTATTCTAAGGGTGTCAAATTACGAGTCCTAACCTTCAAGACTACCTAGGTCAATCACTACCCCTTCCTCTCATATCAATATCAATCAAAATTATTTATTCAAGATGATCAATCTAGAATAAATAGAACCATAACAACATAGAATAAATCAACCAATGCATAACTTCAGGAAATACCTCATAAATTAAATAGAAAAAATCATACAAATGTAATAGCCATGGTTTTGGAGGTTTAGCCTGTAACCTTGGAGCTCTCAAATGTATACAAAACCAAGACTGATAATTGCCAAATTTCATTAATCTTGACTTCAATGTTTTCATTCTCTTGTTCCCTACATTCCATGTGGAGGATCTCCTACAACCTTAAAAATACTTTACTTTCATTGGAAGTTGATGACCAAGAAGAAAGTATTTTAGAGGTGAAAGAGGTGGTCAAATCTCTTTTATATTAGCTTGAGAATTGGTGTGCCATCAAACTTGCCACAAGTTTTGACTCCATTTCTCACCATTTTGCTCTCAAACCTAAAAATTGGCACAAATAACAGTCACCACATCAAAATGAATGAATACATAATACTTGATCTAAAATTCAAGGACAAAAACGAGATAGATGCGGGTATAAACGGTCGATGCTAGATCCGAATACACATGCATCACATAATTCAATTTATTTAATTTCTTAGTCATCATAGGCAACACAACAAATGCAACATGTAAACCTTAGATATGTTTCTCCAACACACATGTATATTTTCGAAACTTAAACAAATATTTGTCTTAATCAAACAATTATTTCCACACATCAGACAAGTATTTTCATAATCACTCTGGCCCCTCGTTATAATAATTAAAACCATGAGTACCGAGAATTCAAAGTAATTGTGACAACTGTTAGGTTGTCATAATCAATATGAATACTAGTTGCACCCGATTTCAGTATTGAACCTCGTTACACTTTTATTCCGAATGTTGTCATAATTCTACAAATAAGATAAGTATTTCCGCAAATCAGACAAATATTTTCACAAATACAAGAAATGTCTTATGAAAATACTTCATATTACATTGATTATAATTTGATCCATCAAATAGCTTTTGAGTTTATACATTTAATTAGGGTCACCATGTTATTTGAATCGTCATTTAAAATTTTATTCTAAGAGTACTTATTGAGTTGATAAATTGAATTAGAGTATTTTTTGGATTGATAAATTGAAATATAACAGTAAAAAACAACTTGTTAGTATTTTCAAGTAGTATATTTGATGAATAGGTCCGAATCAGATTCATTCAAATGCGGTCCAAATTTGTTAGATTGACGATATGTTCACAATAAAAACAAACTATCCTAGTGTCATGCCATCCCGACAATCAAATGCAAATTGTAATTCATTGATCAAAACAAAGAGTTTGCATTTTCGCACTCTATCCTTGAATCGTAGTTAGTTGAGTGAATTCCTTGTACAATTATATAAGTCCAAAGTAGAAATGAGAAAAATAATTATAATAGGAACATTTATCTTAAAATATCTCTAACAGAAAGAACGGTTGAGTTGGGTTGGGGTTAATTAGGATGTAATAAATACTAGCCATCAATAAATGAAGCTCAAGCATGTCCAATAATTGCTGTTGGAGTTTTGTCTCAATATGGTAATTATGGTATCAAGAATCATTCTCACTTAATAAATAGTTACTCTTTCCGTTAGAACACGAGTTATAACAAAGTTACCTAAAAGAATCTAAAGCATAATAAATATATATTCAAGCGAAAAATACACACACTGTCAGTTTTTTATTTTGTAACGGTGCACGTTAAGTGCACCGTTACAGAGGTTTTGTGCGCCGTTACAGTTCGTAACGACGCACTTAACGTGCGCCCGCGTCGCCGTTAAAATATTCAAAATTAATATTGTTGATATATTTAAAAAAATAAAAAATGGAAAAAAAACTAAAAATTAATATTTAATTTTCAGTTTTTTTCCATTTTTTTAACAAAATTAAATAATAAAAATCTAAACTAATATTATATTATTTCTTAAAATTACACAAACAATTTTCTATACAAACAATATTATACAATTTCAAATTAATATCTAATGATTTCAAACAATTTATAAATTAATATTATACAATTTCTTAAAATTACACAAACAATTTTCCAAAAATTTCAACAAATATTCAAAAAAACTAAAAATTAATATTTAATTTTCAGTTTTTTTCCATTTTTTTAACAAAATTAAATAATAAAAATCTAAACTAATATTATATTATTTCTTAAATTTACACAAACAATTTTCCATACAAACAATATTATACAATTTCAAATTAATATCTAATAATTTCAAACAATTCCTAAATTAATATTATACAATTTCTTAAAATTACACAAACAATTTTTCAAAACTTTCAACAAATATTCAAAAAATTTGTTCAACATGCACACTACAAATTATTGTAAAATCTAACATGCAATCTAAAAATCAAACACCCAATTAAACCTAAATTAAAATATCTAAATACATACCTTAATAAAATATGGAAGAAAGAGAGGAAGAGAGACGGCGGCGGTGGACGGTGGCGGTGGGCGGTGGCGGTGGACGGCGGCGGTGGGCGGCGGAGGTGGACGGCGGCGGTGGACGACGGCGCTGGCGGCAGGGAGAAAATGGAGAGGCAGAGCACTGGAAGAAGAAGGATTCTGTGAAATTATATAGTTGGATTTTGTAACGGCGCACTTTGCTATGTGCGCCGTTACAAAAAAAAGTTCGCGGGAAGTTTAATTTTCGCGAAATTTACCCGCGAAATTTGATTTTTCACGAAAATTTCGTTTGGCGCCACTTTTGTAACGGTGCACATAGCAAAGTGCGCCGTTACAAACTATAACCCTTAATTATTATTTTAATATTGTCGGTCCGATCGTGAATGATTAGCGGTGTTCCCGTGGTTTGATTTTCCTAAAATTTGTACTATACCACGTACATGTTATATACAACTAATTGAACGGTTTCGATTCAAAAAATATATAGTAATCTACCAAACTTTGATGATCAATGTGTTTAGGGTTTATGTTAAGTTTTACCTTTCTAAACCTTAAACTCACGCTTTCAACAAAAATAGTTTATGTTGAAAATCAAGTTTTAATCCAACCGTACGGATTGGAGCGCAATGGATTTCTACTTCATGTGCCAAAATTTCAGTCAATTCCGGCAATGTATGAACCTCGATCCAAACCGATCAAGGGGAAGTCAACTTTGTTGACTATGAAATTTGACCATTTGTAATGGCGCACAATAGTAAAGTGCGCCGTTACAAAACTAACCATAAATTATTATTTTATTCATGTCGGTCCGGTCGTGAATAATTAGTTGTGCTCCCGTGGTTTGATTTTTATAAAATTTGTAATATACCAAGTACATGTTATTTACAACAAATTTAACGGTTTTGATTTTTTTTTAAAATATATTGATCTATTGAACGTTGGACGAGTTATGTGTTTAGGGTTTAGGATAGAGTTTACCTTCCTAAACCATAAACTCACGCTTTCAACGAAAGTGGTTTATGTTCAAAATCATGTTTTAATCCAACCGTACGGTTTGGAGCGCAATGTTTTAATACTTGATGTGCCAAAATTGTAGTTAATTCCAAGAATATTTGAATCTCGATCCAAACCGGTCAACCTTGATTACCTCCGTAAGTAAAAGTCAAACTCTCAGTAGAGACTTTTTTTTAGGGACATGGTACATCGGTTTTAATTTTTTATTAACGTACATGAATTTTAAGTCGTTTCAAGTGATTATGGTAATTTTGGTCTACAATTAACATATGGAAAGAGAACAAAAAACCGAAATCAAGCAAAAGTCAACTATTTTGACTAGGGAGTAGTCAAATTTTTTGACCATTTGTAACGGCGCACTTCCAAATGTGTGCCGTTACAAAATCTTAGTAACGACGCACTTTAAAAGGTGCGCCATTACAAACTAACGACAACAAAAACGGTCCGTTTTCGAACCGTTTATTCCTAACGGTAAGATTTTGGTCAACGGTCAACAATTTTGTAACGGCGCACATACCCAAAGTGCGCCGTTACAAATGCAAAAACTGATAATGACAATATATACTTGGTGTTTCGGTATCAGGCCGCTTCAAAATTAATATTGATGCAGCTCTAGATCTTTCAAGAGGACGCTAGAGTTTCGGCATGATTTGTAAAGGTTTCGGGGGGCATACATCTCTGCTTGGTGCAGGCGATTTACGGGGTCTTTCCATCCGGTTGAGGTGGAGGCCGTGTCGTGTAGGGAGGCACTATAGTTGATTGGAATCGGGCGATCATAGAGTCGGAATGTCAACAAGTTATTCTAACTATTCATACTGGTTCAAGATCCCCAAAATGTGTTGGGAGGAATTATTTATGATTGTTCAATCATCCTTTTATGGTTGCATAATGTTTCTTTTAAATTTGTTTCGTGAAACTATAATCTGGCGGTGGATGAGTTCGTCAAGTTTAGTCTGTATAACTCGAATTTTGATTATGGGAGAGACTTCATTCCCCATGATCATTTAACAATAATTGAGTGTGATGCTCACCAGCTTGCCTAGTAAATCTGAATTCTCAAACAAAACTATGTTTATTATTCTTTTATTTATTATTACAAGTGTTTAGTAATATAAATAATATACCATTATTGCAACTTAATATAATAAATCATGTAAATTCAACATTCATATTCATTGTTTTATTTATTTATGATTGCTCATTTATTTTTATATATTATAGCATACACAATTTTATTGACCATTAGATTTGTGACATGTAATTAATGATGTTGAGAAGGGAATCAAAATTGGGACAGATTTGGAGCAAGGTGTCCAGATTTGAGTGGAAAAGATGGAGAAAAGTGGTTGACAAGTGGGTGAGGCAGAGGCTGGTTAATTAAGAGATGAGCTTGCAATAAATGTGAAGTTGAGGTCATGGTTTGGTTTGGTCCATCAAGAGCTCTTGTGTTTTTTTGTTCTCAATCTCAACACATGCAAGCAAGCTCTAGTTGGGCTCATCATGCAATTGTTGATATAGCAATAGCATGCTCATTACTCTTATTACCAAATTGCATCACTATTTGGGACCACAATTTTTCTATATTTGGATCTCACTTGATGCTCTTCACTTTTCTCTTGCCACTCTTAACTCTCATTTAACTTTGCTAACAATTCATGCTCATTCATGTTTTTGTGATTTTTTTTTTGTTTTAGTTCTTGATAGTTGCAGGAGTCTTGTATTTACGAATTTTCTACTGATCTTATCATTTCTTGATTGATATATTAAAATATCTATATTTTTAAATTATACTCGTCTCTAATTAATTTCGACCGGCATTTAACATGCCAGTAAAACTTAATTAACATTCATCGTTAGTGTATTGAGATTTAACATTGATTCATCTTATATCTACGTTCCTTGTTTAAGAATATGTATCCATAATTTATATAGAGTTTTGTAGAAAGTAAATTTTCATTGCAGCTTATAAGCGAGAGACTTATCAATAAAACTCACATTAAAAAATGTAGTTTAACATACCAATTTAATAAAATTTTATGACATTTATTTATACATTAAGTTTGATTGTAGATGGTTTGTCTTTTAAGTGAACTATTGTGGTTTTATTAGATTTTAATTTTACCGAACTATTAAAGCTTCTCAAATAATGAAGCGCAACTAAGAAACCTACCCTCCAGCACTATGGCATCCCTTGCTGTGTGGGACAGTGGCCTGATTAAGGGTCAGGACCCCACTGCTATTAAATACGTTAGTTGGGGATTAATATTACATTTTTAAGACTTTCAAGGACTAAAATGTCAAGAACGAAAACAAGAAGGGTCTAACCATCAAGGTTACTAAACGGTGCCGTATAAACTAATCCAGCGACCTATTGCGAATTCAGAGGAATTTCCGTTTCTTGAAGTTCAAGTTCAAGCATTGTGTACTTTTCATATATTTTTCTAATTTCCAATCTATCTCAATTTTAAAACCATTTAAAGATGGTTAAAGTAAAGTGCTTGAAATTAGAGTTAGTACTTAGGGTTACCAGATAAGTCAAACCGATATTTAAATTATTAGAGTTTTATTCAATTGAAATATGAATAATTTCACTTAAATCCACTTAGGTTTTCAGGATTTCCACTTATCTCCTCTGAAAAAAAGCTATCTCACTGCCTCTTTAGGTTTTCTAAAGTCTCACTTAGCCTAATTCTGTTAACTTTTATGGAAATGACAAAAATGTCCATGCATTTAAAAAATTATTGAAACTTTCAAATGACATAACTCTCTCATACGAGCTTCAATTCGGGCTCATAGTATATCAAATCGAAGGGAATCGAAAGATCATTGACCAATTTCGTTAACTTTTTTAAAAAATCTGTGATTTTTTTGAAAATGACGAAAATGCCCCTGGATTTGAAAAATTATTGAAACTTTCAAATGACATAACTCTCTCAACTCTATTTCGGACTTATAGTATATCAAATCGAAGACAACAAATTTTTTATAATCTTTCAAATAATTTTAGTATAAAAATTAATTTTAAAAAATAAATAATTAAAAAATAATTTTAGTATAAAAATAATTTTTAAAAAATAAAAAAACAATGTTTAAAAACCGTTTTTCATTTTTGAATAACATAATTTTTTTCATACGAGTTTCGTTTCAAACTTATAGTATATCAAATTGAAGAGGATCGAAAAATCAACAACTTTGAAGAAAGAAGTTTTTGTCTATATATTATTAATAATTAATTTAGTTTTACTTGATAAATAATTATCACCAAAAATATTAATAATATAAATAATTAATTATTATTTTAAAGATTATAAAAAATTTGTTGTCGTTGAATGATATTTTGGACAAAAACTTATTTCTTCAGAATTGTTGATCTTATGATTCTCTTCGACGAGATATACTATGAGTCCGAAACGGAGCTCGTATGATAGAGTTATGTCATTCAGAAGTTTTGATATATTATTATTAATTAAATATATTATTAGTTTAATTATTAATCATTAAAATAATATTAATATTAGTAAAAATATTATTAATATAAAATATTAATCTTCCGATTCTCTTCGATTTGATATACTATAACCATGAAATGGAGTTAGTATGAGAGAGTTATGTCATTTGAAAGTTTCAATAAATTTTCAAATCTGGGGACACTTTCGTCATTTCCAAAAAAATTCACAGATTTTACAAAGAAAGTTAACAGGGTAGGTCGTTGATCTTTCAATTCTCTTCGATTTGATATACTATGAGCCCGAAATGGAGCTCGTATGAGAGAATTATGTCATTTGAAAGTTTCAATAATTTTTTAAATATAGGGGCATTTTCGTCAATTTCAGAAAAGTTAACAGAATTAAGCTAAGTGGGACTTTAGGAAACCTAAGGGGGCTGTGAGCTAGCCTTTTTTTTCAGTGGAGGTAAGTGGGAATCCTAAAAACCTAGGTTTATTTAAGTGGAATTATCCCATTGAAATAACATATTATGATCAAATTGGGATAAACTCAAAATACCATAAAAAGTTGAACTTGTATTCGATTTAATTAAAAATTGTAAGCTCGAGTTCGTCCTAAGAATGCAAAAAAAAATTAATTCCAAGTGATTCAATTTGATTCATTTAATTTTAATAACGATGATAAAATATTTCAAATTTAGCAGAAATTTAATATTTTTGACTCAATCATACATATAACGATAACATAAATCATAAAACCCACGTCATTTATCATTTCTAGTTTTAGTTATATGCATTCATTATCATTTTGATGAGTGATTAAATAAACCCATAGAAATTGTTTGCAAATCCATTAAAACATAAAATTTTAGTTATGTATATCTGAATGAATTAAACGACTTATTTATAGCTTAAACATCAATATTTAAATAAAAAAACATAAAAATAATTACAATTAAGTACACTAAATCAAACATGTTTTGTACATTCAAATACACTCCCTCACTTTTTCTTCTTGTCACCAAATTCAAAATTCATATTTTTGTGTAATAGTACTTCGACACAATAGTCTTCCGAGCTCCTCAAATTTGCCTTCTCAATGCTGAATTCACTGTCATACAAGTTAATCAGGGACGAAGCAACCGACTTGCTTGGAAACAACAGAAAATATTAATTTTAAGTGAGCCGATAAGATAAGAAAAATACTAAACATGTATGTGCACAACATGGGTTTGTTGCATATCTAATTGCAATTATCTGAAAAAAAAATACACTTAACAGAATATGGTAAAAGCCCATGATCTGGACCAAGGACAAGTCCAGAGCCCAAGTATTGAAACCAACCGGCCCAGAAAGTGGTCCACAAATAATTGTGCAGGCCTGTGAACATAATGATACACTGAAACAACCTAGTCACACACCCCACCAAACTCATGATCAAATCTACTATATATGTGTTTCACACCTTCACAGATAATTACATGTAATCATTTACTGTTCCTGTTCATAAATTACTGCATTATTATGGTACACAGAGTAGTTAGTTCAGACGTCAATTTGCACAATCATGATATGCACATGCCTTTTTAACATGCCCACAAATTAATTTACCCACAAAATTAACCAACTCTGTAGTCATTATATTCTTATTATATCATCATAAAATTTGAATTAATTTACCCACAAAATTAACCAAGCCTGAACTTTAAAATCATGTCATCACATGCTTATATTCTCGTAGAATCTGAATATAAAAAACTAAAAGCTAAAGTAAATATTTTTTAACACGTAACATTTCACATAATTTTTTTTTAAAAAAATCATCAGATGAACAAATAAATAAGATGATAAAACATAATAATTGATTCAATAATAACCATAGTGAGAGAATTGACAATGTGATAAAATGTAAATACGAGGTAACTAATTCTAAATATTTTGTCATACAAATCAAAAAGTATAAAGCTGTGAGTTACTTTAATGAGGGCCAATAGTATCAATGTGGGCCTTGGGCCGTGAGAAGTGGGCCTGAAAGCAAAAGACTGCACCAAAAGTAGGCCTCATAATGGCTTTTCCTTTTTTCTTTCTTTAGCTTTTCTCTTTGCATGGTCAATTTACAAACAATCTCAACTTTCTGGTCGCCGCAATTCCCGCTAATTGACGAGACCGGTCAACGACCTCCAATCCCTGACGTGTCTCAATCCCATTGGACAGGGGCAGGGTTGCACCGTCAACGTAGCTATACCATATCTCGAGCCCCGCCAAATCGGAGCTCGAAAAAAAGCTTGAAAATGGCTCTGGTCTGGTTCATACCAGTCGAGCGAGAGAGAGAGAGAGAGTGAGTGGAGGTTGAAGGTGGGCCCAGCTGTCGAGTGCACGATCTCCGGGAATTGATTTCTCATGATGATGAAGATGGGTTTTGCTTTCGATCCCAAAAACCCAATCCCCAATCCCTCCTCTTTAAGAACACAGAGACGACGAAGAGCTTGCTTTCGTCAACAATGGCTGCTCCAGAGACAAGAACCAGGTCCGACCCGGTCGAACCCGGGACCTTCGATTCTCGGAGAAACCCTAGAGTCGAAATCGACACGTCGCCTCCGTTCGGGTCGGTCAAGGAGGCGGTGACCCATTTCGGCGGCAGCGGGTCTTGGGTTCCTCTCCACCGCCTCCGTGAGGCCTGTGTAAGTTCAATTTTTTATGTTCATGGCGATTATGGGTTTGTGGCCAAATTCTGGGTTTTGTTCTTGTTGATGACATTTGAGAAGTGATTGTGTGTGGTTTGGGTTCATGGAATTGAGAATGCTTGTTTTGAAGTTTTCTATTTGAGTCATGATGAAGTGTGGCTGGTGCAAAACATGTTTATTGCAGGTCCATTAGTGGGTTTTAGTGGGTTCATTGATTTCTTGCTATAGTTTTCAGTATGATGGCTAATTATTGTTGTTATAATTTCTGTTTGGTTATGTGTGTAACATTCATGAGAGAAGTACTTATTTGTATCTTGATTCTGTAGTCATTGTTCCTTGTTCAGTTCTGATTTATGATGGTTGGGTTGGTTTGAGCAGAATGGGGTAGAGGATGTTGACATCAAGAAAGTGGAGGAGCAAGCGGCCGAGTTGGAGAAGGATCTGATTGTGAAGGAACTCGAAACCCTTGATGTCCTTGAAGAGCTCGCGACGACGAAAAGGATCGTTGAAGAGTTGAAGCGTCAGCTTCACAAGGAGGCGTTGAGGTGCATGAGAACCCCTGATCATGTATTGTATTCTGATGATCTGCAGGTCTTGAGTCCGGTTGTCAAGGAAATGAACATGGAGAATTTCAGGAATCTCGCGGGGAGTTCTATCCCTTGTCCCGATTCATCTCCGGATACGATCTTGATGGAGTTGAAGCAAGCGAAACTGAACCTTGGGAAGACTATGAATGACCTTGGGGTCATTCAGAGCTCTGTGGAGACTCTGAATATGAAACTGAAGGAAGAGAAGTCGCAACTTGAGAAGACCCGGAAGAGGCTCAATTCGAAGTTTGCTGGGGTGTTATCATTGGAGGAGGAGCTGAAAGACGTAAGAGTGCAGCCTGCAGGCATAGCTGCTGATCGTGGTCAAGAAATTAGTATCGGTCTCCAGAAGTCAACGTCTATTGGAAGGGAGCTTCCACAGCTGAAGGTGCAGGCGGGGCAGTTCAAGAGAGTGGCTGAAGCTGCAAAATCTCAAATCGCAAGGTTGATGCCTGGGGTTGACCACTCGAAGGTCAACCTGAAGACTTATGAGATGAGGTGGTTTGCTGCCAAGAAGATGGAGGAAGCAGCCAGGGCAGCAGAAGCTCTCGCCCTTTGTGAGATCAAAGATCTGTCAGGTAGGGACAATGAATACCCATCTGGGTATATCCTACCAGAGCCCGAAAAGTTTTCTCCTTTTGAAGATCAATCTGAATCTCCAGCGACCTCCAGACCTCAAAAGGTCAAAGGAATGCTGCCTCCAAAGAAAGTAGCTTGCAACATGGTACAATTTGTGGAATCTGATGTTTCCAAGCTGGCTGTTCTGAAGAAGTTGGAGGAAGCCACAGAGGAAGTGAAGCACAGTAAAGAGTACTTAGAAAAGGCTCTCGGCAGAGTGGAACTTGCAAGCAGGAAGCAGTTTGCAGCTGAAGTGGCTTTAAGAAGCTGGACACCCGATCATGATCAGAAGGTATGGGGAGTTCACAACTCCCCATTGCTCAACAGTTTCAACCCGATTGATCATTTCCGCGATTCTGACATGGCAAGCAATCCAAATCCAAGACCAATTTCAAAGCCAACAGTTTCAATGCGGGATGTGCTGAGCAGGAAGCAGGTTCAGCCTGAGGAATTTGTAACAATGAAGCAACCAGAAAGACAACCCGAGAGGCAGAAGGTCGCTCTAAGTCAAATGCTGCAAGAACTGAGAGACGATCTGACATTTCCAGCTAAAGGCGAGAGAGAAGGATCTGATCAAAGGCAATTCCTGACGCACAGGAAGAAGTTTGGGTTCATCCATATATCACTCCCCCTGACCAAACAAAGTAAGAAAAAACCAGAAGCACTGAACACTAGGTGAATCTGATGAAGCACAACATGACTTAGATATTGATGAATATTATTGGTCTTTGATTGCAGTAAGAGCTATCTATTGTTTGTGATTGAATTCTAGTTAGTTGTTGGGTTTGCTCATGTTGTTTTATGCCTGTCTGTCTTCTTTTTTTCTCTTTGTAAAAGGTGTGTTGCTTGTCTTGAACTTGTTCTATTTATTGAGTGAGGTGAAGTGGATTGGACCCAGAAACAGAATTGAGTCAGAACATTGTTGTACTTCACTTTCCTGATGCAGCTGAATTGATGATCACATGATTACTCAAAATTAAGAACCATTGATCATTCATATGAGTTCTCCTGAATCATACACAACTTGTAGTTGCAGAGAGGGATGACAATGAGCTCATTTTGTGATTCTAGGCCCGTCCGATCAAATAAGGACATCGGGTTTTCATCAAATTTAAAATATTTTATCTCTTTACAGAAATGACAATACGGACTCATCCTGTGATTCCGTCCCGCTTCAGTCAGATTTGGAGTATTTTGAGGAAAATATGGGGTTTGTGGGGTCCACATCCAATCTGACATGTCAAATGACATGGCAAAATATGACTTGTTTGTGGGAAAGGATTAGATAGCAAAAGAGATAGGATACGATATCTTCTTCTTTGTTCATTTCTTTCTCTGACCTTCTCTTCAGCCCAGAAACGGAAGAGTCAAGACACATAGAGAGATAAAAGACCCTTTCAAGAGATGCCCAATTTTTAGGCTTAAAAAAGCTTCGATTTTGTGTCAGCCATGGCCTCCTCCTCATGCTGCGTCCACGGCTTCAGCACCATCTCTCCGCTTTCTGCTCTCTCGACTTCGAAACAGACTAGATCGTCGTCGTCCCCATTTTCTGTTCGATGCGTCGTTGGAGGTAAATTCGCTCTCTTACATGTTTGTTGGCCTTCTGTTTGGTTCCCGAGAAAATGGGAGATCTGGAATTGAGTGAGATGTGATGGGGAGAGAGGAAAGTTTGAATCTTTGGTTGATTAGCGAAATGGGTCTTTGTTCGCAGGAAGAACAATGCTTATTCTGAACCGGATTAGGTCAAATTTCTAGTTTGAAATCGGATTCTGTTATTGTAATTGATTTTATGAAGCTTTTCGAATTGGGTTTTACATGGTTAACTGAGAATTGATCTGAGTTTAGTGTGGTGCCACAAGTAAGAATTTATAAATCAAATAGCATAGAATCATAATCATTATTATTATCTTCTATCTCAAGGTTTATTGCATCTGGCGGCTTATATTTTTACATAACATAGGCACTATGTATTTCTTTTCCTGATTCTGCTTCTGCAGTAACAAGCGAACATCATAAAGAGACAGAATTCTAATCTATTTCCAGCATTACTTGAAAACAGTGGATTGAGTGGAAAAACAGAAAATGATGAATGTATACTGAACTATAGGTATAGGGTACAATACTTATTTTGTGTTTTACATGGTTAATTGAGAAATGATTTGAGCTTAGTGTAGTATCACAAGTCAGAATAAGCTGCTCATCTTGGTTATATTCCAAATTGCATAGAATTTTTTCTCAAGGTTTATTGCATCTGGGATGGCTAGTCTATTTCTTACATAATTTAGCATGCACTAATGTATTTGTGTTCCTAGTTCTACATTAATACTCATAACGAGGGGGATTTCTAATTTGTTTCCAGCAGTTTTACTTGATAACAGTGGGTTGAGGAAAAAACAGACATTACAAAATGATAAATGCGTACTGAACTAGGGTGTAATACTTATGTACTATACATCTTGATTTGAGTCGTTTTGTCTGATAGATCCAATTGAACTCGTCAGGCACATATGCTGTCGAATTCTGCTTTCAAGTTCCATTTCATATGGCCAACTGTTCAGAATCCAATGTACTTAACTTGTAGTTGCTGAACATACTTTGCAGGAGCTGTTGCTGAACCAAAACTTGCTACATCTGCCGATCCTCTGCTGCTCAGTGCTGTTCGTGGCGAAGATGTGGAGAGACCCCCAGTTTGGCTCATGAGGCAAGCGGGGAGGTACATGAAGGTAGGTTTGTGAAGCTCTGGTTTAAAATTACATTGTTAGTTCAATTTCTCATTCTTCAGTACATGGTGACTAGATCATCTATACTTCGATTTTCGATTTCTCACCGTTTCCTCTTATTTGTTTCCTTCTCAGATATAATACCCTTATCTATTTGCTTTACTCTTGCTTTATTAAAGTTGATTCTCATTTCACTAGAATTTCTGATTACAGAGTTATCAATTAATCTGCGAGAAGCATCCTTCATTCCGTGAAAGATCAGAAAATGTTGACCTTGTTGTAGAAATCTCTCTACAGCCATGGAAGGTTTTCAAGCCCGACGGGGTAAGCATCCCTTTATATTATTTAGTACAATATTTCCGCCTCTTCATGTTTTACCATTCAAACCTTGCTGTTCCTGGGATTTTATTGCTTATAGTTTGATACCTGATTTTTGTTATATTGGCTTATGTGTGTGACAGGTCATTTTATTTTCGGATATTCTTACCCCTCTCTCTGGGATGAATATACCTTTTGACATTGTCAAAGGTAAAGGTCCCGTCATATTCAATCCTCTCCGCGAAGCTGCTGCAGTTGATCAAGTGAGAGAATTCGTCCCTGAAGAGTCAGTTCCATATGTAGGGCAAGCATTGTCAATCCTGCGAAAAGAGGTTTCATTCGTCACTCGTCTGCTAGTGTCCCTTCTAATCTATGCTATATACCCAAAAAAAATTGATGGTAATACAGAATCTACTCGATGATATTTGGGTGATCTGTTTGATGAATTCATGTTGATAATGTCGGGTTATATACAAATTACACGAGCTTCTTGTAAATTTCCAGTATTATAACTTCTGGTACATTCTCATGAATTTATACTTCTCCAGGTTAACAATGAAGCGGCGGTACTAGGTTTTGTGGGAGCTCCGTTCACTCTGGCATCATATTGTGTCGAAGGTGGTTCATCAAAGCACTTCTCAAAGATAAAGAAATTAGCCTTCTCACAACCCAAGGTGCGTGCACTATATCTATTTTACTCGTAAGAAAAACTTACAAAATGTGCTCTTGAGGTGTGTCACATTCTATGTCATTTGACTAACATGGGGAGTTTTTTTATCGGTAAATCTGATATAATCCTAACTGGTTAATCAAAGGTTAAACCCCTACCCTTAACCCCCATCTGCTCCCAAACAGGTGACCCACCAGGTTGTCAAACCCTAGACCTCAAGAGAGAAACAACCAAGTGACCTGAGGTATTAGTAAGAATACCATACGCAGTTTTCGTGTTCTGGGTATGATCTGAGCTAGATTGAAACTTGCAACTCGCTAATTTTCTTATAACAAAATGTTAGGCGTCATTTTTATGCAATTGACTGGTTTTGTTTTATGATTATGGCCATGGCTATTACACTAGAGACATTAATTGTTTCACTTTCAATCCCGTGAACAGATTCTCCATGCATTGCTCCAAAAGTTCACTACTTCCATGGCGAAGTACGTCCAATACCAAGCCGACAATGGAGCTCAGGCGGTTCAGATATTCGATTCATGGGCCACAGAGCTCAGTCCCGTAGATTTCGAAGAGTTCAGCCTCCCCTACCTGAAGCAGATCGTTGACACGGTGAAACAAACTCACCCGAACCTCCCTTTAATTCTCTATGCAAGCGGGTCGGGGGGATTGCTCGAGAGGCTGGCGCTGACGGGCGTGGATGTCGTCAGCCTGGACTGGACCGTTGACATGGCCGAAGGCAGGAGGCGGCTGGGAGCTGACGTGGCCGTCCAGGGAAATGTGGACCCCGGCGTACTCTTTGGCTCCAAGGAGTTCATCACGGAACGGATACACGACACGGTGAAGAAAGCAGGTAAGGGGAAACATATACTGAATCTTGGCCATGGAATTGTTGTGGGAACACCTGAAGAAAATGTTGCTCATTTTTTTGAGGTTGCCAAAGGACTAAGGTACTAGGTAGAGTCAAAATTTTGAGGTTCTTGTGTTTCTTGTGATCATTTTCATGTAACTTAAAACTCTTGCAGCAGAAATAGTTTGGTGAAGAAGATGGATAATATGCTGTTTTAGCTTTGTTCTAAAATTATTCGACCAGACCGATTAGTTCTTGATTAATCTCTAAATAATTTATTAATCATTTGGGAGTCTTTTTAATCATTGATCTGACATGGGGTTCTGATTCCTTTTGTTTCTTGTTTTTTTTTTCGTTGGAATATACATATGATGAAGTTGTTGTGTGGGTTGCTTGGATTGGAGGATTCTTTATGGTTGGTGTTACATTATTAAAGTTGGGTATTAAATTCGAAAGGGTAAGGTTTCGAGCAACGACGAGAACACATGTCAATATGTAAAATGACAATGTAGCCTATGTAGGTGTGTCGAGATTGAGACTGGAAATGCTTACCAAAAACAATGTTCCCCAGAAGTGTCCCATTCATGAAAAGTCCTCAGACGAATAGGAGACAAGGAGTGTAATCTATTCCGACCCGAGAACGTGTCGTGTTTTTTGGATTACGAGAAAGCAATATGTGACGGGGATAAGATTGTAAGAGTTTTAGATTTTGTGTTTTAGTTCTTGTCGAATTCAAAGAAACACTCAAATATTTTCAATGATTTTATTCACTACACAGAGGATGTAGGCAATTGTATATTCAGTAAATAAGAAAATCATGAAATCAAAATAAATATGAAGGGCAAGTGTTAGTCGGGTGGAGAGCTTTACAAAGATTAATCTATTACAAGATCATCGGATCAATAAAATATTATTCGAAAATTAATTGGGCAATTAAATTTTTGAAACACTTATTATATCAGCGTGACGTTTAATATATTTTTCTTTTTGTTGCTTGCTTCTACTTCAGCCCTGGTCTTTTTATATTCTATCATTTTCGATGCGGGGTCTATATTTGATTCAATATATTAGTCTACAAAATCATGATTTCAATGTATATAATATGCACTTGCATGTGAAATCATAACAATCACATTCTCTACATAGATTCTCACCACATTAGTTAGGTCACACTGCTGAGCTCAAACCATATTTTACGTGTTCTACTAAATCTCCCGTGAGTCTACTTCATCCTATTTTAACCCACCACCATAAAAGAAGACGGTCATAATTTTAAGTGTTACCAACTATATAAGATTACCCGATTAGTTTATCAGAAGAGTCATAAGACCTTGGCCTCCGATGCCATCTATTGGTGAAAATCGAGTATTACAAATAACATACAACAACGAGAAAACACACACGCGCATATATACACACACTTTTAACTTAAAATGCTAGCACCTCGTGTATTAGATTCAATGTATATATAAATTTTCTTATACATCATAATTTTTTCTCCGAACATGCACACAAAATTCTAACACAAAAGTCCCATTATCAAATAAAGCAGCATAATCATGGCCAATATCTGAAGTATCTAATCATTTTCGGTTTCTTCTCCACTCCACACCATTCCTATGCCCTTCAACACTCACAAACTATATTTATACTTAAAATATTTGTGCATCAACTTTGGCCCATATATGGTCTCACTCACTATCCACATTGTTCTTGATTCTGTTTTTTTTATTGTATTGAACTAGTCTTTGCGAAGTGGGAGCTGTTTACAATTGGGTCGAGCAAGTCAAATCAAATCTCACCCACCCCACAAACCGTCCACCACTTATTTATATATGTTTATTTGTTTAAGCTTCAATGGAGGGTTTTATGTCAAAAAAGACATTGATTTTCTCGGTTGATCTACGCATGAAGAATGTCGAAGTCTTTTACTTGTATATATGATAGGTGTTGAAGTTTCATATAAAAGATGTGCAACAAAACATCTTGGTACAGTACTCATCTATAAATTTTGAGTATTTAATGTATAGTATTAAAATTTTAAGATAATTTTACTTACGTTATCATAATTCTAATTTAATTTCTAAAGTCACCAAAAAAGTTTGTAATCTCACTTAGGTTACCATAATTCTAATTTAATTTTTGAGGTTACCAAAATCAACTTTTGTCTTAGGTCTATTTTTATTTTTAAAAAATCAAAATGCCCCTCACATCTTTTTCTTCTTCACGACTCATCCCTCATCTCCTTCATCGACCACGACCCTCCCTCCCCCACCTTCTCTCCCGCCTCGACCTCGCCGGCGCAGACCACCTATCCATTGCCTCCCTCCGGTGGCGCCGCCGCCCATTCTTCTACCTCACCCGCGTCGGCACCTTAGACGACAATTTCTTCTCCGACGACGACGACGACCGCCTCGTCTTCGGATTGAGTCGGAAATAACCACCCAATGACACTTTCCCTTCCATCTTGCTCCTCCTTCTCGCTGGTGATGTGAGTCGAGTTTCTGAAAATTGTATCAGCCAGAGACGGACATGCCCACCACGCCGAAGCGAGAAAAAGATAGGGCAGTTAGATGGAGGACGTGGGTGAAGGGAACGACGTTGTAGCTAGTGGTCGGGGGAGGAGTGGAAGGTGGTGGTCGGCGGTGGAGTGGAGGGAAATGACATTTTTGAAGAGAAATGACATATTTTGAAAACTTGAAAACAAATGAGGGGCATTTTGGTCTTTTCAAAATAAAAATAGACCAACAGTGAGACGAAAGTTCGTTCTGGTGACCTTAGAAATTAAATTAAAATTATGGTGACTTAAGTGAGATTACAAACTTTTGTGGTGACCTCAAAAATTAAATTAGAATTATGATGACCTAAGTGGGACTACAAACTTTTGTGGTAACTTAAGTGAAATTGCCCCTAAAAATTTTGGTCTGACTTTGGCCTATATTACTCGGTCAGTTACTTGATAAATATTTTAGAAACTTTTTCTATCCAATAAACACTTTGAGCTCGATCGATTGTTAAAACTATAACACATATCCTGATTAGGGGTGAACATGGTTTTGATCCAAATTCATTGGTTCTCAGTATATAGGTATCAAACTTGATATGTGAAAAACGGTTCGATTTTGAATTAGTTTTAACCGATTTGGTTATGGTTCTATACGATTAGAACTAATTAATTTTGGATCTTAAATTCATGAACCAATTTAGACAAATTTGAGCCTAGTCTATAGATAATTTTTTTTGAAGTGAAAGTGAGTGATAAACGATAAAGAAGATATACGAGTTGTAGAAGTGTGGAAACTTTGACGAGTCTGAATCGAGAGTTAGCTCATCTTGCATTCTTGAGTCTTGCATCCAAAAGTCTCTTTCTCTTTCTCTTAACACATGTATGGTGTTGGGGTTTGAGATCGACATGTGTCAAGGCGAACCGATTAACCCCTGTTCTTGTACGGTTGGATCCAATACCGAACTGATTGAATCGGTTCTTTCAAAATCAAAACCAAAACCGACCCGATAGCTACAGTTCTCAATTTTTCGATTATCGTTCCGCTTAGATCTCAATTACGAACTAGTTTCGGTTCTAATTTGTCCACCCTTAATTGATTGTGCAAGTAATTGTTCCACGAACACCTAGTTTGGAGATGGGTTTTTGTCTGTCTAATACCATATTCACGTACATATATGTATGTATATGTATTAATTCATTAGTTTAAAACATATATGACAATTTCTTAAAAGTTTGAACTTTTAATAGGGTCAAGATTTTAATATAACGTAACTGATTGTTTTTTGTTTTTTAACATTAATGTTGATCCATTCACTAGTTAAAACAACAAGTCTACACCTTCACTCACAAACTTGAGTTTTAAGTGTAAAAACATGAGTTATATAAAGAATTTTGTTAGATTATATTAGGTTTAAGGTCCATTAAAGTTAGCCCATTAGTTAGAATTCCTTATTTAATGTGTATTAGGATTTTCTATTTAGTTTAGTTTGAATCTATATAAAGGATCATCAAGAATATTAAAAATAATAATATAAAAGTTAACAAATTTGAATTGTACCTTGAAGCCATCCTAATCCTGAAGAATTTTGGTTGAGTGGCACTGCAACTGCCAGCATTTGCTCTCTCTCTCTAGATGACCAAAAATGTGATGTATCTTTTGATTGATGCTGAAGAAAGATTTGAATTGAATCAAGCAACTTGTACTTTCACCTCACATCATCTTTCACTATGGAAAGTGAAGCTTTTTGTCTCTGGTCAATTGCCTCTCCCCCTCCTCTTCCACTCCACATTGAGTTGATGTTGAGTGCCTCTCTCACTGCTTCAGGACCATCCCCAAATCAAACTTGTGGACCCTCCCTACCCCCTCATTTTCTAATCACTCATTATGCTCTCTCATCATCATTTTAAACTCCATTTTCCTAATCTTTCTTCTCAACTTGGTTTGGTTCTGGTGAGACCCTTTTCATTGTGGAATAAGAAAATTATCTAAACTTCAAGTTCTGAGCTCTTAATAATGCATTAGCATATGCATGTGTGTTTTTAGGATAATTGTAAACCGAATCGACCAAAACCGACCGAACTGAACCGAAAAATGGTCGGTTTGGTTTTGGTCGGTTCGGTTTTGGTCGGTTTTGGTCATGTTTGGTTTCGGTTCAATCAACTAAAATCGATCAAAAACCGAACCGATCGACTCTGGTTCAAATTATGATGAATCCTTCGGTTTATGCTTCAATTTAAGGTGTTTCAATTGAAATTTTCTTTTTTGGGCTTTATTAACGTTTTGTTTTAATTAGTGTAAAATTATTATACATAATTCCTCTAAAAACCGACCGAAATCTACTCATTTTTTGCTTGATTTATGAAATTATTTGGTTTTGTGGCTGATTTTCAGTTCAAACCGAAAACCGACCAAAATTTTTCAGTTCGATTTCAGTTTGATTTCTTCAAAACCAAACCTTTCGGTTCGATTTTGGTCGGTTCGGTTCAAAAGCCGAACCGTGAACACCTCTACCGGAGACCAATGAACGAGTAAGCCCCTAACTATTAGGCGTGATCAGTTGGTTGATAAATATATTTTTATAAATTTAATAATTATTTAAAATTTTAAGTGAGTTGGATTTTAATGATACATACCCTATTTTTGAATTTAGGTCTACATCACGAGTCGAAGATCCATTTTCAAATATCAATTTAAGATTGATTGGTTTTAACACAAAGTAGAGGATAAATTCAATTGCATTAAAGCTTGAGTCTAATATGAATCATCAGTCACTAGATTGACACATAATGCAAGTGGTCTCATTGTTGTGAGGGCCCAACACTCCTAACAAATATGTGAATGTTTGTGTGAAATGAATTTCCACTTCAATGCTTTTGCTGCAACCATTTTTCATGAGAACTCTTTTCAAGATTCTATTTGTTTCTTATGCTTTGTTTTCTGTATTTGTCTTGACATATATGTAGATATATATATAGGTTGAGAGGGACTATTATTGATTGCTTGACTCATTAAAGAACCTTAATGGATTTGGCAAAATTACAATAGGAACATGAAAAATAATAGTGAATTGAGTGTGTTGACAGCGAGAGTGTTTATTTCTTGCCTGGGCGGCCCTAGCTAGGATTCTCGAAGGGTTAAGCGAGAATTTATATTATGTCTTAAATTTTTATAAAAAGAGACGGTATTTTAAAAAAAATTATTGATTAAATAAAAATAGATACACCATAAAACAATAATCTATCGTACAATACACATATGAAGCTGGAAATTTTCTTTTATAATTATATTACCTGATAATATACATATACATTTAGAATATAATTGGTTATAAGATCAAACATATTTATTTTAGGAGTGGTTATCTAAACTCAAATTTAGCATTTGCTCATTCTTGACCCAACGACAACATTTTTCTACCAATGATAAAACAAGACACGAAACTAATAATGAGCCTTAATTTTTTGGGGTGAGGAAGGAGTTGCAATAGTTAAATTAGAGACTCAATTTTATCTTTCCTCAGAAACTTACTATATAAAAATATTCTCCGATTATATAATTGTATATTTTCGGAACCTTCTTTATTGTGAAGTTTTAAGCGTAACTTCACCCGATTTCGTTTCAACTTCATTTTTTTCTTGATCACTTATTTTTTCATTCCTTTTTACTGTAGGCGCATCAATGATTATTTTTATTTTTAATCCATGTATATTGTTGTAATAAGAGGGTGTTAAATTCATTTGACAGGTTGTGTTATTTACTTTTTGTTAACTTTTCGATTCTTTTCTTAACATAGTATAAACTTTATTTTTTATTGTAAAATCATAGTATAAAGTTTAGGCTATCTTGCATTACTCTCCTAAGTTTCATCTTAAAATAATTTTGTTCTATTAGGCATCGGAGCCATAAGCCAATTTACATATGAAAGCGGCTCAAACTTTTGATCTCTGATTAGTATTATTTCTTATGTATGTGTAACTATTTATCTTAATCAAATTTATGTGTTCCAATTCCAAATGATATTATTATTATAGCTTAATAAATATTATAGGAAATTGAGTGTCATGAATATTCTGACCTTTTTGTTTATTTATGTTTGATGAAATGATAAAACCTGTTCCAAATGATGTGTGTCAGTGTGTGTACATGCACATTTATGTTTGTGTTTATTGGTCAATCTTTTCAAAGCAAAAAAAGAAGAAGAAGAATTTAAATATAAAATATCTACTGCTGCTTCAGACAGAATCCGACCAGACAAGTATTATTTTCATTCATGGTTGTCACAATCAAAACCATAATAATGTAATGAAATTTACTGCAAGTCACTTATTTGTGATTTCAACTTTAATGCGTTGCATTTAATTATTACTGTCAGCACGAAAAGAGAAGATGAGAATTAAATATGTTTTGCAGACCAAAAACTGATGAAATTTATTGACCCAACTCCAAGTGGCCAATGAAGCATCTATAGTTAATATATGGTCCTCTATACTTCAATGTTTTGCTCAGTTGGTACCTACTGTTTCTGGTTAGTCTTTATGAGTAACTGTAACGTATCATGTTGGTAATGTGAAGATTCAAAACATATTTATTTTGTCCTCAGTGGGACACCATTATTTTTTACTACTCAATTTCCAACCTTATCAAAATTACAATTTTCATTTTGAGGAAAATTCACTTAATCACTTTGTAGTTACCTACCTTAACTTTTTATTTTAGTTTCTAAATCTCTTGTAATTCACAAAATTGGCACTTCAAGCTACGATATCAAAATTATAAAGGAAGATGGGTCACACGTTGATCGCGAACGGACTATATTTACAACCACAAAAATCACATGATTACCCTTATGATAATCGACAAAATGTGTTCGGTTTTTTGAGAGTTCGGTGAGGAAAGAAGACGGCGTTCGATGGGGCTGTACTAGACATTTAGGGTCGTCTTCTCTTCTCACTGAACCCTCAACGATCCACATATTTATTTGATTACCATAAGGGCGGTCATGAGATTATTTTTTAAATATAACCCGCTCGTTATCAACACGTGACCCATCTTCCTCTACAATTTCAACGTCGTAGCCTGAAGTGTCAACTTTGTAAATTTCAGGGGGTTTAGAAGTTAAAATGAAAAGTTGGGTGGATAAGTGAAAAAGTGGTAACTTACATGGTGATTAAGTGGAATTTCCCCCTTTTTTTTTGTAAAAGGACTACTTTATTATTATTATAGCACTAACCCGACATCTTGTCGAATAGCCACAACAATTGATAGCGAGACAAACCCTTCACCAAGATCCAAATAGAAAAAATAAAGCATATCTGGTTAACTCACGGGCCACGGAATTACAAGTACGGAAAAAAAGAAAATGGACAAGATACTACGACGGTCACTTATTATACTTTTGAACGTGTTTCTGGGCTGCTTCCCGCTTCAGATAGCTTCCACCGCCCTAAGGCAGTCTGACACTAGCTAGCATGACTGATGTCCAATTCCCCCCTTTCACCCAGGAAAGAACTTCCCTGACACCTACGACCTCACCTGTTTTGGATGGAGATGTCTCGAAAAACGTCTATAATGAGCTCCTATGATTCGACCCTATGAATCTCTATAGACGAGTCCAACACTATCCTTTATAAAAAAAAACTTAATTCATTAAACTTAATGATGATGTTAAATGTTAACTAATTGTATATTTAATGTAAAATCCAATATTGGAAAACATTGATTTTAAAATTTGGAGATAATTTCATAAAATTGCATTTAATTATTGTTCATTGGAATAATGACAGTTTGTTACACCTAACTATGGTGAAATGACACTTTCATACCCTAACTATAAACTTTTTTTTTAGTACCCTGACAATGTTTTTGTGACAACCTACCCCTAAAATGTCAAAAATGCCCAAAATGCCCTTGGTTTAAGAAACCAAAATCAAATTGGTTCAATTTGATTTAAAAACCAGAATTGAACCGGTTTTTAATAATTATAATAATAACTCTCTCTATCCTTCTTCTTCTTTGGGTCGCCGGAGGTGCTGCCGGTCTCCGGTGAAGCTCTCCGGCGACCATCCTTAGCTTATTTTAGCCATTTTGGCATGAGGAGGAGGTGGGTTTGGTCAGAAGGCAGGTTTTGTGGTGGATGTCTTGTCACAGCTTCTTCTCCGGCGAGCTCCGGTGATGACTCTGGTGTTTGAAGACTCGAACATAACAGATCGGGGTTTGTTGGGCCGTCGACAACACGAGCCAGGTCGAGGTGGATGTTTACTCCCTCGGTCCTTGATTGTTTCTGCTGGAACTCGAACCAGGTCTGGTTTTTCCAGATCTGGATTTCTCTCGAGCTTCGCCGCAGGTGGTCTCGACGGCGGAGGTGGGCTCGACTTGCAGGCCAGGGAAGCTTATGGGTGAGGTACTCCGGCGTTGTGGTCGGAGAAGTTGCAGGAGGTCCTTCTTAGTCAAAGCTCTGACGAGGCTGAATCGACGAAGAAGACGTTGCCTGAAACCTCAACCGCCACCATCTTCTTCGAGAGGGCGTTGTTGTCATCCCGATTTCACCGTCTCCGAGAGGCGGCGAGTCCGAGAGGCAATTCCGAGCAAAGGCTCGTCAATTTCATGGTCTCACCTGAGCGTCGCCGATAAGGCTCCGGGCACGTGAACGACAAGCGCTCCGTCAGCGACCCCAACACCAACGCCGACGTCAAGCTCGCCGAGGTCAGGGAGGTGCTCGCCAAGCTCGCCGAGCGCGTGAGCGTCACGCTCATGTTCGTTGAAGAAGAAGAAGAAGAAGAACCGGTTCAATTGAAGTTGAACCAGTTTAATTCTAGGTTTTAAACCAATTTTATTTTGGTTTCTTAAACCAAGTGCATTTTGGGCATTTTAGACATTTTAGGTGTAGGTTGTCACAAAAACATTGTCAGGGTACTAAAAAAAAGAAGTTTATAGTTAGGGTATGAAAGTGTCATTTCGCCATAATTAGGTGTAACAAACTGTCATTATCTCTTGTTCATTTTTAAATAAATGCATTGAATTTTTTTTACTTATATAGCCTAACTCCGTTAAATTTTAATTCATTTCTTTAGTTTTTAAATCTTCAAATTTATAACATTCCGTCATTGTCATTGCAAAACCTTTCTATTTTCACGAATATTTCTAGACTTTTATAAGTTATTTTAAATTTTAAGTAGATTATATTTCAATGTCGTACGTGTTAAATTTTGTTTCATCTCTACTCCACTCATTTATACTCGATCAAAACTAATCATAAAGCCAACTTATGATTATCTTGAAACGTCCACTTGTGAATTTAAGTTGAAACTTTAATGTCGCTGGGCATGACTTGTTTTGGATCCATAAATGGTTTCTAATCCATCTTATACTTAAGTGCATGATTGAACAAGAGTGCACAAAAACTTAACTTTTTAGAAAAACTTAAAAAAAACAACTTCGATGCTAAGATACTTTTTGAATTTTGGACTCACTGAAATTATTTAGCATTATGTTTGCGCTTCGTATTATATATGGTCTAAACCTAATGTTATATTTCCTGTCATATTATAATTCTTACTTCTTATAATTAAATTTTATTATATATAATAGTATAGATATGATAATATTATAACATATTCAACCGCTTCACGATCGTATGATATTTTTCTCGAAATAAAATTCATTTCTTTTGTATGCAAGTGCAGTTAATAAATTATCTTGAGTTTGTTAAAATAAAAAGAAAAAACTGTTTAGGAAATTTTACTTTAGGGCATGAAGGTTAAATTTTTTTTATTTAGATTCTGTCTAGGACGCCCTATATAAAGGGCTATACTCTTGTTGTAAATTTAATACAACAACATTATTTATATTATAGTTTTAGAGTGATAATCGATCATCGACTCGATTTTAAAACTATTCACTTTACTCACTTGTTAATAATATGAGGTTTTGACGGGTGGGCAACACAATCAACTCGCTTCCACATCCCAACTCCTTCACCTCCAGAGTAATCCCTACCTCTGTCACCGGAAAATTAGGCCCTGCCTCCACCTTATTTATACATATCTCCTCTATCACCGGAAAAAGTTTGCCCCTTCTTATAACCTTATAACTACTACTCATCTCCTTCTCCACCACCACGGTACCATTATACATCCCTCGCTACAATCAACTTGAACAATACCATACTTTTCATAAGTGATGAAGACAAAACTTTAGAGCACAAGATGTCAGAGAGCTGAGTTGTAGAGTACAAAACGCCGTAAGGCCAAAGGCAATGAGCGTATGACACTGTAAAACTTGTTTACCACGCATATTTTTAGATCCAAACTGAATTCGGTTTTCACCGTATTGAGTTTGTGTTAGAACAAATAAGAAATATTGTTTAGGCGATTCGAATTTAGGGCATGTAAAATATTTTTCATATTGTGCTTTTCTATTTAGATTGTGTCGAGTTTATATAAAGACTCTACTCATATTCAAACACATCACAATTCAATACAACATCACCATTTCTATAATAACCATATAAATTTGGTGTTTATGCTTATTCTTTAAAATTTTAGCTTTTATTTTCTTGTTTGTCCAAGCTTACTCGTAAATTTGATGCAACGTACGTGGTTAAGAAGAACTCTTTATCAAGTTTGTTGATTCACAAAAAATACCGAACATGATAAATATTGAGAAAATCTTCGAATTTTTTAAATTTAATCAAAATTAACTTTATATTAGAAAAATCTGAGAGTGCTTAAATAGAAAAGGGAAACAACTAATAAAAATTGCCTCAAACTTAAAAAAACTGTGATTTTGACCCTCTACATGATCTCCGATGACCGAAATTTGTCGTACCACATGTCTTAGCCATCATTCTTTCCTAGATGGAGAAGATTCGACCTCTAATATGGACCCGCATCATCCTCCTCAGAAGAAGAATCACCCTGGGGTCCCATATCTTTGTAGCACTTCCAACCGAAATTTCAGTTGTATTAAGTACTCCCACCTTGCTTGCAAACTGAATCTCAAATATGTAACACTTCATCTCGGGTTCCATGTTCAATTTATGAACTTTTCTTATCAAAGTACACGTCCCTTGACTGATTACCCAACCTTGGAATTCAAGTATTCTATCGTTGATACATGATGCTGGTATCAAGTTCTCATTACTTATTAAGGCAACAATATACGTGGAAGGCTCCAGTAAAATTTCGGCTACTCTTGCAAGACTTTCACCAAACACCTTGGTTGCTACACCACTTAACAACTCAAATTTCTCAGTCCTGTCTTCATCGTACAAGCTCTCGATACCTTCCAAAAACTGTTTGTAACTATTGTTGTATGAATTAGCTAAGAACAAGTATTTGACGCAGCAATATTTCAGCTTTTGCATCTAGTTCAGCATAATCATCATAAATCGGGGATGATAGCCAATCTATGAACTCCTGTGGTTTAAGACTGTCATCGAATTGTGAAATTTTCACCTTGAAACCATGTTCCCACTGTTGGTTAGGGCGCTCGAGTGAACGATTCCGGTAACCGGCAAAAAGATTCTCGCCTGTGACAATATCATCATCAAGACAACGCAATTCATCCATTCGTCGCGTCAATAATTCATCCTACTGTCTCAAATCGTCATTCTCACGGCGAAATTTAGCGTGTTCATGTTGTAACTCAACATGATCATCATCAACACCATGGGCTCGCGGCTTTCTACGAGGCGACATCCCTCAGGATCGACTGAATCTGATACCAACTGATGCAACGTACGTGGCTAGGAAGAACTATTTATCAAATTCGTTGATTTACAAGAATACCGAAAATAATAAATATTGAGTAAATCCTCGAATTTTATAAATTCTTAATAAAAAATAACTTTATAAAAAAAGAAGTTTGAGACTGCTTAAATAGAAAACACAAATAACGAAAAAAAGGAAACCCTAGCTTGCTGAAAAGAAAAAGAAAACAACTAATAAAAACTGCAAAAACTGTCTGACTTAAAAGACTGTGATTTTGACCCTCTAGATGATCTCCGATGGCCGAAATCCGTCTAACCACATGTCAAAGCCATGAACTTGACTCAGGTCGTCGTTTCTGCCCGGAAAATACTGATCGTTTGTCTAAATCTGACACTTTTGCGATATATTTGAGTGTTCCAGTTTCTGCATACCGACTTTCTTAACCGCACCGCGTAAAAATCCTAATTGTATATCAATCAGTAAATATTGACATTATCCATAACACCATTTTAAAATTAAAATAAAATAATACTAATTCGTAGCTTAATTTTTAATTGTTGTTTTATTTCACACACTCGTTTTTTTGGTTCGGATAAGCGTGACATAAATGAAAAGGGGAGAGAAAGCAAGTGGACGAGGCACATGAAAATGAAATGATATAGTTGGAGTAGATGAGAGCATTTAATAATAAACAAGTACATTTCATCTTTTTCTCTATAATTAATAAATACTCATTTCATCTTTTTAATAATGTTTGTGCATGAACTCAAATAAGCTTTCGTTATAAAGAAACCAGACAGACACATGGAAGCTTCCTTAGCTGACCCGAAAAAGCCGCTAAACAATAGTGCCAAACACGACACTCTCTGACTTTTTTCTCTCCTTTTCTGGTTGATTGGCAACAAAATGGAATCAATGGCTACAGATGAATTCACTGTTTGTGGAATCTTCGTATCTACCGTTAGATCCTCCTCCGGTTATGGGGATTCACTTCTCTGACTTTGCGTTTATTGCTTCTCCAACGGTCGGTTCTAAGGTTTGTGACAACAATGGTCCCATAATTTAACGGGACATGTTATTTTCGATTCCGTAAATTAAAGAAAACAGATAAAATAATATGCGATACTTTATATTTTTACGACAACATAATAATAACGAACAAACTCATGACTTCGTATATATTAGTGTAAACTTCTTATCATTTGACTTAACTTATGTTGGTCGTACTAATTTTTTATTTTTTTAAGTGAAAAATAATTTCACTAATTGGTGAATATATTTCAAACATTTCAATCTCAAAGATATGACATAAAACGTAAGACTATTGTAGCGTAATCTTTTAAAAGTCCACATCGTGCTTTTTAGACTAATATACAGTCGACCTTCCACGCTCATGCCTTGATAGTGTAGATTGTTTGCCGATTAAAAAGTATTTATTCATTCGGGAAGATATGTGTTTGAATATATTCAATTCAATCTAACACATGATTCAATTGTTCTCGATAGGACACTACAACGGTTTGAGTCTCACAGTATTGGTGTAGAGATTTTGGTTTCAAACACGTTGTGATTAGAGTAGAGAAGGGTTAATGGGTAGATTTAAGATATGATGTAATTCAATTTGATGCATCGTTGTAAAGATCTATATATGATTAGTCTCTATAATACCCTTTTTGGCCGACATCTGATGACATTTCAATGAATTTTTTATGACAATCTAACATTTCGTTTACTATCACATTGTCATCGTATGAAATTAAATTTTCATCAGATATATTTGAAATACAAACAAAAATTATATAGTCAAAATTTAATTGAAATGTCCTCAATATTTATCAAATTGTATATGATTGTTTTAGTGTCTCTTGTCTGTTCGAACAACAAATATTATATCATCATATCTTAGTGGGATTGCATTGGAATGCATCATATTTAATTACATCTTCGTCCCAATTTATTTAGAATAAATCAAAATGCATTGAGTTGTCATTTTTTTCCTTTCTACGTAGGGAAAAAATGGAAACTAAAACAATTAAGTTGATGCAAGCATCGGAACAATCTCATCCATCAAGAAAATTCAAAAGGATCAATATTGACTAAAATGTATTTAAATTACTAATCAAGAAATGAACAATCACTTAATCGAGAAATTACTATTTTGTGTCTTCCATTAATTATCTATTACTATATGTATCCCCCATTAATTATATCTCTTTCAAATATAGAGATTTTCTTGGCTCTTCGTTTATTGCCTCTTATACGATCGATCTATTTCTTCAATCTCTGTTTCAAAATTCAAATTTAATTGAGTTCAAACCTTTATTCTCAGTTAATACAATTTTATATGGTCAATCACACGTTGTTTTAATTATTTTTGTAGTAATTTAAACTATCTTGGTTATTTAACATGTTACAGTTTAACCTACCCCATAAAAATGTGTTTTTTGTTATAATTTATTTCAATTTCAATATCAATATATAGAAGCACAACAAAGAAATTTGATCACTACACATTTATTAATAATATATATTCAAGAAATTCTCAATTTTGTGGGCTTTTAAACCCCCTTCATGGAGCATATTTCTGTTTCAGAAAATATATATATATACACACATTAAATATTTTATAATAATATAATGTATAAAGTTGATGAAACAATAAAATTAATTTAATGTCATTAAAAATACCATTTGAAAGTGTTAGATTCAATTTAAACTGCCACCCATTTGTTAATAGATCATTTTTCAATGTTCTAAAATACGTTACTCGCTATGAGGACGGAGAGGACATTTTAAAGATTAATTAAGAATTAGTTTGAAAATTAATCAAAAATTAACATAACATTCATCCAAACCTAATATCAGGAGAATCATTAGACAAATCAAATTCTTTTAGATTACTGTCATTTAAAAGCATGAATTAAGATCATATTAATTAAAGCCGTTGAGATAATTTATGTTCAAATTCACTATCTCACAGAAGATATTAAAAGGAATAATTTTCTAATAAAGATATTAATGACCTAATGATAAGAGGTTATTTTTCCAAAAAACCAAATAAAGTTTCAATTGATGGTTGAAAAAAACATAATCATTGGGATCTTTATATAATGGTGTAAATTTACAGCTAAGCTAGCGAGTAGGATCACAGGAATATGCTGCTCTATGAAATGGATTATTGAGTGCTAATTATTAATTAATTAGTAAGTAAAGGCTAATTATTATATGTAAAATCAGAATATTATTATCTATTAACGGATCTAATCAAAGGAGTTACTTATAGAGTATGAACTGAAACCAAGTTGTAGCAGATTTAACTGCTGAAATGTTGGAAAGTCAACTGTGTTTAAGCTGCTACAACTAAGCAATTTCAATTTGGTCACTCTCGTTGAATTTAATTAATGACGTTTTTGTATTTTGACCATTATTGTATGGTTTACACTATAACTTGGATTTATTTTATTTTATTTGGATGTCAACACTTTTAGATAACTCAATATTTGAAATTTCTTTTAATAATCATACGTATAGTTCGTGTGAATGGCGAGACAAGGAGATATGAATTGTTAATCGTCTTTTGGTGTCACCAATTCTACTAATTATAAAGATGTCACATTTGTATTATTCTTTCGTGTCATTCAGAAACTCAAGATAGCTTCTATACGATCATAACTATAGAGGTGTAAACGAGCAGAACTGATTCAACTTACTTAATTTTCAATACAAATATTCATAAAAACAATAAATGAAATATGTATATTTCATTAAATACTAAACGAGATACCTCGACATCAGCTCGTCTAATTTCATTATAAATATTTGTTAATTATTAAATATCATATTTAATAATAATATATGATTAAGTATTAAATTATGAGCCGGCTCGCGAATTTAATGAACTAAAATCTCGAGACTCGAGATCGGTTGTTTGTTAAACGAAACCATGTTTAAGATCAAATTCGTTTTGAGCTTGATTATACGAGTCCAAATTGAATATTTAACGACACAAACTCGAGTGTCTCTTTAAAAACTCAGCTCATTTACAACCATAATAATAACTAATATTCTTTAATCACACGTAAACAAACCAAATATGTTAAAAACTCAACTCATTTATAGTCATAGCCAATCTCTAACCAAGTGTGAACAATCAAATAGAAAGAAAAAAAAAATTGTCCAACTAAAAGAATATCCCAATTCACAAGAAAAATAATCGGTTACAATTTGACCAAAGACTCTTAAACACAAAATATTTAATAAATAATATTTTATATTATAGATATACATCAATTTATTATACAGTCAAATGTGTAACCGTGCCGTTTTTTTTATTTGCCAACCTTCTCCATTTGGATTGTAGTATGGTCTAATAACGTAAACCTTACATCTTACCAACTCCATTTTTCAATTAATTTATCAAATCAAAATACTATTTATTTCCACACATGCACAATTTTCTCTCTCTCGTTTTATCTAATAAATATTCCAAACCAAGACTAACCACACCACCATCGATCACACGAGATTTATATTCATCAAAATTGGTGTTTTTGCCTCTTACGCGTTACTATGTATTCAATTTATTTTCTATCAATTAAAACCCCTAATAAATATTTTCATTAAACAAAACAAAATCCCAAAAGATTCATATTCATAACATAAATAACATAACTCCCTTTGAATGAAGATCCCTCCCCTCTGGAATCTTTATTTGAATACAAAATATAGAAGGTACGGTTGGAAAATAATTTTTATAATTTAATTTTAAATTATTTGTTTTTGTGTAAAATTAATTAATCAATTAATCACTATACTATATTTGTATACAGATAGAGACCAAGTGTGCTCAAAATATCTGGTACATATAAATTAGCATCGATAGAGGTCGAGCGAGCGAGCGCGACCACCATGGACACGCCAACAGCACCGCAAGACCCGAAACCCAAGGCCCTCACTCGCCTGAACACGTACGTGGCCTCCACGCGCGTCGGCAGGCGGTTCAAGCTCTCCGAGCGCAACTCCACCTTCACGACGGAGCTGCGCGCCGGCACGGCGACGTTCCTGACGATGGCGTACATATTGGCCGTGAACGCCTCGATTTTGACCGACTCCGGCGGCCCCTGCTCCGTCTCCGACTGCGTCCCCCTCTGCTCCGACTCAAATTTCCCGGTCTCAAATTGCTCCTCCCCTCTCCGGGTGGTCCAGCCGGACTCGTCCTGCAAGTTCGACCCGGTCAACCCGGGCTACACCGCCTGCCTCGACCGGGTCCGCAAGGACCTGATCGTCGCCACCGTGGCCTCGTCGCTGATCGGGTGCTTGATCATGGGAACGTTCGCGAACCTCCCGCTGGCTCTCGCGCCGGGGATGGGCACGAACGCTTACTTCGCCTACACCGTCGTCGGGTTCCACGGCTCCGGGAGCGTGACCTACGAGAGCGCGCTCGCCGCCGTGTTCATCGAGGGCCTCCTCTTCCTCCTCATCTCCGCCGTCGGATTGCGCGCGAAACTGGCGAAATTGGTGCCGAAGCCGGTCCGGATCAGCTCCTCCGCCGGGATCGGGCTGTTCCTGGCCTTCATCGGGCTCCAGGGGAACCAGGGGATCGGGCTGGTCGGCTACAGCTCCTCCACCCTGGTGACCCTAGGCGCGTGCCCGAGGTCCTCGCGCGCCATGCTCGCGCCGGTCGAGACCCTGGCCAACGGCACCGTGGCCCTGATCGCCGGCGGGACCGTCTCCGGCGACATCATGTGCCTCAGCGGCCGGATGGAGAGCCCCACCCTCTGGCTCGGCCTCGTCGGGTTCGTCGTCATCGCCTACTGCCTCGTCAAGAACGTGAAAGGCGCCATGATTTACGGGATCGTGCTCGTCACGGCGGTCTCGTGGTTCCGGAACACCAGCGTAACGGCCTTCCCAGACACCGCTTCCGGAAACTCCGCCCACGAGTACTTCAAGAAAGTGGTCGATTTCCACACGATCGAGAGCACAGCCGGAGCCCTCTCCTTCAAGAGCATCGGGAAAGGCTACTTCTGGGAGGCCCTCGTCACGTTCCTCTACGTCGACATTCTGGACACGACCGGGACGCTGTACTCGATGGCGCGGTTCGCGGGCTTCTCGGACGAGAACGGCGACTTCGAGGGCCAGTACTTCGCGTTCATGTCGGACGCGACGTCGATCGTGGTCGGGTCCTTGCTCGGGACGTCGCCGGTAACGGCGTTTATAGAGTCGTCGACGGGGATAAGGGAGGGGGGGAGGACGGGGCTGACGGCGATAACGGTGGCGGGGTATTTCCTGCTGGCGCTCTTCTTCACTCCTCTGCTGGCGTCCATACCGGCGTGGGCGGTGGGGCCGCCGCTGATACTGGTGGGGGTGCTGATGATGAGATCGGTGGTGGAGATTGACTGGGACGACATGAGGCAGGCCATCCCAGCGTTCGTTACGTTGATCTTGATGCCGTTGACTTATTCCATAGCGTATGGTCTGATTGGTGGGATCGGGACCTACGTGGTGCTGCATCTTGGGGATTGGGCTGAGGGCATTTTGGGCAAGTTCGGGATTGGGAGGAAAAAAGCTTCAGCTTCCAATACCAATGCAACTCCAACTCCAACCACTGTGGCTAATCAATCTTCTAATGGAAGACCTCATGGAGTTGCAAACAATGGACATGAAAAATCTATTGAAATATTGTAATTTCTTTTTGTTTTTGGATTTTTTTTCTCCATTTGTAAAATCTTCAGTTTTGCATCTCTCTCCATTTTTTTGCTATATATTACTAGGAAAAAAAATACGAAAAGATATTTTGTCTATAAGTTCTGATTTAATCATGTACTCAAAATCTACTTGCTTAATTAAATAACAGGATAATTACATTTGAATACACTTGATTAAACACAATTTATATCTGTTTATTTAATTTTATTTTATCTTGTCACCTTGTTTAAAAAATATATATTTTTCACATATTTATACCTATTTCTAAGATTTTGAAAATTTATCTTATTTGTATGCAAAATATTTTTGACAGTATTATAAAAAATGCTAGACGCTAATCAGTCAGTGATATAAGTAAGAGATTTTTACCACCTTAATTTTTGGTGGGGTGTGTTGTGATTATCTCTGATATACTTATAATTGAATTAAGTTTTTTCAATATTGATTGGACCCACTTATTCATATATTTTATACTTCAATAATTAGGATTTGCTAGTTTTCATTTTAAATTTGACGTGATGCGAGATGGTCTAGCACTAATGTTTTATGTGATTATTCTAAGTATTATAATTATCTCTTTCAAATACTTTTAGTTTTAAATGTTTTGTTTCTTTAGACGCATGTATTAAACAATGGCATAACACGTTAGCGCAAGTTGGCATTGGCCATCACTCAGATAAGACGAAGATGTATGATAAACTATTTAACACATTATTATCAAGATGTATTAAATTAATCTATAAACAGAAATATATATTAAATTATGAATATGTTGTGCGTCTTATTTCAATAGAACCATGAATAGATCAAATTTAGGTAGACTCAACAAATTCTTATACTTCTAAGTTACAAATATCTGTTTTTAGAATACAAAGAATCGTTTGAGCCTCACATTATTAGTGAAAAGGTATGTATCTTAAACCATATTATGATCTGAACTGAGTAGAAAAAAGTTAAAAGAATAGAGTTAGGAGATGATATGATTCAAAAAAAAATTACAAGTATTTTAGCACGAAAGATAAGAAATTAAACAATAAATTGGTTTAATATTATTTGAATAAATCTAATCATTATTTACATAATACATTTATAAATTGCAGATTGGTCTATAATTTAAAACTAAAGATTTCAATTGAAGCTCCACCCAAATCTATCACTTTAATTTGAACAAATTTTCACTTTGAATTATTTTATTTTATTAACCTTTTAAAGACATATTTAGGAAAATTTAGAATATATATACTATTTTAGTAAATAAAATTTATTTAATTTTGATGTTCAGAAATCAATATAATAAACCACAAAGCGATTAAGAATACGTTATTTCAAATTAACTATAATTCACTTGAAAAAAATATATTGATTTCAAACTGTTACAGAAATTATAAAAGAGCAAACAAATGTGTTTTTGATTTAAGATTTTGCCAAAATGAAAAGTATGGCACTTGATTTGTAAAATTCATAATGACTTCAAAATATTAAATTTACGTAACAATATTTTCAAAAAAGATAGTGGGAATTGTAATTAAAATAGAAAATCCCACAGCTGTCATTGTTGATTCGAACTATTTTATTTTATTTATATTTATATTTATGTTCTATATATATCTAATGATAATTCTCAAAAAAGAAAGAGAAAAAAGAAATTGGTGGTGAAGAAGAATAAATATATATTCTTGGGGAGTGATGTGTTGATCTGACTAGGAACCAACAGTGCCCACGTGTCACTCAAAAAGACTGGTTTTGGAGTTTTAGGACCATCCATAAGTAACTTGGGATCTTCCAATTTAGGAATAAGTGAATAAATATACAAATATTGAGTTTTATTGGGACAGGTAACCAGATATATTTATTATTAGGTTCTGATTTTTTTTCATTTGAAATGACACCATTATTGGACACTTGTCCCTTTTTCTCGTCGCACCACTAACTTTATTCATAAACTAACATTTTGTTTACACCAACAATTCGACCATTGGATTCTAAAACTATTGGAAAAACAATACTAATCCTAATGCATTATCAACTTTAAAACCAAGATTACTTCTAAAACAACTCATGTTTAGAACTATTTTTTATGATACACCTTTCAATACTTTATTTCTTCTTCTTAATTAAATGACTATTTGTTACAGTGTGATAATTAAGAATAATTGTAATTTTAGAAATTGATAGAATAAATAACTAAATTAGAAATATATATGTTCGTAATTTCCTTGTGTTTTTTAAAAAAATTATATCAATTCTACCCATCTATAAAATCATACCATTTTAACGCGATCGAACCGTTAGAGTGTTCTCTTTTTAAAATAAATGTTTTGTACTTTTATAAAATATATGGTTTCAAAAGGAAAATATAAAATTTAGTTAAAGCACAGAAATATATAAAATTAAGATAAACGGTAAAAGGCTACTTGTTTATAATTAACTAGTTTTGTAATTAGTAACTCCAATTTTTTCTGCAAAAATTAATTGTTAGCTTACCCTTTTTATACCCAAGTACTATTTTTTTCCAAGAATGAAGAAACTGCTATTATGATTAAAAAATAAATAATAAATTTTTACAAGTTTAAACTCGTTAGTTTTTCTCTTCTCTAGCCGACCATCTCTGACCTCCACTCTTCTAATAACACGTCGTTGTCGACGACTTCTTTTTCTTCAACAAAAAATTTTCTCTTCTTTTTTGGCACACCATTAATATATTCTATCTACAAAACTTCATATTTAAACGAGTTTAGAGCTCAAGTCTGAGTTGTTTCTACAACGAGCTCAAGCTAGTTCTACTCTCCGTTCTCACCATCATGGCTCTAAATTAGTCCGAATCCATATTTTTGTGGAGACAAACCTTCAAAGAAATGGAAAATCGGCGAGATTGAAAAGAAAATATTTCTACATCTTTAGTTCTATGAGAAGTTGTCATTTTTGAAGAAATCATTCAGTGACATTGTTTTTGCTATATTACAGAACAATGATAATTTGACGACTAATTTGGTAAATGTGATTCACGTCCATTTTTTTCAATTAACCGTTAAAAAAATTGGTTGAAATTGAAGTTGAGAATGGAGTTTCTATGAAAAGAATGATCTCATAAACTAGGCAACCCAATTTCAGGCCCAATATTCATCATAAACGATCTCATTCATACGCCTTTGAACGGGTTGGGCTTTATCTACACTGCCAAGTTGGCCCAAAACTAAGAAACTAATTTTATAAAATAATCGTTGCTAACATTATATTTTTAAGTATGACTGAGTTCCGCTTGACCCTTTTAAATTTAAAATCAGCTTGTGAGTCTTTTACATTTGAAAAAGTTTGAATTCACCATTCTTTATTAACTTTTTTGAATTACAAAATTATAATACATAAATAAAAATGATTTTGAACTTTTTCTATAATTCTTTCGTGTTAGAAAATTTTTTTTTATGTTATTAGTAAAGATAAATTTGAAAAGATTTTTCTCATAAAAAATTAAAAATTAAAAAATGATTTTTGTTTTTATAATTTTTAGAAAAAATGAATACTAAAATATTGTTTTTATTCTTTTTTTAAAAAGAATAAGAAAATATAAGGTTAGAATCATTTTTATTTGTTTCAATCATAGAAAGTGACGTTACTACAATTTAAAAGAAATTAAAATTTGGATAAATAATATAATCATAGAAAGTGACATTACTACAATAATAATCATTTTTTATTATTTGTTAAAAAAATAAGAAAATAGAAGGTTCAAAATTTTGGATAAATAGTTTTTGACATCGTCAAAATTCAAGAATTTTTTTTCAAGTAGTAAATTAATTGTGACGCATTTGATTTCAAGTTTAATTTTGTTTTTATAATAATTATTATTATGTATATTACAAGCAATATTAATGCGATATACATGCAATTGCACGTGCTAGTAATAATTAAATCGTGCACAGAGCACGAGTTTTGAGAGAAATGCAAGGGCAATATGGTCAAATGGGACAGAAACAATAAAATCCTGAAAACAAAACACACGGGCCAAATCAAACCAGAAGAAGCAGACAGAAAATAGAGAGAACCAGAGACGAAGATCACAAATGGGAACGATTGGCCTCAACAGAGTGATTGTTTCTCGCCCCCTTGAAAATGATCTGTTGTTGAAGAAGAAGATTGAAATCAAACCCTTTTCCTGCAATCATTCATTAACTTACCACAAAATGGTTTCTTTCAAATCTAGCAGGATTTGCTCCTCCTCATCTCCTGTTCCTGAGGGTGGGATTGGAAATCTGAAGAACACCACAGCCACAGGAGAAGGAAAAATTGGAGGGTCCTTGTCGAATTCAAGCTCTGGTTCGAAGATGGACGATTACAACACTGCAATGAAGAGGATGATGAGGAACCCTTATGAGTATCACCATGATCTGGGTTTGTGTCTCCTTCGATTTCTCTTTTCTTTTTTTGGGTATTTATTTTCTGTACTGCATTTCTGGTGTGGAATTGAAACTTTCTGTTTCTGGGTATTTAGTATTAGAACATTGTTGGCTTGGGTTTGAATTGGTTCTTCTGGTAGATGCTGTTTATGGGGTTTTCTCATTTTTGGCTGTTGGGTCTGTATTGGATTTTCCTCCTTTGGATGATGATTTGAATGTTTGTTTAAAGGGCATTTTGTTAAGTACTTGTAGCTCTCTTCTTAGATCATAGATATGGCATCATAACCTGAAAATGGAACAAAAAACAATTGCATAGATTATTACATTGCAATGTCATATAAAATTGTCTTAATTTGTAATTGTTAGGGCCATTATAAAAGTTCTTGTGTTTAGAGCATTTTTGAACATTTTTTTATCATGGAGTCTTGTTTTGGAAGATAACCACTTGATGCATGATTCAGCAATTGGTTGTTAACTTTCATGAGTTCATTTACAGAAAAGAAAAAATGAGGTTCTCAAATTTGTTTATTAAATGCATCGCAAGCAAAATTGGTCTCTTTTTGTCAGAATGGGTGCAATACTCGTTTATCAGGGAGTTCTTGGCAATTTTCGCGCTCCCCTTGTAATGGATTCATAATTTTTGTTGCATCAACAAAAAATGGAATTACGGCAATAGCAGCGGATGAGTATTCAACCAAATATATTTCTGCATAGTTATGTTTCCACTTTGAAGAAGACACAAAACTATTCAATGATTTCTGGAAAATAATTGACTTTGCTAGTGATATCCTTTTTCTTCAGGCATGAACTATACGCTGATAACTAATAATTTGATTGTGGGCTCCCAGCCCCAGAAACCAGAAGACATAGATCATCTGAAGCATGAAGAGAATGTGGCCTACATTCTAAACTTGCAACAAGACAAGGATATCGAATATTGGGGAATCGATTTGGAATCTATCCTTAGAAGATGCAAGGAAGTTGGGATCCGTCACATGAGAAGACCTGTAAGCACACTTACTCCAAAAGCACTAATACGCTGAAATTTTCTTCACGTTTATAGTACAATAACAGGAACATATTGTTTGATTGTCAATCTGTTAACACTTATGGTTTCTTGAATTGTAGATTTTGGTTGATAATCTCCATCAGTCTTTTCCCTAACAACAGTGAATTTTTCTAGGCTAGAGACTTCGATCCCGATTCCTTGAGAAGTCAACTACCAAAAGCTGTTTCTTCATTGGAATGGGCCATTTCTGAGGGAAAGGGCAAAGCATATGTGCATTGCACTGCTGGACTGGGAAGGGCCCCGGCTGTTGCAATTGCATACATGTTTTGGTTTTGCGGGATGAATGTGAGTACTAAAAACAGTCAAGAGCAACTTAGCATTTAGATGATGTTTAATTTACTTTTTAAGTTCAAATCACGACCGTGATGTCCTTTGAGTTACTTGACACAACCTGTGAGACTTTGCAGCTATTCTGATCGAGATTTCTGGCTTTGCTGTAACAGCTGAACAAGGCCTATGACACGCTAACCTCAAAGAGACCCTGCGGACCCAACAAAAGAGCAATCCGAGGCGCTACATATGATCTTGCTAAAAATGATCCATATAAGGAACCTTTTGAGAATCTCCCGGAGCATGCTTTTGAGGGTATATCAGATTTGGAGAGGAAATTAATCCAGGAACGCGTGCGTTCCCTCCGTGGAACTTAGAGCATGACGTATGTACTTCAGCCATCTAAGTTCCACGTTTTCCTAATATACTTGTGGTAATTGGTAGTAAGAGCAATGTATGTGCGAGCACGAGTAAAATGTCTCGCATATGGTAAGTACGTTCTGTGATCTTCAGGATTCACGTCGTTGAAGCTCCAAGCATCGCTTGCCAGATTCGGAGAGAAACCCGAACACTGCAGGCTTGTATACCTAAAATAAATGTATGGTGCCAAGATGACACAAAATAAGGTGCAATGTTATTGAAGTTGTAGTATGAATGTAATATTTTTCTAATGCAAATGCACAAGCTACTTGGTCTATACTGATTTTTTTTGTCCAAATGATTAAATCAGTTGTTTATAAATCTTATAGAAGTGCACAAGTGATCTAAAGCATTCCTGGTTAATCGGTAATTATGGTATGTTAGTACTCTAAACTAGAGTGTTCTAAAATCCCCAGTGCTCCTCGAGTTTTTGGGACAAATTTAGGAAAATCAAGTTTGACTGGGTATTTAAACAATATTTACATATTGCTTTAGATGGTTCAAATTTTTGCTAAACTTTTACTGCAGTCAAAATTTATTTATAATAATTTATATGGATTAAAACTGTTTATTATAAATAATTAAATAAATAAATAATCATTGTCTTCTCCATGAGAATAGTTAAACATATACTTGTTTTCAACATGTCATATGTATTTATTATTGTTTAAACTTGTTTCATATTTTTTAACTATAATTTGTATTTTTGTAATATGTTTAAAATTATATACATATAAATGTGTTTTGTTAATTTCTTAAGATTCGAGTTTTGACAGCATATCATGAAAAGATGCAGATTCATCATGAAACCATCCCACATTACATGTTACAGTTACTTTTGTTCCACAGAACATTGTTTTGGACCGAGGATAATCTATTATAAACTAGACAGCAATTGACACCACTTTAACAGACATGCATAATTCCATGAATCTTGCTTGGTGCTTATTTTTTTCACTTGAGCCTCTCAAGTCTCAGTCTCTCCAGTTCCTTGACCATTTGCCAATGCTCCATTGACAAGCAGCTTTCCCCAAAACTTAGAGACATAAGACGGCCCATCGTCAACCATCTGTAAACATAACATCAATTGCTAAATGTTCAATAATTGACAAACAACAAAATCCAGAAAATGTTCTACTAGTCTCTCTAACCTGCTAAAGTCTTGGCTACCTAAGCTCCGGTCTGCTTGCCTTGCTGCAACCAAATCATTCTCCAAAACCTACTTATGCATTGTCCATGAAGACTAACAATCAGCTACTGACCGATTCTAACAGTTCTGAAAATAATCAATATGTTTTGATAAAACTTACCTTCTGCATTTCTGAATCAATGGAATGTGGTAATGATCTGAGAGTAGCCAAGTACCATCTCCAAGCTTCTGGAGTTTCTGCGGGCAGAACTTCAGTGGAATCCACTGAACTAGGTCGGAAAGGTACAACTATATCGGCAGGCAATATATTGGATTTCCCCTCTGATAAAACTGTCACTTGAACATCAGTAGCCATATCCATTTTATAGTATGTGAAGTCATATTCCACCTGAAAACATATAAATCAGGTTCCTTCAGGACAGGAAGTACATAAGCCCATGTAGACACAAATGATGGGAACACGAAATATATACATGCACTCATACAAGAACAGAAAGTAAAAAATCACCTTTTGCTGCTCCATTACAGTTTTAAGCAACCTCACATTCTCGATCCCAGTAGAGTTGAGGGTCCCTGTTTCCAGCCGGGTCTCATCAATGATCAAGTTTGAACCCTCGGCAATTTGCAACACTCCAGGCATCAATCTGGACCATGGTGAGTAAGATGTTGTCAAGGATGTAACAAGATACAGAGTTGATGGCTATAAATTGTGAACTGGTTAATTAAAGGCCACCCCATAACTGGTTAAAGATAGATATGCCTGATACCTGTTTGTCTGATAATCTTTTTTGGGGGCTAGTGCAGCAGTGTTAAGATATTCTACTGTGAGAGGTATACTGTGGGTGTACGGTAGGAGGTCTCTTACTGCCAGGTTGAGCCGGTTTCCGAATATAGAAACACTTTCTTTGTTAAAACCAGTGAGATTGAGTGTAAGCTTTCCCACAGCAAAAGTGTCCACTCTGGCATGCACCTACTCATGAAAAGCTTGTTACTTCATAATCCAAGGGTATGCAGAGTAGGGAGAAATAAGAAAATGACTTATTATCGCATTGCACTCGATGCTGGAGTACAAATTGACTAAAGGCATGGACCTCTAATTAATACATTGGAGGAAATTAACTTTTGAACTACTTACCCTTGATAGGAGATGCAATAACATAAAATGAGCTGCCACTCCATCATTGCCAAGAACAGTGGTGAGGTATCTCAATAGAGATTCCCTTATCTCTTTGACAAAGTCAGGTTTTGGCTGCGGTATCGAATAGAAGAAGCTTAGTTAGACAGGATGTCAAAACAAGATCAGCATAATGCATACTACAAAAATTCTCATAACCCGACAAAATAAAAAGAATAAGGTAGGCATAAATCACCTCAACCACGGGGGAACTGTGAAGAAAGTCGTGGGCTTCAAGTTTCCTGTGGATTAAGCAATGGAGGCGTGGTACCTGCAGTTAAAAAGGTTTTCATGAAATCAGTAATATTCAAAATCTGTTTGTTCTTTCAGGTACTGATTAAAGTCGCAAAGATTAACAAAATAAACACGCAGAAATTGGACTTGTTACTTTATTGGGCGGCAAATGGTTAAACTCGTCCTCAGGAAAATCATTGGGGAGCTCTTCACCATCATCCTTATCTGTTGTAAGTTCTTTATCAAAAGTAAATACTCCAACAAACTCAAATACGTCATTCAGCTTCAAGTCAGATTCTGGGGAATCATATATCTGCATAATAATTTTTTTTGTAAGAGCTTCGTCTACCTAAGAGGAAAATAATAGTCTATGATTGTATCCAAGACTAGGAAAAAGGATCACCAACTTGCCTTAACAAGACAGGGAAGCAAATCTTTCTCAACATGAGGCACCATGCTCACAATAGAGCAGCTATCTTCAATCATAGATTCAGAATGGGAAGGGTGCCCATCTTCTCTCTGGAAAAGGAGAAAATTAACATATGATCTTTTACAATGGCAAGTACATAAAACATTGAGGAACATGTCACAAATAATTAAATTCAAATGAGTAAACTGATAATAAGTGCAATTTCAGAAACTAACAAGCTAATTATTGGTCATACCCTAAATGTACCATTTAAATCTAATAACTTATCTGTTGACACTTTGATGAGTTAAGCATTTAGTCCTGCTAAGACTTGGTTTTTGGATATATCCTCTACAAGTTCTGAAACACCTATTTTTCTAGTACCAACATAGTGAAAATGGATCCTATAACGAAAAGCTAGAAGCACAATGTTGTAAGAATTTGATGTTTCAGTGTCACAACCAATGATGGGAAATGAATGACATATAGCCTGTGATAGTCCCGCTAGAAGCATCTAAGAATGATATCAAGGTGCTAATATCATTTTTAGTAAATAGAAAGGATGCAGATATTTATGATACTCGACTTCAACCAGATAGACAATTTGATCTTGAACAAAAAAACATTTGATAACATGAACAATATTTAAATCTGATCACCAAAATTTCTTATAACTTTTTAAACTATTTATAAAACTAATACAAATAAATTAGTCTTCTCACAAAAAATGCTAGAAGAAATTAGTCCTCGCTTCTTACCATCTTTTTGTTACTAGGAGAACTTTGACACCCATCACCTGAGACCTGTAAGTGAACAGGAAAGTAAATAATATGTTACTGGATGAGAGAGAACTAAGATTGTCTTTAAACTCTTCAATGAAAGAGGACATCAATAATCCACTTCCCCAATATAGGACTTGAAATATCATAATTTTAACACTTGAAAAAAGCACCAAAACTTCCATCAATTTTTGGGTAACTACGAATGAAAATTAAGGAATTTGGAATGTAAGAGAAGGATGAAGCTAACCTTCATATTTGCCAAAGAATTTTAATAACTACCTATTTCATGCTATCTATATGTATTATCCCTCCGACAGAGAAATTTGATGAACACAAGCAACGGTAAAGCAAAAGGCAATCAAATAGGAAAATATATAGAGATAATTACAAGAACATCCATATGATCCACTGCATCATCGTCCATCCTCTGGCGCTTTTCTCTTTGTGTGGATTGATTTATCACAACTCCAGAGGGAAATTCAGTCCACGAATTCTGTCCAGGAATCTATGAGTACGAACAAACAGAATCAGAACATCAAGCAGTCAATAACACTAAAACTGATCATGCCAACTAACTTAAAATATACAGCGCACCTGAAATAATCATGTCATACAATCAAATACTAAGAACATAAAGTGGAGAAAACATGACCATAACACTTACCGGAACGCAGTAAAGCAATCGACGCTCCCAAATTCCATCATTAGGTGATGAACCCATAGGGAATTGTGCAACATCCATAAACTTGTTGGTTCTCCAAGTAGACTCATCCTATAAAAGTCAAAAAAAGAACATTTCAAATTTAGTGGCATGCCAATTTCTTTCGAAATTACGGCTCACCAGGACTCCATAACAAACATCATACCTTGTAGGCACCAACATAAAACTCATTTCCCAACATGTCCTGTATCATACCCCGAAACCGAACTAGCGTGTTTGGCTGAATGCATCTAACAGTCGCAGAGTTAAGTAACGGAACCTACATTTCCACAACACGAAACATCAAGCACTATCAACAAACTGTAACAATTAGTACAAACAATGGGCAGTCACATACACCCGAATTCTTTAAACACCATAGAAAATTACATTTAAGTAGCCAAATTTTGAAGTGGCACTTGAGAGACAATTTATCAAACACATAGAGCATGAATTTGAGATTTTGACGAAACCCCATTAAAATCAACACAGCCAACCGACCTAATGGACACGAAATGGGACCTAGGGTTTCGGATTTGAGAGGTGCAAAGGAGTGAAATGAACATCAGAGAGATTGTACCTCAGAGAGACCACCATGGTCGAACAGAAACTGACGGAAGAGATCTACCGCGCCCCAATCCTTGCCGTTGAAGGAGGCCGGATCGGAACCGGAGGCTATCGCCTTCTCGAATGTCAATCGGACGGCTCCGAGAGGGTTCGCCAGGCAATCGTACGGTAGACCAACCATCTTCACTGTCGATCTCGATCTCGATCTCTTGTCTTCAATGGAGATTGACTCGAAGCTCAAAGACTCTCTTCGCCGACGAGAGCTGATACAGGTGCTAAGTAGGTCTCTCGTTTCCCGCCAAACTGCTGTGACCTGTAGGTTCCCGCCATTTTGCATGTGACGGTATCATAGCCTCCGTCACAGTAGCTCTCTTTCCCGATCTTGGGCTCTATTGTGGGCCGACTAAGACTTAGGACCCACGATCATAAATGGGCTTGGTAAACTGGGCTGAGGGTATAGACATGGGTACATATTTGTGCGAACCGGGCCGTTGCTAGTTTTGCAATGTGCATCAACTCGTTTAGTTTAGCCCAATCTCATTCACCAAAATTATAGTTTCAACTATGGTACTAAGAGGTATATGTGCAACAAGTCGAATCGAGCTTATATCTGTTAGGATTCAGCTCGAGCTCAAACATACATACAGTGAAGTTCGAGTTGGCTTAGAAGAAAATTACTAAAACTCAAATTCGATCATACTCACTTCTTCTAATGTAGATTCCACCATAATATGTTTTATTATATTAAATTAAACCAATTAAATATAAAATAGCGAACTCTTACCCCATAATTATTTGATATGTGAACTTAGTAAGATCGCAAAAATAGAATGTTTTGTTCTGGATTTAGAGTTGGACCCGATATAATTAGAACAAAATCATGTGGTGGCAGGTCATATTCAGAGGTAGTTCTATTGGACTGTTTTATCTATAAAATGGGTCTTTCTCATTCAATGCCATAAACAATAAGGATCTAAAATTATTTAATTATTCTCCTTTCTCTCTCTGCAACTTTTTCTTCATATTTATTACCACACGATTTACTTGACGGGCAAGAAATCCTTGTTCTAGCATATCAACGCGGTTCAATCCAGAGGCGGTGGTTGGTGTTGGTGTCGGTGTCCACATAGCCTAAAGTCGTTGAAACTTTTATTGCAGCACGTGAAAATAAAGTCACATTTTTTATTTAACCCAAAGTAAAAGATGATACCACGTCGCGCATATGGTTCAATACACGGAGGACTATAAATAAACCGATTGGTGAGCCGCTCGAGATCGATTCGTTAAATATTCTATTCGGGCTTATTATAATCGAGTTTGAGTTGAATTCCAAACTCGAACCTAACCTATTCACAAGCCATTTATTGAATTATATATTTATATTAATATATTAATTAAACACTTATAATAGAGTTAGATAAGTCGAACCAATCTCAAGTTGGCTAATTTACTATTTAATGAATTATTTATTATTTATTTAATTTTTAATGAATATTTGTATTTAAATTTAAGCGAACCGGATCGAGCTCGAGTTCTTTTATTTTATTTTGAGCCAAATTCCAGTTTAGTTGTACAAGCTCGTTCAAGCCCGAGCTGAACTCGAACCAAACATTTTTTTCACGAGCCGAAGCTAGCCCCGCCTGAACGAGACTCAGCTTGGTCCGTCTACACTCCTAGATACGCAGGCATTTTGAATGAGCTAACGGTTACAAGACGATGGGCCTGGGCGAAAACAAGGCCCAAACAAGAGAAATGGGCCCAGATGTGGCTTGCGCAACAAGTCGTGTTATGAACAGAAGCTGGGACTCGGAGAGTCAGAGAAACGCGTTGCGTTGGGTTTGTGTGAGAGTACGAGGTGGACCACAGCTGGCGATTTGCTGACGTGGACAAGTCTTCCCCACTCTCGCTCTACTCGCGCGTGAACCCACCTCCGATGAATCAAGTTGTTGAATGACCCAATAATGTTTAAAATACCGATAGAAGAAAAAATCAAATGCTAGTAAGAAATAATTAAGCATATGAACAACAATAATAACTAAATGTTTTTATATGTCTTCCGACAAGATCATATGATTTCACAATAAGAGCCGTATATCTAATTTCAATTCAAAAAATCAGTTTGTTAAATTTAAACATTAGTAATTTGTTAATGGGTCGCAGCCAAAATTCGAAACACAAAGCAAAGCAAGGAGTTAGCAATAGTGAATTGTTGCGTGGTACTGTCTATAGTAGTCAAAGCAAGTTTGGTTAATCAAAGTCAACAAGACCATGAAAGGATAGTGAAGAGGGAGCGCGTGAGTCACATGTACACGCTAACGTTGACTTTGTCAACGGAATTGCTCTCCATATATACTCTTCAAATCCTCCTTCACATTCATTGTCTTTCTCAAATCACCATTTCATCATCACATCACTGCTTCTTAGTTAGTTACAACAATGGCAGCGAAACCAAGTTCCGTAATTGTAATTTTCTTCTTACTCGTCGTGGCAGCGTCGGAGGCGAGACTGTTGAAGCCGAGCGACGGCGGAGCCGCCACCGCGCCACCGCGAAACCCAATTTCTCTTCCCGGAGACACCGACCACGCGGGTCCATGCGACCTTATGGTGAAGACGATGGGATCTGATAATGACTCCACCAGAGGCAAATACGGACACATGCTCGTCTTCAATGCCCTTCCCAAGGGTATGCTGCCACCCTCCGCGCCTAGCAAACGAATCAACAACCTCAATAACTAGAATTATTATTATTTATTTTTTCAGTTCCTTACCCAATTATTCATTTGTTATATTCTTTTATTACATTTAGATGAGAAAGTGTATACACTCATTGCACATTATTTATTCTTAAGTACTGTATCCTTATTTTTTTATAATTATATTTTTAGTAATTTCATGTCAGTAACTCAATTTTGCTTCATTTTCAAATTATTACCTTAAATTTAAAAAGTTTTTTTGCACGTATCTGATATTTAATTAGTTGCATATAAATATCTAATATGTTAAATCTAACATAATTGAGATGTGAAAAGACCAAAATATCCATAATACTTATAATTTAAAATATAACCGGGATCTATGCACAACGGAAAATTGTATGATACATGAATCTCTACTTATTCTGTTGATTTGGTCATATTACAATATAAAAATCTGTTCTTGATCGTTTTTCGAATAAATGCGGGATTTTTATTTGTTTTTGGGTGTTGTTTCGACTTGATATTCCTGGACTCGGTTCATGCAATCATAACCAAACCTCGAGGATTTGACTTGAGTCAAATCGGTTCGAGAATCAGGCTCGGGAAAACAAAAGTTTTGGATCAGCTCGAGGAGGGTGTCAATCAACACCTCTTCTCGTTTCTCCGCCCGAGTCAAAGGGTGTCTATCGACACCACTTGATCGCTTGGGGTGACGATGTAAAACTTAATATATTAAATACTTATCTGCAACTAATTAAAATTTGTACCGGCGAAAACTTTTCAAAATTGAAATACTAATTTAAAAATGAAACAAAACCTATTGACATTGAATTATCTTTTGAGTGCGTATTGGACAGATTCAAAACAAAAAATTAGGGAAACAGATGGATAGGTGGGCCAGTAGGCGCAATGGGTTTCATATATTTTTACTGGAATTGTAGAGGTGTGCCAGGCCCATGCAGCAATGCAAGGCAAGGACGGCGCTCGAGAGGCCCAGCAGCAAGCTACTGTAATGGGCCCTCCCTCATATAAAAATTAATTTAATATCTAGCAGACCTGTGGCCCACCAATCAGATATTAAACTGATTAGAACAGATACTACACTTGATCTTAGCGGTGAGGCCGAGAAAGGTATGGTTAAACCAATGTTCATCGTCTGTTTTTATATACGCTCGAGCTCTTGGTGTCTTCTCGCATGACCGATGTGGGACGATAGCTAGCTCAAAGTCTCAAACCAAATAAGGACACAACAGAATTTATAATCCGGCGGCTCATGGGCCCTTACATCAAGCATAAGTTGGGCCAACTTGTATTTTGTTGTTGGTCTAACTTCATATTATCAAGTGAGAATTACACTTTGCCCCTGCTAAAATGATCACTTTTACATTTTACTACATTTATAAAAAAAATTTACATTTTACTATCGCTAATTGCATTTTTTTACACTTTACTCTAACAATGTTAAATTTTGGATGGAAATTTTTATTTTATGAAAAAGACCAAAATACTCTTAAGGTTTTCTTCCCTAACTAAAACCAAGCTCCACTCAAATCCGGCCAGACCCGGTTTAATTATTAATAATTCAAATAATATTAATTAATAATTAAAATAATATTATTTATTAATAATATATTGAAACTTTCGAATTGCATGGCTCTCATACGAACTCCATTTCGGGCTCATAGTGTATGAAATCGAAGAGAATCGAAAGATCAACAAATTTAATGAAAGATTTATTTATTAATACTTAATATTATTTTGATATTTAATAATTAAAAATATTAATTATTAATATTGTATTTAATTATTAACAGTATAGTGAAACTTCTGAATGACATAACTCACTCATACGAGCTTTTTTTCGAACTCATAATATATCAAATCGAATAGAATCATAAGTTCAACAATTTCAAAGAAATAATTTTTTGTCTAAAACTCTATTCAACGACAACAAATTTTTTATTCTTTAAAAAAAAATTAGTCCAACATTTACCAGTGTTAGAGCAAAATGTTAAAAAAAAATTATTAAAAATTAAATATTTATATTATTAATATTTTTGGTAATAATTATTTATCACGTAAAATTAAATCAATTATTAATAATATATAGACAAATACTTATTTCTTCAAAGTTGTTGATCTTCCAATTCTCTTCGATTTGATATAATATATGAGCCCGAAACAAAACTCGTATGAGAGAGTTATGTTATTTGAAAGTTTCAATATATTATTAATTATTATTATTATTTATAATTAGTATTATTATTACTATTAATTGATAATATTTCAATTGTTAATAATTAATTTACTTTTAATTTATTATTGAAAAAATGATTTACTTTTATTTTTATTAAATAATTATAATTAATATTAATATATTATTATTTTATTAATAAATATTATTAATAGAAATTATATATTATTAATAAATATCATAATGGCATCAATTTTTGAAATTTTGATGAATAATTGAGGGCAATTTTGACTTTTAATACAACATTAAAAAATTTCATCCAAAATCTAACACCATTAGTGCAAAGTGTAAAAAATATGCAATTAGCTGTTGTAAAATGTAAAAAAGAATTTTAGTTGTAGGCAAGAGTAAAATCGGTCATTTTAATATAGGTAAAGTGCAATTATCCCTATTATCAATGAAAATCTTTCAAGAGTGATGTAAATATATTTTGATAAAAGTTCATATGGATTGTTGATACAAGATTGAAGAAGACATTTTATTCCTCTTTAACAATAATTGATTTAAAATTAAATACACTATAATGCATTTTAAAATCTAGTGTAATAATATGATAAAATAATAAAGGGAAAATGACACTTTTGTGCACCTAAATATACACTTTTGACCTAAATATAAACTTTTTTTTCTCCTTTTTTCCATATTTTAATTTCATTTTGGGACAATTTTCTTTAGAAATTTCAAAATACCGAAACTACCCCTAAATTGAGCCGGTTCAATTTCAACCATATCCAACCATATTTTAATTAATATGAAATTACTTTTTTACCCTCCATGGAATAACAAAATTATCACACAATTTAAGGGTATATTGGTCTTTTCAAATAACAAATTAAAAATTGAAAAATAAATTATTAAATTACAATTATGCCCCTCTCTACTCACTGTTCATCATCTTCTCCGGCAGCCCAACCACCCATCTCCGCGTCGATCGTCTGCCTCCGTCCACGACGTCCCCGATGTCTACTTCGTCCAGCCCTCCGCCGCATCGTCTCCGACGCATCCCTCTCGCTCTACGACCACCTCCACCTCAACTTCTCCTCCTCCATCCCTCACCCCCTTCTCGAGGACCTCGCCTCCGGAACCCTAGGCTCCGCCGCCAACTTCACAAGCTCAATTCTTGATGGTTTAGGGCTAATTTGGTGGTGGCGCGCGATGTTGGGCGGAGAGGAGGCAGTTCTCGTAGAAGAGCTCGGCGCTGCTGGTGTCGAAGGAGGTGACGACATCGAGGTCGATGGAGGATTCGCTGAGGGAGTCGCGAACCCTAGAGGCGACGACGAGGTGTTTTTTGCTCGATAGAGGAGATGCCGGTGGCCTGGGACGACGACGAGGCGATTCTTCCTGGTGGCCGTTGATGGAGGCGGGGACGGGAAGGGCGGAGGGTTAAAGGTAGAGAGGGGCATTCAATTGAAAATTTGATTAATATGTGAGGGTAATTTCGTCTTTTTACCCTCTTTAAAAGTTGGACCGGTTCTCTCCATCATACCATATTTAATTTTGGTTCAACTCAGAGGTAATTTCGGTATTTTTAAAATTTTAGAGGTAAATTGTCCAAAATAATATTCAGGTATGGAAAAAAAGAAGTTAAGGTATGTAAGTGTCAAAAGTGTATATTTAGGTGCACAAAAGTGTCATTTTCTCAATAATAAATACAGGGTAATTATCCTTAAATTTCAAAGTCCATACTTTTTTATCACTGAGTAATCTTGATGATTTGAAAATAAGTAAATATCTTTTAGATTTTGAAAATGAATAATTCATGTTCACTACGAGCCGTGCACAAACAAATATAAAATAAATTATATAAGATGTTATGGAGAACGGATGAATTTTTGGAAAATTTTGCTACTGTTTTTTTGGTAATATGCAGTTGTTGTTGATCTAAATCTCAATTATCAACTCTATCTCTCGAGACCACTTTTGAATTAAGGCACAACATTAAGACCGACTATTCTAAGCTGAGAATAATATGAGTGTCAAACTATGAGCCATAATTCTCTAGATAATATATTTTCCAATATACTTTCTTTCTCAAGATAAATTCACATTTCAATCTATCATCAAATATGAGCAAGCAGAGAGGAATAACAATTACAAAACAAATCTAAATAACAAACACAATTCTCTAATTAATTCAAATCAACATCAAGTGGTACCTTACTTATCTTTCCCGGGCACAAAATACTAAACCCACCTCTCGATTCAAATCAACACAATTCTCTAATTAATTCAAATCAATATCAAATGGCAGATTTTTAAAATACTAAACACAATTCTCTAATTAATTCAAATCAATATCTAAGTTAACTTAACCAAACAAAGAAGCAAGTAAGCAAGCAACATGATTGAATCAGGCGGTTTGGGCTCATAGGCCCATGTAGCAAATAGACAAGTTGGGCCAGCCTGCATTATTCATAGTAGCTCTTTCAAATCCATCACGTTACATTAATTTTGTGTATTTTCCGAAAACAACAAAAATATCAATCTCTAAAATCAAACTATACACTCACTCACAAGTCACAACAAGTTGGCATGACGTGGAGTTTTGACAACAAGCTTACATTCCAAATCCTAAATAATTAATGACAAATCTCAATCTTTAAAATCTTGATAAAATTGACTCAGAGCCAAGGCGATGATTACGTCACCGCCACCTTTACAGAGGCTCCACAAGTTTTGTTCTTCATCAATCTTTCTGGTGGCTAGCGTGTCATTTATTAACACTCAAGTAATTTTCTTCTGAGTATTTTAAATTAATCTAAATGAAATTACTCCACCTATTCTGATATTTATTATTAGGTTTGTGTAGGAATCTTCAAGTCTACATGGGCCTCAAGGCCCAGAATTTATGGTCAAAATTCTTTTACTGGAATTGTAGAGGTGCGCCAGGCCCATACAGCAGTGCAAGGCAAGGACGACACTTAAGGGCCCAAGTAGCAAGCTACTGTGGAGGACCCTCCCTCATAAAAAAATTAATTTAATATCGAGCGAACCAATGGTTCGCTAAATCAGATATTAAACTGATTAAAACAGATACTACACTTGATCTTAGCAGTGAGGCCGAGAAAAGTATGAGTTGCCTGAGAGCTGGAGCTTGCTTTTTATAGTGGAGGCACGATAGTTCCGATTCTCACCTCGCCGATGTGGGACTCAAGTTTTTACCCATAATTTTCGCGGAAACAAAACAACCCCTCAACCTGGAATAAAGAAGCTGTTCACGGCACAATCAAATACTATTTCCTTTTCAGCTTAATATTATATGATCTTAACAACCCGAAATTGCTGTTTAATGTCATCCAACGATTTGAGTATATATCAAATCGCAAATACAAAGCCTATGATCAAATGATCAATTCTCCTCGTCTCTCATGGCACTTGATAATTAACACAATGTTCTTAAATAATTTAGAAAGTAACATAACGCATCTCCTTGTTTCAATGGTAACAGCACATCAAGGTTGTTTCGAGCAATATCTTGTTCCTCGTTCAAGGGTTTTCAGGATGGAGTTCATGGTCCTCCCCCAGTTTCGCAGGCGAACACTACGGATGGACACAAACTCGTGAATACCCCAACAAATTAATTAGTAATGTTATGTGCGTTCTTTGGAGGTTTCACGTACCTTTAGATCTTCTTGCTTCAGGGTTCTCACCGTGTGAGCGGAAGACGAGGTGCTTGCATCATTAGCCTCCGGCGGGTTGCTGCTGGGTGCTTGCGATGGTGAACGGCTGGAGGTCCCGAATCCAAGTCCAGGAGAGACACTGCTGGTCCTTTCCTGGAATCCTGATGGAATGGGCCGACGAGTATCGGTCTCTTGAAGTGACAGCGTTTCCAACGGGATTTCAGCAAATCTGCTGCTGTTTGCATGCTCACCTGTCTCCGCATAAGGACCCACGCGGTCATAACTGATTCGAGGTGGGGCGGGAAACTGTTGGGTTCTGAATTCACGGTTCCTGAACCTGAACCGCGGGGGCACACCTCCTAGACCTCCTCTATGTGAAGAACCGGAACGATACAGGAAAGAATCTTCATTCTGAGAATGAGATAACAAGTAAAGTCATACACTAGAGTTTGACTTGAATAAACAAATAAGAATAGTCTAAAAGTCTGTACCATGCGAGGGATGTATGTACCAGTCCCCCTTGACCTCCTAACATCTGCTAGATTAACATTTGCTCGCTGCGGTGCATTTTGATGGTAAACTTGTGGTATGTGGACAAAAGAGTCGACATTCCACTGAGGGGGGAAATTCCACCTGTACGAGGAGGCCATCCATTCCATAAAATTCAACTCATTCCAAGTCTGGACTTGCCAATGCGATGGAGTGATTACTTGCATAGGAACCTCCGAAGCAAGATTGCGGTACCACTGGCCAAATTGCATGACACTACAGTAACTATCATAGTCACCGGTGAGGTCTGATGAATATGTTCTCCCGATGCCAAACGCTGGAACGGGAAGCATTAGGTCTGGCCTTTGGCCCTTCCCATTCCTGTCCAGAGTGTTTGCGAAATACTTTTCCAGCCTATCGCCTAAGCTTTCACCAGGTAGTGAGACAATCTGATTCAGCTGCGCTGCCCCGTGGGTAAGGGCACATCTTATCCTATGGAAATTGCCTGAAATGGAACAATGGACTGTCACCAGATAACCGAGTAAAGATAGAACTTCGAAGATCAAGCGAATGAGCTCCATACATTTATATTTCAAATACACATGCAATGCATAATAGGTAATAATAATATATATCTGCCACGGGTATGAATAACGTTGTGTAAATAAACATCACAACCATAAACACGGAAAATCCCATTAAGCGATATCCTTATCATGCAAGACTATGTTACACACGGTTGACTCGATTATATTTTCTTTTTTATTATTATCTTCCTCTATTTACTACTTTCCTTTTGTGCCTTTCCTTGGCAAATAAGAAAGTGAAGACTAAAAGGGGATGAGGAGTTTATGGTAGGACATGTCAGATTTGTGAGATTAGTCTTGTATTGAGCCCATGGCTGGAGAGAATCAGGTCTCTCGAATACCTGGAACTATATTATCAATAAAAGAGTGCTTTATTATTATCTATATATATCTCCAATTTTTTCTGTTCTAGTCGATACACCGTCAGAGTGTATCAGACTAACAACTATTTGATGTCAAAAGCATATTCAATACATACGATTATTATTTTCTTCTTTAGTATATCAATGGCAAGTTGAAGCAGAAGAAAGGTAGGTAGATGTTTGAAATTTGAAGTTGCTAGGGGAATATTTAAAATTACAAATCGATAGAGAGTTGGTCAAATACCTCTACTGACACTTCGCCCTAAATTGTTGTTGTTATTTAGAGGATCTACTATGTTGAGATGCTTAACATGAAATTCATGTTTCCGCGTGGTAGGGGCAGAAATCATATGTCTCCATTGCTCTACAAGCTCTTTGCTAAATAGCAACTCATTACCATCATTTTCCGGTGTCTCTGATCCAACAAGCAGAAGAGGTGACAGAATGTTAGTTAATTTGCAGGACAATCAGGTGGTACGCACAACAAAATTAATTCTACTTACCCTCATTTCTCGAAAGGGAAGATATAGCAATCGGACCATTTATGGTAACACAATAGGTTTCCCAGTCAAACACGCTATAGAAGTCCAAAAATTTATGCAGCACCTTTAAGATGAAGATCAAAGTCAGTGATAATTCTTTTGCAATTGCAAGGTGGAGTGGAAATGATGCAATTGTGAAGCACTCACCCCCAGAGGACCCGAAAGTGACAAATGAAACCGGTTGAAAACATACAAGACCAAAATTTCCAGTGCATATGTTGAAATCAAGCCGTGGTGTGCACCAAGAATTCGGCTCTCATAATAACACCAAGACTTAATCAAGATAATACTGCGCTTAAAAAGATGGTCATTTCCAATAATCTGGTCAACCTGAAAAACAAGGATCATCAAATAGGTCAAATTTATGCTAAAATATCAGAAAGAGATGTGGAGAAAGAGAGCAGTATTACAGATACAAGGATTTGGAGGAAAACAGAAACAGAAAAGAAACAAGGAAAAGAAAAAGAAAAAATAGTTCTGTTACCTAACAAGCCAAGTAACTGCAAGCACATATGGAAAAAGTGGCAATAACAAAGAAATAAATGACTATTAATTATTTAGGACTGAAGACAGAACACAGCCGCACAGGTTCTCTTAACACGGACAAACAAACAAAAGTTATAATAGAGAAAAATATCATGTCCACATGTGAGTTTAAAGTCCCACATCGGAAGAGTATTGAGTATAAGGAGGGTTTATATACACATTGGACCCTAGACCCACTAGAATAGTTTTTTGGGTCAAAGGTGGGCTCTACTGTGTATGGGCTTTCCTTGGGTACTCTTCCTAGGTAAGGCCTGAATCTCCCCAACACAGTGGCATCAGAGGCTTGGTTCGGTATACTCTCCTAGTTAAGTGGATCGGGTGCTCCTATTGCTGGTAAGACCGGGATCATGAGTTGACCACTCTCATGGTGAAGGGGGAGATTGTTATGTCCACATGTGAGTTCAAAGTCTCACATCGGAAGAGTATTGAGTATAAGAAGGATTTATATACACATTGAACCCTAGACCCACTAGACTATCTTTTGGGTCAAAGGTGGACTCTAATGTGTGTATGGGCTTTCCTTGGGTGCTCCTCCTAGGTAAGGCCCGAATCTCCCCAACAAAAAAGATGTGATAAGAATCCTGAGTGGAAAGAAAATTCATGAAATAGGTTGAACACGATGAAAATTTGGCTGTGCAAAGATATAGATCATGCTTGATTTTTTTTCACTATAAGTCACTAAGAAATTTTCAAATCCGTGTTTATGAAGAGTTAACTGGGACCATAAGATGTTTAGGAAGGCACACAAGAAAATAAGGCACAAGTTCTACCACACACAAAACTTCAGGTAGTTACCTATAAATATAGACATGCACTTAAGTGAGTAAGTGCATATTCACACACAAGCTAAAAGGCATTGGATCTTTAGTCCAGATATCTGGTTTTTACCTGCTCTAGAAAAGACAAGGCACAGAGCCCCGCAGTCTGGTTGAATGAGATGTCAACCGGAATATTCTGTATTTTGCACTTCACAACCTTTACCTGCCAAGCATCAAGCATTAGGGAAACAGAAACCTGATAATGTTAAGATTCTAGAAAGATGGGTGCCTATAAAATAGCCTTTTAATGCTATGACATATTAAAAGATGCAATCACAATCAAATGTTCAAAGAACTAATTAAGTTATCAAACTGACCGTTCAAAAGTAAAATTTGAAGTGAAAAATCATTCCTCTTCAACAAACTGGCATGTGCCCTGCTTTAACAATAGAATTATGTATTGGGTGTGAGCCCATTGCTTGTCATTGATGCATGTAGCACCTCTCAGTATGGAATAAATACTTCGTCAAGCATTTCTAATGTCAGAATTATTATGGCTTATTGGTATGATCAAATTCACTTATATGAGAAATCACCATGCCACATCAACTGATATTAAGTGTCAAGATGTTTGGTGCACTTAGAGAACCAAGCAGTGGGGCAAGAGCCCCATGCCTGATTAAAGTTGAACAGAGAAGTTAGGCAACATAAATGTGAAACACGATATCTTAAGTTTGGGTGTAAAATTTATCATAATGCACTTGCATACTTATGTAGGCTTAAACTTGTGCATGCATCCCAACTATGGCAGTAAGTTTATAATGAAGTTCAAAAATATAGACAATTTCCATACCATAAAAGCACAACGTACTCTTATCTGAATATTGTGGACAACGTTATAAGTGTGAGTACTATCGTGAATGCCTACCAAAGCTTGCTTGCCATACTGGTCAAGCACTTGAACTTGTGGTTGGGGCCAGGGTTCAAGTAGCAGCGGCAATATCTCTCCAGGTGGCAAAATAGAACTCCCTTCTTCATAAGGGAGGTCTTAAACCCATATCTTATACATTCAAAGCTGATAAAAAAAACTGTCGCAAGTGCCTGAATTGGTCACGTCAATGAAAAACATTGTCTCTCTTACCACGGTTTATAAGTTGATATTTTAATTCTTGAAACTAAATAACCGTATTACTTCAATTTGAAAAATATTCTGCCTCTACCACCAAAAATAGAGGCTACACACTCTTGATCAGTGTGAGATAGGAGAATGGGACAGATAAGACTTCTTGGTAGTTTGATACTTTTCATGTTAAAAGACTTCAAAAAATTAAAGCAACGCAAACTCATAGCAGAAGCAAGTAAAACAAAATAGAATTATGGTGACACCCAAGATTTGAAAGAAGGTAATCAACTTTACTACAAAGTTCATTTAGCTAACAACTAGTGAAAGCCATTCCACTGAAGACCCACCCTGAGGCTTTGGCCGGATAGTTTGGACCCAACGCCGGTGGTACCAAAACCGGCTATGCTTGGAGAATCTGATGAAGAGTTTCAACCATAAGCTGGTTGTTACTAGCTCGCACTTCTTGCTTATACCTGGTTTATGAAGTCTAGCAAATGGCAAGCAACTCTTTACTTAATCTACTACTTGTTACGCACATTCTAATTGAGGTAAGGATAATCTGCTTCTTGCACTAGCTATAGCCTTCCCCGTCCCACTTTAAGTGGAAAACTCTAATTCCTTTTGTCGGCTAGGAAACGAAAAATAGCATCACTTGAATATAAAACAATCAAAATTCCAGAAGCAAACCTGAGCATGAATATAATGGACATCCTTTACTTGGTATTCAATACTGCGCTCCTCGCTTTTAAGGATATGGCAAATGTTAGAAGCCAAATCCTCTTCTACATTAGGATGGCAGAGAACAGTCAAATCAATATCTCCATCAGGGAGATAAGTTTTGAGCGGCACTGAACCAAATGGAAATACCTGTATAAAGGGAAAGTCTAAGCAAAAGAAGATAAAAATTTAAGCCAAAAAAACATATACGCACTGAAAATGATCATTATTCCTCCCCGACAAAGCTTCCAAATGCATTTATTAGTATTTAAAGAAAACCCACCTCAGAGAAGGAAGTGGCGATCGTTTCTTAAAATAAATGAATTTATGAGATCAAACATGACGTTGCATACTAAAGCCTCTCTGTTCCTGGCCGCATAATGTTTGTTAAGCCACTAGCCATAAAAGATTCAAACATTTTTCTATTTTTACGACACATTAATACCATCTGACAATTCATAACTTCCATCAAGTTCTTTTAGAAGGTAACATGGTGGTCAGACATGTGCACAAACATCAAATACAACATTGGGAAAACCGCAACGACTTTCATGCCTTTTCTACTGAATCCTATAACGTCATAGCTTTATCGTTTTGATAATCTCACTCATGTATGCCCAACTTAAGATGGGCCAAGTGGAAGAGCTCACTTCCTCATAGGTGAGGTGTTGAGTTTGAATCTTGGTACATATAATCAGATTAGGATTTCCCGAATTATTGTTGATAAAAAATCTTACTTAGGTATATATCCACCTGCATTAAAAATGACACAAGGAACTACAAGACTCTGAAGGCACGTGCTGTTTTTTCCCTAAAGGAACAAAATCCATTTACATGCCATAACGTAAGACCGTGTCGGAAAAGGAAGCCAACCTCTTGAATGCCCACTACTAACATTAAAATATTCGGTAAGGGAGTTTTAAGGAGATAAGAAACCGCCAAAATTTAGCTCATTATAGAAATACACAATCATCCAAAAAAGCCAAGAAAATTTCAGGGTAGCAAACATTCTCTAGAATTTCTCACAGTTAGACAAATAATATTAATAGCATATGATTAAAACCTATTTTTAGGGTGGAACCTTAGCTGCTTAAAATTACTACTAATAGCTTTAACACTACATGGGAACTTCAAAACGACAAAAAACGGTTATAAATGTGATTATTTGCCAGGTCAGGCCATAACAGAAACACGTAACAAAGAAGTATGCCTCCACACTTCATTACAAAATCAAAACATTCAAAGTAAAATAAAATTACTTGCGCAACTATCAAATAAAAAGAAACAAATATGGAAATCACTATTTGATTTTTTATCAAAAGATACCAATGACAAGCTTTTGTTGCTCAGGGAAGAAAACTTAAATTTTCATCCCCAAACCCTAGAAAAGCATACCTGTCCAATGTACTGCCAAAACTACTGAAAATACCATGAAATTAGACTGGTTACTGTGTCTGTGTGTGAGGAGAGGAGGAAGAGGGGAAAACTATGTGAAATTGGGGGAAAACAAAAGGCACCATATCCAACATGTTCACAAAAATAAAATCAAGAAAAGCAGGATAGGAAATTTCACCTCAAATCCAAAAAACATAAAAACTCTCTTAATATACTCAATAATATCAGTCCTGCGGTTCTCGGACATTATATTTGGTCGAACGGTACACATGACCTCATAGGCCCTCATCTCGGCCATGAGCCAGAGATCTGAAACTGTTGAAAATGGATCTGGTTCCGAAGATGATGAAGACAACGGCGTTAAGCAATTGGGGAGATCCTCCATAAAAATACAAAAAAGGGCTGAAAAATCTCACACACGCATTGCCTCAATCTCAAAAACTGACTGCAGAGTGCAAGGAAACTCTAGAGCTCAGAAATTTGGATAGTCAAACTGAAACTGAAGGTGGGGAGAGAGTTAAAATGAATTGGTGAAGGCAACCAGACAAGAACTTTAGGAGATTGTAAGAAAGCCATGTGAAGAGAGATGTGATCAACAGTAAAATCTGATGTAACAAAAATAAAGATAGCAGAATACAACGAACAATTTAAATGGAAAAATGCACTTCCATATCTGCGGAATTGTACGAAAATATGCTCCTCTTCAGACATGGGAAAGAGGAAAGGGGATGGACATAGGTGAAACAGAGAAGGTAGAAAAAAGAAATAGATTTTTCACCTACCGGAGAATTCTAAAAGAGAATCTGGTATATAAAGGGGAAGGGAAAGACGTCTTGTTTTGAATGGAACCTTCGTTGAATAAAATCTGTAATAACTAATAAGAAGATAAATTGCATCTGAAGTTGCTGAGTTTCTCTGAAGAAGAAAGAATTATTTTTCTTTAATGAGCCAAAACAAAGCAAAACACAAAATGTACTAGAGTTGACTGAAATTGTTTGTTTTCCATGTTTGCAATATTTCATGTGTAGTATTAGAGATATAATTAATGCGTTTCTATCCAATCCTTGTTTTTATCATTATTAATTTAATTATGTAAATAAAAATATATTTAGTAATGCTTTTTACTACCATATCCCACTCAGCCTATATTCATTGATGATACTTGCATTTGCTTTAATACAACATGATAGCGTATTATTTCCATCGCTTGTACATGAACGATTTGCTTTCCTAATCAGAAGTTTTCTCCTGGCTAGTATAAGAAAAATCCTGATTATAGTCCATAGGAAGACCAACCAAAAGCACATCTGACAATATGCAATTCAAGCTAGGCTGGTCGGATTATCTATAGCTCTTGAAATATCAGCTCATTTGACTCCATTGAATATGCATCGATTTAAGCTAGGTTTATATCTATAGCTCTTGGAATTTCGGTTCACTCGACTCCATTGAATATGTATGGATAAGGCCTGACTAATTACAATAACACGTGCAAACTTGGTGATGAACACTCAAATCAGCTATCCAAAACCAGGACACTCTTACACATCCTAAATACTATGTGAGATTAATTAATGTCACTCTTTTACATACAAGTATAAATTCTTTGGCAGCCCACAGTCAGTGGTTTGTAGTTTTCATTGTAACATGGCTTGGGCTCTCATACTAAACAGTCAACTTCATTGGTTGGATTTGGCTTTCGACCTCTACATGTATATTGGTTTCTCTATCTCCGAGCAACTAGTGTCTTAATCTTTAAAACTCCCTCTCCCGTGCAAACCGGTTTTGCCCTTTTGTGAGGTACTTTCCTTTTACATGCGGGTTATTGCATGGAGACCGGTGGACACGAAGAGAATGAGAGGGAAAAGCAAACAATCACTTGGTCGGGGACGTAATCTCATTATCTCTAGTTCCTTTTCATGCTTCCACTTATGCATATCAGCAAGACATACATCAATGGACTTACCAAACACTAACGCCCTTAAAAACTATATAGATTAAATAAAAAGATAATCTTCCAATCTTCAGACATCACATGAACTATGGACATGCTTTTGCTGTCTCTCATACAATTCCTCATCACTTTCTATGTTGAGCACCAAGAAAAGCAAACTGATGATAAAACCATCTACCTTGAAATATCAAGCAATGAATAACAAAATTGTCCATCATGAAATAGTATAAAGTTTGTTATTCAACGGCTGAAATAGTAAACTCTATTGTGCATACTCATTATGAGACAGACAAACTTGCTAATAATATGCTAACTTTGCTAATGTCTTAAGGTTCATCGTACGTCAAAGAATGAGTATTTGTTTCAGATCTACACACGTGTTACATGTTCTTTTCGATATCTATATGTTTTATCATTATTGTCACATCCTTAACGATAGTCCACGAGTCCTAACTCTTTTTCTACTATTCTAACTGAGCAACAACCATTCTCGTTTCATTTTAGAAAAGTCACCGAGGTTAAGTCTAATACTGTATTTCCGTTTTATTTGTGAGTTTCCATAAACTATTACACGTCTACATAAATTCCAACAAAAATTCCCTCGCTTCATATATGTTTTCCATTTCGATTCTCTACCATGGAACAATGACTAGAGTTTGTCTATAGCAAACACGTCGTATAACCATTTTCTCACCCGTAGCCAAAGAAGCTAACTTTTTTGCACTCTTTTAATTTCTCTACGCATATATTTACCAATTAAACCTCTAGAAGTTTCATATCAGGTGCATTAGCTTACCATGAAATTAGAGCAACAACACGCACGAAATCCTATTTGATAGTTGGTGGATCATCCAGCCAATGTGAAACAGCAATCAAAAGCATAATTGAAATCAAATTCACACCAAACTGTGGTATGGGACTGACCCAAAACCAATGAAAGTTTCGGGAAATCAGCAGTGAAACCCCCAATTAAAGTTACTATAATCACAAGTTTTGAAATTGGCAGCACTCAACATCGAAATTAAAAAGATATATAGAAACATTGAACACTTGGTTAAGCCATTAAACTTTCTTCTTCTTTTTTACCTAAAAAGGAGCCATAACTGCTCTTCTCTCTTGTCTCGTTGCTTGTGTTGAAAACTTCCGTTTCTGTACTGTAACCTCTCAAAGCTTTCAGATACAAGACCTCCATTAGCCCCCACAGACATGTGATTTCACAACCGAAAGCCCAAAACTGAAAATGAAACGAAACCCTAAAAAACCCAACAATCAATCACATGTTGAAGAAGACGGACAGTGACGTGGACCATGGTGATTACGTGGCACGGCCTTGGTAGGGTAGACGTACGCTTGTAATGCACCCAATCAACTCCCAGCAATTTCCAATCATCTCAGATTTATTTGAACGATCGAAAATACCATTTACCCGAACAATTTAAAAATAAAATTAATATGTTAGGATGTCAATGGTGGAGAAGGCGGGATTTGTCGGCGTCTTGATTTTGCAGGTGAACTCAAAAGTAACGACTGTGAAATTATTTTAGGTTTTAATTAAAATGTAATTTGATTATCACGTAGAGTTATACATGTGTGTCACTGAGGTGACATGATACACTTTCAATTTCACCGTGGTGATACGATAATTGTGTATAATTTATCGCGACGACATGTAATTTCCTCTTATTATAATAAAAATCAAGTCTATCCCGTCAAAAATCGTTCATTTGATACTTAACTAATATAATAAAATATATATTTCAAATTTAAGGAAAACAATCAATATACAACTTACTTAATTTATACACTTAAAAATTAATCTCAATCGTTAATTTATCGGTTAGACAGACTTCATTAAGTATGGTTTATAATGTCATCATATACTTAAGTAGGAAGTGAACACATGTCAACGGGTTAGTCTATGGACCTGAAATCATGGTAGTACATAAACATGTAAAAATGCATTACACTCGTTAACATCAACATATCACAATTAATGGAGTAATTAACGGTGGGGGAGGAAAATATTATAGTATGAGTTGACTCATGTAAGTGGTTAGTGAGTAGGGGTCTTGTAACGCCATGGTTAATCGGATATGGTTGATTCACAGTGGAACATAGTTTTTTCACCGAGTTGTAATTTAACTATAATGTCATAATTGTATTAAGGTGACGCGTGATCTTTGTTAGCATGTTAATGCTTTATGTATTAATGTCGTGATGTCAGATAGTAGAGGCTGACTTATGCGAGTGGTTGATTTGTGCGAGAATTGTTAGTTTGGTTTCATTAAGATGTTTAGTAGTGTCATGGTTAATTGTATCTGATAATTCACGGTACTATAGTGGTATCACGAGAATTTTAAATGTAACCTTGTCGTAATAGTGTTACGGTGATGCATGATCATCCGCTAAATTTTTTTATTGGTATGTGAATGTGGTGTTTTGCATGACAAATTAATGAAATGATCGAGGTAAGTTGATTGTCCTGCATTTTGATGTCATCATGTAAGCCCATGCATTTCATTGAAATTTTATACAATATTATATGACAATTGAATTATATAGATTTTCACGTATAATGATGATCTACATGTGATATTGGTTGTGGCATATTCGGTCTCGAAGGACAATGAGACGATGATGGACAAAATGAATGGGTTGTTGGATAGAAAATAACAGCCTCGCAAATTAAAGATTAACTTGAATAATTGCATAAATAAAAATTTAGAGTCTATCAGAAATATCATTGTTAGTTTGGAATAATCACAATATAAGATAATATATAGTTCGACATTACTTTTGTCATGTAATGAACGCAGATACATTTAAGTACAAACATATCGACTAATGGAGCATTAAAAGTTAATGTCTTATGTAATAAAATGTATATGTCCAAAAAAAAATTTAAGATTATGAAACACGTGATTATGACTTAATACTATGGGCCAAATGCTTGTCACGAAAATGTTCACAGGTTGCATGATATATAAACGTGTGTCATTGTTGCACACCAAATTGGGAAATTATCGTGGTTAATATGATGCATGCACTTGACAATTATTTCATACCAAATTTATTCATAGAAAAAATCAAAATTACAATCAGAAGATAGCAAATGAATTAAGGAGTATGATTTTCTTGATCAATCATTAAGCAACCCATGATAGAGAATTAGAGATCATTATCAAACATTAACCATCTCCAACTTTATTACTATTTGTGTTAAATAGAGAAAAAAATCTCTTGTGCCTTGAAACAAGATGAATTAAGAGTTTCATCCTCTTAACGTCGTGGTTTTAGTCTATGTTTGTAGTGACTGATCCTCAACAGTCACGAAAAAATTCAAGAGGCTTTAAGTCGTCAAGAAAAAAAATAAGCTCGAAACGAAAGCACAGAATTAGGGTGACGAACTTTTATGAAGTTCGTCATCCTCAACCTTGTCGTTATAGGTGTCACTTGTATCATAGTTTTCTTTTGATCGACATCAAAATCAGTATACACCAAAAGCTTATAAGTTTTAACTCAATTAATTTAAATTGGCTTTAGTGAAGATGAGATTTCCTTTGATCTGGCAGTGGCATTTTACTATTTAACTTTTTTTTGTTTATCAATGAATTTCGACACCAATAATTAATGGCATTTAAACCACAGTAGGTCCAAGGATATCCTACAATTACTATTTGTTCTCAAATTTTTGTAGACTATTGATTTCGTAGATTTCTATCCAGTATTTAATGAGTACATAAAGAAAATTAATGGAATTCAATGCCTAATTAATATAGTAGAATACATAATTTAAATTCAATGAATACATAGAGAAAACTAATTGAATTTAGGGATAATTTCACTTACCTCTACTTAGGTTTTTAGAAATCCTACTTACATCCCCCGAAAAAAAGATGCTAACTCACAGCCTCTTAGGTTTCTTAAAGTACCACTTAGCCTAATTCTGTTAAGTTTTCAGTTAATCTTTTTGAAAATGACGAAAATGCTCTTGTATTTAAAAAATTATTGAAACTTTCAAATGAGATAACTCTCTCATGCGAGCTCCATTTTGGGCTCATAGTATATGAAATTGAAGAAAATCGAAAGATCAACGACCAACTCTGTTAAAATTTTTAAAAAATACTGTTCATTTTTTTGGAAATGACGAAAATGCCCCTATATTTAAAAAATTATTGAAACTTTCAAATGATATAACTCTCTCATACGAACTCCATTCGGGCTCATAGTATATCAAATCGAAGAGAATCGAAAGATCAACGACTTTGAAGAAATATGTTTTTATTGAATTATTAATAATATATCAAAACCTTCGAATGACATAACTCTCTCATACAAGCTTCATTTTAGACTCATAGTATATCAAGTCGAAGAGAATCATAAGATCAACAATTATGAAAAAATAATTTTTTGTCCAAAATTTCTTCAAACGACAACAATTTTTTTATAATCTTTAAAATAATTTTAGTATAAATATTAATTTTAAAAAATTAAATAATTAAAAATTAATTTTGCATAAAAAATAATTTTAAAAATTAAAAATCGATGTTTGAAAACAGTTTTTCATTTTTCAATACCATAACTTTCTCATACGAGTTTCATTTCAGACTTATAGTATATCAAATTAAAGAGAGGAAGATCAACAGTTTTGAAAAAGAAGTTTTTGCCTATATATTATTAATATTTGATTTAAATTAACTTGATAAATAATTATTACCATAAATATAAATAATTAATTATTATTTCAAAGATTATAAAATTTTTGTTGTCGTTGGATGATGTTTTGGACAAAAACTTATTTCTTCGGATTTATTGATCTTATGATTCTCTTCGACATGATATACTATGAGTCCGAAACGGAGCTCATATGAGAGAGTTATGTCATTCGGAAGTTTTGATGTATTATTAATGATTAAATATATCATTAATAATAATTATTATTTTAATTATAAATTATTCAAATAATGTTAATTATTAATTAAAAAAATTTCTTCAAAGTCGTTGATCTTTTGATTCTCTTCGATTTGATATACTATGAGCCCGAAATGGAGTTCGTATGAGGGAGTTATGTCATTTGAAAGTTTTAATAATTTTTTTAATATAAGGGCATTTTCGTCATTTCCAAAAAAAATGAACAGTATTTTTTTAAATTTTTTAATGAATTTGGTTGTTGATCCTTGAATTCTCTTCGATTTGATATACTATGAACCCAAAATGGAGCTCGTATGAGAGTTATGTCATTTGAAAGTTTTAATAATTTTTTTAATACAAGGGCATTTTCGTAATTAACAGAAAACTTAACAGAGTTAGGCTAAGTGGTATTTTAGGAAACCTAGAGGTGCTGTGAGTTAACATCTTTTTTCAAGGGATGTAAGTGAATTTTCTGTAAATCTAGGTAGAGGTAAGTGAAATTATCCCTTAAATTTAATACCTAATTAATATAATCAGATATACGATTTAAATTCAATGAATACATAGAAAAAACTCATTGAATTTAATACTTAGTTCATATAATCAAATATATAATTTAAATTCCTTGAATACATAGAGACAATTAATTCAATATAGCCAAGTCAGTAACACTTTTTCAAGCTGTGTCAATAGGATTGTAAACAAGTCCAACTTTTGACGAGCCACTTGTACTCGGCTCGTTATAATCGAATTCAAACTTAAATAAACAAGTCTAGCTTGAGCATAACTTTTTAAGACTTAATAACTCTCGAGCCGACTCATTTAATAATTAATTAATTAATTATATATTCATATTAATATATATTTTTATTTTTTTAATAACTATATATAATAGAATTAGACAAGCATGATCAAGTCGAGCGAATCTCAAGTTAACTCATTTATTAAATAATGAATTATTTATCATTTATTTAATTTTGATAAATATTTGTATTGTAATCTAAGCGAACCAGGTTAAGCCGATCTGGCAAGCTCGAACTTGTCTATTTTATTTCGAGCCGAAATCAAGTTTAGTTGTATGAATTCATTCAAACTCGAGTCAAATACTTTTTTCACAAGCCAAACTAACCTTGCCAAAACGAGGCTCGATTCGGTAGTTTACACCCCTATGTGCCAGCCTTAATAAATACTCTATTAAACTTATTTATCCTAGCAAAAAGGTGAAATCAGAGCAAAATTTATGATTAATCCCACCTATTTAACTTCACAAGACTTGGGACTTGCCAAGCCCACAAGTCCCACATCACATTTAATAACTATAGCCATAACAAGTTGATTAGTTGATTTATGGTAATCAAACAAAAATTGAAATCGTAAACTAAAAACAGAGAACAAAATACCCAATAACAAAACATAGAATTAAAAAGCCAAGTTTTGATTACAGAATGTTAACTTCATAAAACTATGTTCCACTGGCTGCTATGTTAATACTTGCTAAACACTACAAAGTTTAGTTTAAGACAACTAAAAAACGGAAACCCGTGTTTATAATACAGAACATGAAATAAAAATGGAGTTTATAAATTTGGAGCCAGCATTGTGACAATACCACAACTTCACAATCCAAGTTACTAAGATCTCAAAACAGGCAACAGCAGTGTATCAAAATCTCCCTACACAACTCAAGTTCAAGATAACAAATTTGAAAGAACATAGGAGCAACTGAAATAGGAAGCTATAAGCTGATTATTCAAGTGCGAGCAGGGGGAGCTGCAGCTCCAGGAACACGGGGAGCTTGACCAGGCTGACCAGGCTTGGGTGCATCATCCTGAAATATACCAAGAGACAACAAATCAACCCAAGCTAGATAGAAATATAGCAGCACATAGGAAACAAAACAAAAAAGAGAATTCCGAAGTATTATGAACAAAGTTTGAAAAATATATATGGATATTGGGTCTGAAAGGGTTCTGCTGAAGGCCATGACAGCAAGTATCAAATGCAGAACAAAGAAATGATGAAGGAGATAGCAATTGTGACTAATGCCCAATTGGATTAATCATTATATTAATGGTATTAGTGAATCAATATTAGCACAAGACCACACTCAACACATAATCTACCATGATGTGCAGCGAATGGGTAAAGGAATATGAATGAATTCAGAGAAATAGTAACCAATGTTCTCAATCTTGCACATAGAACAAGTAGTTTATGATACGTATCATCTACATGTCAGTTCAAAAAAGAAATGTAGAGACCCCCATTCTAAAAACATTAATACTAAGCAACATTTATGCAATTCTATAGGATAAGATGAACCATTCTTTCACATAAAGATGTAATCATATTATCATAACCTGATCAACTAATAGACACCAAACAACAAACGCATAGAAATCAAATCACCGCAGGCTTGTACATTATCAATTTATCCTCCAACACAGAATGCAGCTTTTCCTAAACTCTCTCAATGGCTCACCAGATATTGCACACATTGGGTTATCATACTTCCCCAGAGAGGTTACAACCATGGTTTGTAAAATCGTTTGAAGCATACAAGTTGAGGCACGCCTTGAGGCGAGGCAGCAAGAAATTGCCACGGAAGCACCGCAATTCCAGGAGAAGATGAGGCGGACACGTTGGAGAAAAAGCTGTGAGGCAGAAGAGGCATACACTTCTAATTCTTCTGAGAAAATAGGGGTTTTTGAAGATTGGGTTGAGTTTTATGTGTAATTGGGTCTTTTTGTAATTGGGCTTCTCTAATTAGTCACAAAAGGACCTTTATTATTTAACTGTTTAGGGTTAAATTTTGTTGTTGTTACTTGTTAACGTTACTTATTCTTACTTTTCAAATGATTAAAATATGGAGAGAAATGTTATAAAAAATTAAAATCTGTGCATCTCAACCTATCCCATCAGAATCTCAACAGCCCCACTTTGAAGCCCAACAGTCCCCTATTCTTTTATATAATAATTTCTGCAAACATAACCACTCCCAACTTTCTTCACAAAATCACAAATACACTCTGCATTACCTCCCTTTTGTTCAAAATTTCCAGCCACCAAGACTCTCACCCACTAAAATTATATTTAAACTCTTCAGTCTTATATTTATGATTTCAAAAACTTATTATCATTTAAACCTTTTGACTTTGTTATGAAATTAAATGTTTGTGGTCTATTATTTTGAGTATTATTAAATGTTTTTCCGTCTTATTTGTGAGGCTTACGCCTCGCTAAGGAAAATCGCCTCAAGGCTCGTTTCCACAATTTTAAACCTTGGTTACAACCCAAAGTTTATGAAAGAGGATTATGTACATATTGCAGCAAAGTACCAAGACACAATCTCGCACATACAATAAGTGGCTTATGATAGGTAGTATCTACATGTTGGTTCGAGGCTGTAAGCAACATTTATTCAATTCTATGGAATAAGATGTAGTTTTCTTCCACATAAAGATGCAATCTTATTATCATAACATTGATCAACAAAGAGAAGCCAAGCAACAAACCACCACAAGTTTGTACATTATCCTCCAACAACCCATGCAGCCTTTTCTAAACTCTCAACAGCTCACCAGATATTGCACACATTGGGCTATCGCACTTCCCAAAGACTGACAACATTGTGGGACCAACTATTTCATTAATGAGGACTTTTCCAAACATTTGGATTAAATCATGGTCACTTCATTAACAGACAACACGGACAGAACTACAGATGATTCCAAACAAATTTTTTTTCAAGCTATGGCAATGTTTATTAGCACAGTCCACACCAACCATTACATCCAATATTTTAGAAAAATCCTACAAATGAAAGAATTAATCAAGCCAACAACATTTTTTCTCTTAAGTACATAATCCCATTTGTGCTATAACCTCTCAACAAAATGAAAAGGGCATTTTTTAGTTTAGAAGAATGTGCAATCTACTTGCATTACTATTCACTATGCTCCCTATCAAATTTGCAAATCAAGCAACACAAAATCATAATCAAACAAAGAAAAAGGTAACGAAGGGACTGACCCTGCGCCTGATGAACCGCTGTGGAGGCTCACGGTTCCTCCTGTTGGTGCGGGAGCGAACCCTCACAACATGAGAGTGAATGGCACACGACACGCAGTACTGCATCTTAGCATACAGCTTCGGAAGAGTGTACTCTGAACAAATCAATCATACCCACCACTCAGATCAACAAAAAACCCAGAATCATTACCAAACACAACAAAACGGTTTCGAGAAACGGAAAATTACGCTCGTAGACGCAAGCCTCCTGCACATCCCTGACCGCGGCTTGCTCGACGATGTTCCTGACCAGAAACCTCTTGATCGCCTTGTCCTGTAACCATAAACACCAAATCCAGATCCACAAAAATCAAATCCAAATCGAATCAAAATACGCAGATACGCAGATTTGAGAAGATGAAGATCAGTGCATCGTTACCTTGGGGCAGCATTTGCCGCAGTTGGAGCAGCGGATGAACTTGACGTGGCCACGGCCGTGCTTGTTGCGACCACCGTTCCTGCGCTTGAACGTCTGCGAAATTGAAACACAGAGAAGAGAGAGAGTGATGAGAATGCGAGAAATGATACAGAAAGGAGAGAATCGGAGAGGTTATCGGAGATCGCCGACCATGGTGAGGGCTGTTTCTCTGTGCTCGACGGCTCTGGCTAGGGTTTCTTCTGCTGGTGGATGAAGTAGGGTTTACAAAATGATGTTTTTATATTGCGGAACAGAAAAACCCTATTTTATCACTTTGCATTCAGCCCCTCCCTTTTTGACCCTTTTCCATTTTCACGCCTTATCTTCTTTTTCTTCTTTATTTCCCCCTCTTTTATTTCAGTAATTAATAATTCGTAATCTACAATTTTCCCTTATGTTATTGAGGGTAGAATGAATAATGCTATACAACAACTCTTATACAATATATAATCGACTTTATGGATCACATAAAAATTATCTCAATTTTATAAATAGTAAATTCTAAGCCGTTGTATCCCATTATTTCTAGCAAGTTGAGCATGTTTCAAATATCGCTCGATTGAATTAACGAGTCATGCAAAATTATTCATTAACGGTAAGGAAACGTTTACAACTTATCACGTGCTTACGGAAAAATAGATATATTTATCGTGAGTTTGCACATGATTTATCTGACGATGATTGTCTTGGAAAAATATCGAGACTTTGCAACCGTCATTTTGGTCATGATTCTCGTGGAAGAGTTAAATTTGAACGCATGGCAAACCAAATTGATTGTGATAACAATCAGCCCATCGCATCACCAGGCCCAGACCCAAACCCAATCCTCAATAATAAAAAAAGCTTCATCACAGTTTTGGTCGAAATTTTGGACTTACACTAAATAGGGTCATCACCCTGATTCAAGCTTATCTTATCTTTTCAATCTCAATATCCATATATTTTGGTAAACCTTTTTACCTGATGTAAGTCTAACTCTTAGTCTCCACTTGAGACCTATTACTAGTTATACTCAATAAATCATTAATATTCATAAGCAACAAAAAGATTGATTGTGATAACGGAGATGATGAGTTTAGTTCGTATTGTTGATCAAGAACACAATGGTCAACTCTTTTGCAAGCCAGCCAAGTCACAAAGGAGCTTGAGCCTTGAGCCGTAAATCGACTGCTATAGTTTTCATATAAAACATGATTACCAATAAAGAGAGTTGAATATAAATTCAATCCTCAAATGGCTCGAGTTCTCGATCACATTACAAGGTCATAGAAGTCTATAATTATCTAAAATCACCAAAGAGAGAAAAAACGAGAAGATGTTATTGCTTCTGTAGGTAGTTCAAATCAATGACTATACATGAGCAACATAAAGCTACAATGGCCATTCAGCTCACCTTTGTTCTCAACAACAGTATCAAACACACAGAATCATTAATTCAGACATCTAACTGTTACGAATTACGATACATGAAATTATTCTTGGTCAAATGGAAAACCCGACAAGCTTTAAGGAAGCATCTCCTATGCCTGAATCTGAAAGTGTGCTACCAGCTCAGGGACATTCTGCCTCGAAGATGTCACTGGCGTATTTCCAGTTAATGACTTTCCATATGTTCTTCAGGTAGTCTGGCCTCACGTTCTTGTACTAAAGCAAGAGAAGAATGATGGGTTAGCAAGGTATCATAAGAACGATGGGTTAGCAAGGCTCACATGCCATACAAGAGATAAATAAACATATCGAGAAAATAGCTGAATTTGAGAGAGTGAGTTAGTTATAAAGGAGAACAAGTTTTCTGGTGTGTGTGTGTGTGAGAGAGAGAAATTTGCAGTTTCTATCCAACATTTTTTAAAATTACAGATTCCTAATAAGCAAAATGGGAGTCAAGCAGAAATCTACTGTTGTTAATTTGTACTTATCACTGAAGTATTCGATAGGAGATTTACACTAGGATAAACATAATAGCATTTGAATTATAATACGTCAGTGTAATACTCGTATATATACAAATGATCGTCTTAAAAAACCTCTGTTATTTGTAAAGAGTAAAGACAAATTAAGAGACCATAGCATGTTCATGCAGACTTGCAGTTTATCCTTCCTACTCCACACACTTGATTCTAAAAAAGGAGTTATTTGTCTACACAACTTCATATATAGCACAACTCGATGATAACAAATAAAATAATCACTTAATCTTCAAGGTATAAATTAGATGATTGATATTCTTCTCAATGATTGATCATCAAACATAAGATTAATCCTTCAGTATTGATTTGACCACCATAGAACTGATAACCCTAATATAAATGGCTGAAACTTGCATATCACCAAATTCAAATAAACCACCGCTATCAGTACAAATGATTTTACCTGCAAGTAGTATGCGTGTTCCCACACATCTATTCCAAGCAGGGGAACTAAATTTGCACCTTTAGTTACCAGTGGGTCCTGCAAGAAAATGTTGACAATCATTAAGTGAAAACTTCTTCTGCATGCTGACAATTACAGAAATTCTGAAAGACATACACCATGTTATAGAGAAACTAGACCATGCATACAAGCAAGCTTCTATGAAGCAATAAGATTTCAAGCCCCAAAGATTCAAATTACTGCAAGAATAAAATAAAGAGAACACCAAAACAATTATAAGCCCATTATATAAGGGGCCAGCGGGACATCAATTCACCAAAACATACAAAATCCCGCCTCAAGAACAGTCAAATCATAAATTCATACAATCTATACCCCCCAGTCTCAATCGTGTAGCATCAATTCATAAAAGTATGAGAGATTGCATATGTATGATACATTGATACTGATATTATTTTACAATATTTGTTTATGACTCTCATTTTAATTGAGGTCATGAAGTGGAATTGTTTCAGATAACTAGAGACCTCATTGAAGAGGTAAAATAACTAGTCAAACTAATATATTCAACACATCTCATTACCTGATTAGCAGTTGTTTCAACAACAAGCTTCTTCAATTCTTTATCCAGACCAAGCCACTAAATATGACATATACAAATAAACAAACAAAGGAAAGGTGAGAATGAGATTTGAGTATCACATCCTTCAAAAAAAGGTAGATATTAAACTAAGAACTTACCACCCATCCAGAACCCTGCAAGCCAGCACCTTCTGCATTCATTTTCTGCACCAATGATTCGAAAGAACCAAAATGCGTGTCAATAGACCATCCCAGAGAGCCTTTAGGTGGCTCACCACCTCCTTCCTGTCATGTTTAAATTGTTAGAGACTCAAAATAAATATTTGGAGTTAAAATATTATAGAAACGAATAAACAGTGAAATACTTACATGGACAGGAGCAAGATTCTTCCAGAATATTGAGTGGTTAACATGACCTGAATGAAAGCAATAAACTCTATATTAAACAAGGTTGAATATTGTGAAGAAAAAAGCCGAAAGACTTTTAAATTTAAACCAACAGTACCACCTCTCACCACATTTGAACCAAAGACCTTACTCAATGAAACCATGCAGGCATGCACTTAACAACTTGCCACAGTAGGCATTGGTGACAGAAAACAATAATATAGCTGAAAATGGAAAAATAACATGTTTTGTTCCACAATACCCATAAGCTAATAATCATAGATAATGAAAACTAACAATTCTCCCATACAAACCACATCCACTTTCAGAAAACTGGTCTACAATAAAACCGTTCCTTTTAAATTGAAGATGCAAATAGACTACCCCAAGTAGAATACACATTACGATGGAGATCGGAAACAAGTACTTGAACAAACTCCCCAGTGACTATATACACTGTTCCAGTCATAACCTTCTTTTCCAATAAACCATCTAAACACGTCTCAGCTAAAATCACAACTTAAGTCAACCAGCAACCAACTTAGAACTGCAATCTCATCCTAATAACAATCTATTTCATCCATTTAACTCTATCTACTAAAGATGACCAAACATTTCACACAAACGCTAAACATGGCATCAACACCGAGTCCAATTTCGTTCCTAAGGTAGCAAAAATCGAAACACACGGCACATCCTAAGCTAAATTTCAAGACAACAAAACAATCCAATTAAAATCAAGAAAAACACAGAAATCAAGAAAGACAGAGAAATCGAGAGAGAGATGGACCTCCGCCGTTGAACTTGATGGCGTTCTGGAGCTTGACGACGGCAGAGGCATCGCCTTTGGCCATGGCGTCTTGGAGCTGCTCGAGGGCCTTGTTGTAGTTGGTGATGTAGGCCTGGTGGTGCTTCTGGTGGTGGATTTGCATTATCTCGCCGCTGATGGCCGGCTCCAAGGCGCCGTAGTCGTAGGCGAGGTCGGGGAGCGAGAAGGTCTGGAGTCCGCGGAAATTAGCCAAGCACGACCCTAGCAGCCTCGCTTGGCCCAAGCTCCTCCTGCTCACCAACGATCGCAGAGCCATCTCTGGTCTGGTCTTCGAGTTCGAGACGGTACTGGTAGCAAATGAACTGTTCAGAATCTGGCAGGTGGTAGAAGAAGAAGATGAAGAGCCAAGTAGCGAACGGCATGTGGCGAGCTAGAGGGGGGTTTTTATAGGTGACGCGAGCGAGTGAAGCGAAGTGAGTCGGATCGCATCGAACTCGGGGCGAATCAGGATGCGGAACGAACCAAGGAAATGAAAACCAGACCACAGGTTCGTAATGGTCTAGAAAGTACGAGCCCACCTTTTGGGCCATGCCTGCCGGTTCCAGTGGGCTGAAGATAGAACCTGTTGGAACCGAACCAAACCGAATTAATCGGTTCTTTATTTTGGAGACCCAAATCCGGACCCGATAAGTGAGTATCGGTCCGGTTCTGGGCACGGTTCTATGGTCCGGTTCTCGGTTCTACCCAATTACAGCCAATTAAATGATTACTTGTGAGATTAAAGGTCCGGTTCTTTGATATAGTAGTATAGTTTCGTACAATTATACCAATTAATGTGATATTCATATATTTTTTAATTTATGGTAAAAATTATACATAATTAAACTCTTTAAAAATACTAATTAAAACTCCCAAAATCAGTTCGATTCTAAACCGGTCGATTAACAATTTTATACTCGTATACTCTTGGGCGGCTGGTGAAGGTTAAGTGCAGTCATAATCAATAATCATATTGCTAATCAGTTTCTCATATGTGTATTTTTTTTTAAAACTCTACCGACCAGAAATGGTTTGAATGTACCTTAACGCGTCTCCAATGAAAGACCAAACAAACATATATCATGTACTCAATTCACAAACACTACCACAATTACAGACCAAGACCATCTGGTTAAAAAAGTTTTATATGAATACAAATTTAAGCAAATGTCCCAGCAATTAACATCGTTAAAGTCTCACATCGAAAAGACTTAAGTTCGGCACCTGGACCGACAAATTATATATCTGCTCACTCGAAACCCCAAGCCGATACTCAATACTAGTTAAAAAGTGATATGATTCAAATATCTCGACACGAGAGAATACACAAACCTCATTTCTATTTTTTGATCAGTTTTGAAGTACCAATATTTGGGCTCAAGACCACCTCCATCGTGAAGAAAAAATGTCCTATTTTTTTACTTGACTCAACATAAGTTGATAGAGAGATACTGCCGATGGGGGCTTAAAGCCGAGATAAGTGTTCTATTAATTTAAAGTTTTTGGCCTGAGTATAAATAAATGGCAATTCCAAGCAGAGCTATAAGGTTCACCTCCTGTTATCAAAGCTGCATATATCATGATTGTGCCCTGTTAGCAGACAAACAATGAACTTGAAAATTTCAATCATCTAGCAATAAAGACTTGCACATTTCAAGCGAGTTCAAAGGGGAAAGTTTGAAAAGACGTTACAATACTATAAAGAAGGAAACTAAGGAGAGTTAATAGACATAAATGAAATCATTACTCTGTCACCAAATTAGCAAATATAGACAGAGCATATCCCCCAATCTCAGACCAGAAATGTGCTTTGTCTATTAGGCCAAGTGCAATTCACTTTTTCCTAACCGTGTATAGAAACAGTCACTCCAGTTCATCCCCATTTTCTGAAATCATTTCACGAGCAACACGCGGCTGATAAGCCGTTGAAGAATGTGTGTGAAAAGTTTAATGCTAAGCGCTCCCCAGCCATGTGCGATAAGGGAATTGTTGTTTTGCCTAGATCAAGACAGTCATAAAATTGGGAAGTGCTTATTACGCGCTCAGTGCGCGTAATCCTCTAGCACGTCAAAGACATAAATTTGTATTAAATGCTATACGGTATGTCTCTGGCCTTTTGCAGATGGATACAAGGTATTAGTTTGACTTATTGAGAGGTCCTTTTATGATGTTGAGTGCAATGAATTTTGAAGTCTTTAGAGGAGTTATATAAGTTGTACAAGAGTTTGTTCCACTTAGAAGCAGGGGAGACAAAAAGACCTTAGAAAGATTTGGGGAACCATAATCCCTCTCGCTGAGAAATAGCTATCACACTGTCAGGCAAGGCCATTGGCCAAATTACGCAATCCCTTTTGCGTGTTCAGTAGTTCTCTATAAAATGGTAACAATTTTCAATCTATGCCAAATTGATGGCTTACATCTGCTTCATTGTTTAGTTTTAGCATGATTTCTTCTTGTATTTCTCAATACCCTTCTCCTGAATTATGCAGGTTGCTGAGGAGCTAACTTTGCTGGGGAAAATTGCGTGCCCCATTGTGATAACAAGTCTGCTTTTTTACTCTAAATCTGCTGTCTCTATAGTGTTCATGGGATATCTGGGAAATGTTGAATTGGCTGGGGGTTCACTCTCAACAGGGTTTGCAAACATTACAGGTTACTCGGTTATGAAGGGATTAGCCCTGGGGATGGAGCCCATATGCTGTCAGGCTTATGGTGCGGGGAAATGGGCAGTTCTTGGCCAAATGTTCAAAAAAACTTTGTGTCTCCTTCTCCTAGCGGCTATTCCAATCTCTATATTGTGGTTAAACATGGAACCAATTCTTCTATGGTTAGGTCAGGATCAAGAAATAACATCAGTAGCCAAAGTCTATCTCAGATACTCCATTCCTGAATTGCTAGCCCAAGCTCATCTATATCCCCTAAGAACCTTTCTAAGGGCCCAAAGTATAACTAAACCACTAACTGTATCTGCCATATGTGCAATGATTCTTCACATTCCTATCAACTACTTCCTTGTTATATACTTAAACTTGGGGGTCAGTGGAGTTGCACTAGCCTCAGCCTGGAACACATTAAACTTAAACTTGGGATTGCTGGCATATCTCGCTTTATCGAGAACAGTGCTGAAGCCTTGGGATGTGCAAGCCGTCAAATCATGCTCCCAAGGCTGGTGGTCATTGCTGGCCCTTGCAGGGCCAAGTGTTCTTTCTGTGTGTTTGGAGTGGTGGTGGTATGAGATAATGCTTCTGCTGTGTGGCATACTAAGTAATCCACAGTCAAGTGTGGCTGCAATGGGAATCCTCATACAGACAACAGGGTTACTATATGTTTTTCCTCACTCGTTAGGCTTGGGTTTATCGACACGGATTGGACAAGACTTGGGGGCTGGGCAGCCCACGCGAGCTCAACGGACTACCATCATCGGACTTATTGTGGCAGTTGTATGTGGAATATTGGCCTTTACTTTCACTATTGCAGTGAGAAATGTTTGGGGGCAGTTATATACATCTGAGCCACATATTATTGCTTTGATATCAACCGCACTTCCTATATTAGGCTTTTGTGAGCTAGGCAACTGTCCTCAAACAGCTGCATGTGGAATCTTAATTGGATCTGCTCGGCCTAAGATGGGTGCTTACATAAACTTTAGTTCGTTCTACTTAATTGGTCTTCCGGTTGCCACTCTTCTGGCTTTCAGATTCGAGATGGGATTTGTGGGACTGTGGTTTGGGCTTGCTGCAGCACAAATATCTTGCATGTGCATGATGATCTGTACTCTAGTTTGCACTGACTGGAAACGAGAGGCTGAGAGAGCAAAGGAACTGACTCTGGGCGACAAAGAGTATGAGAATGATTTGTTAGTCAACCTTCTTAGCTAAATTCATTCAGAAAATGTTTTCACATTAATCACCTTGTACCGTGCAATGCATGACATAGTTTGGAACTACTAGAATGACAACATGGTACTTTTTTATGCCCTTTAATAGCTACTTTATTTTTCTTTTTTTTCCTCGTCAACTTGTTATACCTCTTATAATCCCATAAGACGACTTGCAGTCATTAAAAGAAATGTAGAAGAGTGTGAAACAGTGTTTAGTAAATTAAAAGCAATAGCCAATATGAAGGATGCAGGTTGAAAGATTATATCTAACATTTTACTTTTTCATAGCTAGCTGATGAAAGTCCATCAAGATTTGTGTATGAAGCAGCCATATTTTCTTGAACTCCCAGTAACAAAAATACTCAGTTATTCGTTATGAACAAAATACAGTAATTCAACACGAGAATTTAATACTGGGAAATTAAAATGATGCAACTAAGATTGATCAAAGGATTGAAAAGGAGAGTACACACCGGTGTGAACTGGGGACGCTTGACATGACAAGCTTGTATGTCATATCATCGTTTGCCTGACATGTGTACTGCTCATCTCCGCAGTGTCAATCAATTGAATCCAAATCATCTTCTAGCATACAAATCTATCTTTGAGTTCCGTGTACAGTGGAATCTGTTCCTACATCAATTCTATTTTCTACACTCGATGGAAGAATAGTTTCACCTTAATCCTGGTACGGTAAAAGAAAAAGTAACATTCAGAAACGGTATCATCAAGAAACATATAAAATGGTGACAGCAAATGGTTTTAAGCACACAACATTATTGGACACTGAAATGATGAAATCATTATACCTGGGATAAATTGACCGATTTGACCATTCTGTTGTTTCTTGCTGCCTCTATAACAGCGTCATGGTAAAAATGGGACTCTATCCTTATTCAACAATAACCTTGTGAGATAGAAAAAGATCCGATACTATTAGTGTCACGTAAAAAAAAATTGCCCTCCAAAGTTTCTAGGATGACAATAAATGGATGGGAGGAAAGGAGTTTGACTAGAGCTAGTGTAAGTCATTTACAGTATCTATAGACAATAATTAGAATACGATAAGAATTATTATTGTTTTCTGTTTCTCTCTTCTTGTTTTGTTTTCTTTGAAGTTGGACATCAGACACTGTCACTAATATAAGTAGAGTATGTTAAATATTGCAAATCAATGTTTGGTCATCAAACACGCTTATCATGTAACCGGGCAGGAAGAGGAGGAAAGGGCAAATACACAACTTCACAAATAGTTCAAAAAACTGTAATATCGGGTACCAGAGAAAGGGATTTCAAAACCTCTGAATTATATAATTCAATCTCCCGAGTTTCATAAACCATAAACCCCATAAGTAAATCCAATAATTGCTCTAGAAAACGTAAAAGAGTGTCTTGTTAGAATAACTAAAGTACCGAAAATACAGCGCAGGAGACAAGCAATATAGGGTTGTTTCATATGTCACGTACAATTCCACAAATTTCAGCAGGACAATATGTGGTAATCATTGAAACTATAACATTAAATTGAAATGGATCTCTAATCCCCATTGTTGATTCTTACATTGTTGAATTCGAAATGGAGATCTGAAGGTAGGTGGCGATGGAGGAGAGAAAAGGAGCTCTCTACTCTTCTTCACTTGGGTTTATTTTACCACAGTTTGACCACTAAATATGGCTGCCATTTATATAGGTTGGTGTATTCATGGGCATGACGTCTGAGATCAGCCCAGCCCGGCCCATCATCCACAAGCCCAGCCCACCTTACCATCACCATCATCATCAAGGGTGATATCGTAAACATACACTTACTTTTAACACATTTCTCACTTAAATAAATACACTTATTTTCAAAATTTTAAACAAAAGTACATGAAGATTCATTTTTTCTTAAATAAGAAAATGAGATTAAATAATAGTTAGTTTTTGCCATGAAATAACAAAAATGTCTCGGATTGTTATTCAAATTTTCAAAGTCATTTTTTTCTTCATTTTTTACTTTTCTCTGCTCACATTTATGAACACATTCGATGACCATCTCCATCACGACACATGTCTGCTGGCGATCGATTCTGGCAACATACACATGTTGTCGGAACTGAATTGACACCAACAAAGCGACTTTTATAATTTAAATTTACAAACAAAGTTACCCAAATTTGAGCGACACAAAACATAATTTCGAGCCAACACATACGTTTGGTTTATGATCGAGTTCGAGTCACGTCGTGGAGAAGTTAATGTTAATTCACTATTATTTTTGGAATACAAATACAATGTTCCAAAATAAGTAAAGAAATGTAGCGGGTGCCCTTAATTCACCTCGGCAAATTCAATAGCGGTGAAATGCTATTGTTTTTTACGAATAAAATACACGGTAAAAACACGATAGTAATTACTAATTAGTATTTAAAACTGAGGACCCTGAAATGTTTGGCCAAATTGCCAATCGGACGGGACCACATAGTCGCCAGTAACGGTCCTGCCGTCGCTAGTGGTCACCTGAAACGAGAGGCTCTGGCCGTTCAAGTAGCCGTTGCTCTGCCAGTTCTGGCCCCAATTCCTCGACATCGTCTGCCACCCCGTGCTCGATCCCTTGACGGCCACCGCGTGCACGTCTCCAGCGCCGCCCACGTTCGTTATCAGCACCAAGTTGAAGTAGGAGTGACCGTTGATCGTGAACCTTATCCCACCTCTCTTCACACAACTCACCCTGCATATCATAACCAATGTCAATTATATATATAAATCTAGTCGGGAAAAACATATATATAAGAAAAATGATCATCGTGTATAGTATTTAAACCACATATATGGCCTTCAATACTTTGTATCCAATCGTGTTATGGTTAACATGTACAAATTTATTTCTACGCGTAGAAATTGTGTTGTGTTTGCTTACTCATGTCTAATCATGTAATGATTCACGTGTAAAAGTTCAATTCTACGTGTTATAGCTTCCTCCGCCCATCTCTGTTGTCTAATAATGTTCACTCGTGTTATGACACATGTAAAAAATCGTACTATTCTTTTAGTTGTAGAGGCTGATTAGACATATCGGGTTGTGTATACCTTAAATTGAATCAAATCCAATTGAGATTAGTTAATATTGTGGTCTCCTTGACCGGCCAGGGAATTACGGTTCAGGGCGACAAAACGCCCGACACTGGCGGCGCGTATAGACCCGCAACCTGATTGTATGTTATTCTTGACAAATGATATGTCACAACAAATTGTTCGACAAAGTTGGGGCTCGCGACAATATCTTCAGTTTATCGAGAGACATATCAGGACAAACCCCACGACCTCTTTTGAGAAAGTGTGTCTTAAACCGCTTTGGTGTAAATAAACTAGGAAAGTCTAAGTTATTGTAATAATTTGTGACAATGTTGTATGATTTATGAATCATCTTATTTGGTAAAACGAAGGGTACGTACGTACCTTCTGAAAGCAACGGGGACGATGCCGGCTTTGTACCGAGCGATTTGCAGGAAGGCGGGCTCGGCCAGGTCGAAGTGTTGGAGGGGAGGGTTGCACCACCCGCCGTCACTGTTGGGAGGGCAGAAATTGGTGGCTGTGACGGCGATGGAGCCCCCGACACACCACTCCGGGTCGGCGTCGCACTTGATCTCGTAGCAGGAGCCACAGCTCAAGCCGTCGTTGAACAGGGTCGTGCTCAGCGCGGCCGTGTTGGTGCCGTACCCTTGGTCGTTCAAATTCCCATACCCACAAGCACCTCCTATGAAATAAGAGACCAATTTTAACAATGAGTCGGATGTTTTATTTATCAGCTTGAGTTTCACAGGTGAATCGACGGGATTTAATAGTTTGACCCATGTCTCACTTACGTTATTCATGATTCTGAGACCCGTGATTCGACAAATTTAATATAAATTTGGGTTCTGACATGTATGCATCCGAGAGGATAGGTGACAATTTAGTCGAAGATAACCATATTCCAGCAGTTACGTCAGTATATTTCTGTTAAAACGGTTGATACAACAACTCGAAATTCGCATCTATATGCTGTATGGCGAATTTTTGATATAAAATTTAAATTCTGACGTGCATATTTGCATGCGACTATAGAATATTGTTTCAACGGACCGATGACCATTAAATTCAATTTCACGTATGAACTTGAGTTTTTAAAACGATCAGACTTCAACAGTTAAGTTAATGTATTATTAGTTATAATTAGCTAACGCGTGTGATCATAAGACGTACCCATTGTGCCGGATGCGTCGCCTCCGCCATAGAACGTGGCATGACCACTTTGCCAGCCTCCTTCGTCCCCTAGAGTACTCTTGAAGATGCATAGATTGAGCGCAAAGAGAAGCAGAGAAAATGGTCGAAAATCCAATGTCTTCATTGCATGAAAAAATAGGTTTTGGGTACAAGATTGAGGTGTAGGGTTCATATAGGCTTGGTGAGGCATTAATGAGGGCACATAGAGATCCAAATTCACAAACACCACAAAATATAGTAAGGACATAGGGGTCTATTTTTTCACTGGTTTGATTACAAGTTCACATGCAAATGTTTTTAGTTGGGGACCAACCGTTTGGATCATGACCCGTGATCGAACATGTTCGCACTGCATGTGAACTACATGTTGAATAGTTAAAAATTATCAGTGAAGTCGGGTATATTGTACGTAATAAATATGAGATCACGGATTTTAATATTTAAACTTACGGTGATCATTTTAAGTATAAAAAGACAGTCAAGTATAGATGTAACCACCAAGGAAAATAATGTGGTGAGAAAAATCTCACGTCCCTAATCTGACGGATTCACGAGGTAGAGGATGAGATTACTAAATCTGTCTTGAACCTACCCACTACTACTCTTATGAAATGACAAAATATCCCGAACTTGACAGAAGTTTCGGTATCCCTGATTCTATAGGGTAGAAAACATAGATCACTAACCTGCCCCGCTACCATCTCTAATATGAAGTCATTAACATACGGGGAAATTTACAAGCAAACATGCAATTGTTGCTGGACAAATAGTAGACTTCAAATCTTCATATACATACAATTGTTGATAAAAACAAACGTTCGTACAATCATAATACATACACAGACAAGTTCAAATGCATAGGAGAAAAGTGGCGCGAAACAATCCTTAATTTCCCCTACTAATTATCGGGAGCTTAATTTCCCCTACTAATTATCGGGAGCTACCTTCCGAAGAATCAACGAGACATGAATTCACAATCATCAGAAGGCTTTGTTAAACTACTCAGAGACCTAAAATCAAATCAAATCAAAGAATCAAATTCCAATAAGCAGTACCTTCGGTCATCAACAAGGTCAATCTATGGACAATCTCACAAATAAGGCGTGAAATCTGAAGTCAGAACGTGGTGCTGCTCTCGCTGGCCGAAATCGAAGAGCCTTCGGGTTTCACAAGACCCGAGCCTCTGTTGCTGCCGATGTCAAGCCCCTGCATTCGGCCAAGAGGATCCTGCTGCATCATCTCGGAGTAGGTGTGTGAGCGGGAAGAGGCAAACATGGATTGGTGATGGGGATTTGGCGTGTTGGGCTGGAACGGGTGAAACTGTGGCGTGTGCATGTTCTGGGGATCGATTGGCACGGGCTGTGGCTGGTGTGAAAGAAAGGACGATTGTGTGTACGGCATGTGATGCATTCCAAAGTTGTAGGTGTCTGTGGTTGTCGTCGTTTCTCCTGTGGCCACCTTGAGCCTATCTACTTCCTTCTTTAATGCTTCATTCAGCTCTGTATCGCCCATTTGTCCAATGGTGTGTGAGAAGACAGAGAACAACAGGATAATAATAAAACAACCTCAAATTCTACAAAGAGATGGACCCATCAACATATTTCAGTATCTTTTAATCAAAACTCTGCTCAACCTATTTATAGTTTGAAACTGGCTACCCCTAGCACATTATTGTCAGTAGTGGTGGTTAGAATATCCCTAATTTCAGCTAATAAACACCTATTAGTAAACACACTTTTTACTAATACCAGTATTCAAAACTCAGAGTATTCACCAATTTTTACTACGTGATATTAGCAATTTCGTAGACAATGTGCTGGCCAATAATTTAATGACGGGACGTGCCCATAATTTGCAGAGAAATTATGGCACAGAGATTAAAAAAATGCACAGAATGTACCATCACGAAGCTGAGCTTGCTGTTCCATAGCTTGTAAGCGAAGCTTCAGCTCTGTGTTTTCGGAACTTAAACCAGTTGTATCCCTCTGAAACAGACACAAGAAGTAGGTCAGGCCAAAAACCTATAAATAACAGTCAGTAACATATAGTGAAAAATTTATGATAGAAAGCGCATGTGAATAAAAAATAATGACAGTTCAAAACCAGAAACTCGCCTAGGAAACATAGATGAGCACAAGAACATGGAACTGAAAGGATGTAACAGGGCTCATCATAAATGTTGTATATAAAATTTAGCAATCAAAGATTTGCATATTGCTTTCTTTTCCTTTTCTCCTTTTTTTCTTTCAATTTTTCTTTTACACGTGAACAACATATTATCTGCACAGGAAGGAGTAAGAACACAGGACATAACCAAACAAGGTCTATGCCTGTCAATGTTATGCAAACAAGACAACACATTTCTGCAAAACAACAATTTGAATATCCTGAAGGAGTCGTATACTTTTCCAGTGCAAACCTGGAATAAAGTGAGCTGTGCAGAAAGGGTAGTTGCTTCTGTTTGAAGAGTCTGAACTTTTCTTTCAAGTTCTGATATATAACGAGCTTTTCTCTCTTTAGAGCGTGCAGCAGACTGCCGATTTGCCAAAATTCTGTACACGATATGGAATTCAATTAAAGGGACATAAAGGCAAATATCAGAACTTGAACATAAAATCCAAATGTTTCCTAGGTGACATTGATGCAATAGTCTAATTCTAGACTTCCAACCAATCAAGATGAAGTAGTTAAACATCCGGCGGATAATATTTCAGGATCATGAATAGAGATCATGGCAGACATTATTAGCTTAGGGACCACTTATCTCTAAGGAAAAAAAAAATGAAAAATACAAAATGAGCAGTTCTATTGAATAGTGCAGTCAATTCTCTCGGTTTGATGATTCACAAAGCAGGAAAGAATCATACTATTCGCAATTATGGAGATACCATATCCAGAATGAAAGTGGAAGAGATGATTTTGACATGTATATAAAAATATGTATTATTTCGCAAGTGCATTTGCCAACCACTTTATTTTCCTACTGTTTCCCATCGGTGGCAGATTCAAACATTAACCATAGTTTTTCAAATACTAACCATGGTTTTTCAAACATTAATAATGGTTTTTCCTACATTTCAAGGCCTCCCTCAGTGCGCCAAATCTCCCGAATGAGCATCAAACTGTATAAGACATGTTTGAGGCACTCGCCCTCATCCCAAAATGACTTTCCCGCTTTTCCAATTCGGATTTCCCAAAATGAGAGTCCGATTTCCTTCTTAAGAAATTAAATATACACGAAACATCAATAATATCCTTCTCATTAATTAGTTACAATCACTTAGAGAGTTAGCACACAGTCATAGGTTAGGATGACAAGTGGGAAAAACAAGGCATAATATTACTAATCCTTAGTTCTTGCAAGGAAATTGAACTTTATAATCTATGTAACTGAGACATTTTCTCTTAGGGATAATCAAAGACCATATGTTAGAACAAAATGTACAGGATTGTTTTAGGAAATTGGGAAGGCGCTCTTTATACCCAGAAGTGAGAAGGAAATCACGATCCAATAGAAACTAGTTCCCACGGAGCTTGATGCAGCACAATTCACATACAAGAAACTATTGGACATAGCAAAAAATCTATTACCAGTTAACTATTCCCAGAATCCACTACATTCATCTACACAAACTTCAACAAAACCACAACAAAAAACCCAATGCATATTACTCCTTACATTGATAGAGGAAACAGCATTCCAAACCAAATCTCAATAAATTCGAATTCATTTTTAGTAAAATTTAAATTCAATTGCAGATGAATGAAGTTTCTCAATCAAAGGATTCTACACTTAAAAAAACTAATCGAATTCCAAACATCAAAATTATCACAATTCAGTGGGTTAGCACAAAGTCGTGTGAGTTAGGATTACATATAGTAAAATCAAGGCATAAACTTACCAATTCCTTAGTTCTTGCAAAAAAATGAACTTTACAAACTATGTACCAAACATTTTCTGTTATGGATAATCAAGAACAAAGCGTACAGGAGAGGGTGAGTGAATCCTTCTGATCTCTGTTTTACGAAATTGGGTACATAGCAAAAAATCTATTACCATTTCACCATTCCTAGTACATTCATCTATACAAACTTCAACAAAACTACCACGAAAACCCAATGCATATTACTCCTCACATTGATCAAAGAAACTGCAATTCATACCAAATTCAATAAATTCCAATTCATTTTTTTTAGTAAAACCCAAATTCAATTGCAGGTGAATGAAGTTTCTAAATTAAAGGATCACACATTTATGTATAAAAAAACTAATCAAATTCCAAACATCAAAATCAGCACAATTCATCCGCATTCCAATCAAACTCATCACCAAAAACACCAAATCCAAGTACAGATTCACGATTTCGACAAGGGAACCAACCTCTTGGCGCGCTTGGGATCGTGAGTCCACAACTCAGCAAGCTTATCCGGAGCCATGGCCTTCTTGGCCTCTATGCTCTCCATCAACGACGAACCATCCATCGAGCTGCTATACCTGTGCTTCGTCCTGGCGCTCTCCGGCCGAGCCCCGTCGCCGGAGCCACCGGCATTGCCGGCTCTCTGGGCGTCGTCGAGCTTGGATCCGAACCTGTCGATGTCCAGATAGGTGCAGAAGAGATCGTCCTCGGATGCGAACTCCTCGAAGCTCCCCGAAGGCCCGTCGAAAGGGTCGGAGACCAGATCGAGGTCGTCGGGGGTCCGGAAGCTGACCTCCGAGTGGGCCCGGCGGTGGTGTTGGCCTCGGGATTGTGGCTCCGCCGGAGGGAGGTGGCTCCGGTCGCCGGAGGGAGGGTTCGGAGGAGGATCTTGCGTCTCCATTTCTCGTCTCTCTGCGACGTCGTCGTGTTGTGTGTGCTTGCGCCTTCTCTTCGCTCTATCGTGCCTCTTGGTCGTTACAAAGAGAATGTTTTTGCAGGAGATGAACCTATACGACGTCGTTTCTCATTTCAAAGTGAATTATAAATACATGGGAAAATGATTGTTTACTAAAAATAAAAGAAATAGATACGGTAGAAAGTGTTATAAATTTTTTTTAAGAGATAGAAAGTGTTATAGTTAGGTGTAATAAAAATCAAATGCCTAAAATTAAATTAAATATGAACTACACCTTTGATAAGATCTTTCACTCTTTTTAACTTTTTCAACCAGTAATGTTTTAAGGATGTGCTGAAAGAAATGAAAAAAAAAGTATGCATGGTGCCAAAGTGTCAAAATTTTAAAATTTACTACTCTTTCGAAAACTTTCAACACATTATTCCCCTCTTCATTTTTCTTCATAATGTTAACTTTCTTAAATTTTTAAGACAAATAAAATATTATAAAACATGACTAAGAGTAACCATACGAGGGTGAGACTATGATTGTTGATCGGATCGGGTTGGGTAGACTCGACTCGGGTCGGACCCGACTCGATTTGAGTCGAGTGGTGAAACTCAGACCCAATACTCGACTCGGTTGAGGAGTCAGGTAGTCGGGTAGACTCGGGTATCGGGTGATTCGGGTATAAACCAATGGGCCCAAATGTTTGAGTCCATTTCTATTTTTTGAACTTAGGCACACATATTTATCAGTTTTAGCCCATTTAGTTTTGAAGCCTCACTTAATTTATCATAAAAATAAATAAAATAACACTACAAATTATATACATATACACTAGCACAGATTAAAAGTCGGAACCCTAACTCAATTTGAATTTAAATTTGAAATCTCCAATTTTTAAACTCAACCCTAACCTTCAATTCAAAATTTAAATTGAAATCCCCAATTTATAAATTGAAATCAGAATCCTAACCCCCAATTTAATCTTAAAACAGAAAACCCTCAAATTCTCAAACCCCAATTCGAAATTAAAAATTCCTAATTGAACACGAACCCTAACCCCAAATTAAAGACAATTTGAAACCCTTTCAAAATTGAAATCCCAAACCCTAACCCCCAAATTAGAATACAATTCGAATCCCCATAAATTGAAACTCTGAACCCTAAACCACCAAATTGAAAATGAATTTCAAACCCCAAAAATTGAACCAGAGCCCTAGCTCCCAAATTTAAAATCAATTTAAAATCCTCAAATATTGAACCCCCGAACCCTAACCCTCAAATTAAAAACCAATTCGATACTGGAATTGAAATTTATAAAACCCAAGATCCTAAACACATCATGAAACCCTAAAATCTGAAGAACAAACACTAAACCTAAAACCAAATTTGCCGAATTTGAAGACATGTTGTCTGCGTCCATCTCTTCCGTCCGTTGTGTAAGGTTGCTTGAATCTCCAATGGAAAATCGAGCCGCTGGAAATTCTCATCCCCACCATCGCTTGCTTTATAGTGGTGGTGGTGGAGGAGAAGAGACTCCTCCAACGACTCGATTTGCAGCGAAAACTTAACAAAATCGAGCCATTGTGTGACTGATAGATGGATGGAGGACAAAGATGGCGAGGAGAGGAGAGAAGGCGAGAGACTAGGTTTCAGAAAAGACGTGATTGAGAGATATGGATGGAAGAGAGAGTGAGTTGAGCGGTCGGTGATTTTTTTAATTACAAATTGGTTAACGTGTTACGTGAGTCATGAGGAGGCCGTGCCACGTTGTGTAATATCGACTGCTGAGATGGGTTCGTTGAATTCGATCGACTGAGGAGAGTGTGCCACGTCGCCGAGTCGTGGCCCTGAAGGAGAAGAAAACTCATCACTCTCATTGAGTCCCACATCGAAAGTGTATAGGACTCAATGAGAGTTTATAAGCTTCAATCCATCTGGATTTGGTATCTGAAGACAAGTGGTATGGGCTTGAAACTGAGCTGGTGAGTTCTGATGGTGGGTTGTGCTGGTTATGTTGGGTTGGGGCTTGGGGGAAGTAAAAAAAATATTAATTTTTTTATATATACTATCGAGTTGTCAGGTACCTGGCGGGTTAAAAAAATTGGACCCAATACTCGACTCAGTTGGCTTCTCGGGTGGTCGGGTATTGGGTCAGTCGGGTATCGGGTTAGTCGAGTCGGGTCTCGTTCGAGTAGTCGGATGAGTTGGGATACCGAGTAAAATGAACAATCCTAGGTAAGACAATCCATAGCTGACTCCCAAACTGAAAAATCAAGGATAAAAAAATAATAATAATAATAAAATACATGACTTACTCAAAGAAAAAAAATCTCCTAACCCTGATAGATCTTCTAGAAGAAAACAATCAGAACTGAAGGTCGCAAGAAAGCTCGCACGCCTTGGAACGCTAGAGACCCAAACCAGAAATCCACCCTATGGTCGATTGTTGTTGAACCCTTAACCACCATCTCTACCTCCTTAGAGACAATTCAAATTTGAAAAAACACATATGGTTCTCGAAGAGCCGTTCCTTCTCATTCATGATCTGATTCAGCTTAGGGCTCTCCAACAATACAACAAAAGGCTAAAACAACAAAAAGAAATAAAGAAACATTTATCAAAAATGTCTCTCATCCGATGACCTAGATAAACGCGAGAGCTGTAAGATTATTTTTCTAACAAAAGGGAGCCTTCTCAACTTAATTGCTTAAATGTACAATTGGACCGTCAAATAAATTGGACGGTCATATTTAATTTCAATTACTTTTATGTTTGTAGTCTTTTTTTTATCCGCAATAATTGAAGACATCTTACGCTATGTTCATAGTCACGTGTTATTGAGTTTCTTGATAAAACAATTAACAGCCAAATATACAAAAATCTAACAAAATTAACTAGTGTAACAAAAGAGCAAATAACTATTATAATTACTGAGTGGTTTAGGGTAGAAATTATTTCCCTGTGAAATGAAAAGTTAGAATTCCGGACAATAATAATCATCAAAGTGGCCTGGAGAAGCTGCCACGTCCATGCGCCTCATTATTTGTTTTTTAGTTCTATGTGAATATTTCTTTTGTACCCAACCAACCTCTCGTACGTAAGATGTTATTACCTCAGCTACTCCAACACAATTAAACATGTCCCTATTCCCTTCTACCAGATGAGGGACACGAACACAAACACACCATTGATGTTTATGTCTTCAACGCAATAGAAAAATGTGAAAATGAAATACGTGTAGTGTTTGAACTTTTTAGCGTTTCAATAAATATTTGTTTCAAGAGCATTATAACTTAGAGCTAAATCCAAATTTGACCTTAAGTATAGTTTAATAGGCAAACTGAATTCGAGTGTAACATTTTGTGACTCGGCAAGATTGTGAGTTAAATTTTTAGTAAGGTGTAAAATGATTGAATATTTTTGGAAGCCCAAAAATGTGGACGCTAAATCATTTAACCTTTCACGAATGGTACCGTGAATTTGATAATTGGCACATCATTTTCAGATAATAATGGACCGAGCGGACAAAGAAAACAGGACACGTATGTACATTTGATTTCCCATCATACTCTCCAAAGAACACACAACAAAACTCAGAAACCACTTCAATAAAACCTATCACTCCCACAGACTCCAACCACCAACAACCATACCTCTTCTCCATCTTCACTTCTTGGTCTTGTTGGGAACCCAAAAAACCTCTGCAACAAACACAAACACACCTCTGTTCGTCCCGATTTTAAGGTAAGACCAAACCGTGCCTCTCCTGGATAGATCTGCTTCAGTGTTTTAGTTCTGCAGGGTTATTGCGGTAACGATGGTGTTTTTGAGGTGACCAATAAAAAAAAATTGTTTCTTAATGTTTTTTTGGCCATAACTCAAGAAACCCATTTCGGACATCGTGTCCTCTACCTTAAAATTTCCGAGATTTATTGGAGGACACGTAATCTACTCTGAGCCGGAACAGAGCATTTTTCTTCTTCTTCTTCTGCAGCTTGAAGAAAACCAAGTTCTTGTGGTGACCCATAAAAAAATTGCCCTTTTAATGTGTTTTTGGTCATAACTCGAGAAACCCACATCGGAAAATTTTAAAATTTTGTCCTCTACCTTAAATTTTCCGAAGAACAGAGCTCCAAGGCTCTGTTTTTCTTCTTCTTCTTGACATGAATTCGAAGCCGAAGTGGAACTCGATCCTCTCGATCTCGTTCGTGGTTCGATTCTGAGCCAAAGAAGCCCAAGAAAATGGAGGGTCTCCGGCACCACCGGGCCCACCGGCTGCTCCTGGAGCCTGAACCCGCCGGAAACGGGACCCGGACGCGGAGCTCCGAGGCCGACTTCGACGCGAACATGGTCATCGTCCTCGCGGCCCTTCTCTTCGCTCTGATATGCGCTCTCGGCCTCAACTCCATCGTCCGCTGCGCCCTCCGCTGCGGCCGGCGGCTCGCCCCCGAGCCGCCCGACCGCCTCGCCGCCACCGGGCTCAAGAGGAGCGCGCTCCGGCGGATCCCGGTGTCCGTCTACGGCCCCGGCGCCGACATTCCTGCGACGGACTGCCCGATCTGCCTCGGGGACTTCGCCGCCGGCGACAAGGTGAGGGTGCTGCCGACGTGCCGCCACGGGTTCCACGTCGGCTGCATTGACACGTGGCTGCTCTCCCGCTCGTCCTGCCCGACCTGCCGGCGGTCGCTGCTGGAGCCACCGCCGCCGCCGGCGTGTTCGGGTTCCGAAGACGGGTCCCGGCAGCACCCGGCGCCGGAACACGGCGGCGACGGGCCGGCGAGCGTCGAAGAGGCTGGTTGATGATGATCTGATCGGTGTGGTAGTGACTATTGAGAACTCTTGCTGACGTGGAAATTATCTTGATCAATTTCATGAAGGTGGCTTTGTAATTAAGATTGATTTTGAGACTTTGGACTTTTCTAGGCGTATAAGAAGAATCTTTCATCTGTTAACCTCATTCAACGAATAGAATCATTAGGACTTTATATAATAATATTCTATGATTGATTTCAAGAACTTACAAATTTTTAATTTTATTAGGGATGATATTGTTTTATTTAGAAAAACAGTGGATGTAATTATGTGAAGTGAAGGTCATGGAAGAGTTTGATTTGGGAGCAAAATAGAATCATGATCATGTGCTCTTGAGTTGTAGTGAAGAATATAGAACCTTAAAAGTTCACTTTCTTTCAAATTCCATTTCAATTGTGTTGTGCTCTACTTGTGGACATGCATGAGGATATTTGGGGTGTGTCAATTCTTCCACCCTTGATGAACACATTAAACAAGCATCACAGCTCACCTTGGACCACTCTTATCTACACATTCCATGATTCCAAATAATGCCCCAAGTTCACATAGGTGGAAGAGCTTTAGAACAAGTAACAAAAAAAAATATGTTGGCCATATCCAAATAGTAGTCCAACATGGTGATCAATCTGGTATCATGGATCAAAGATGTATGAAATTGAGTAAACTTCAATCCCTCGTATGGATCAGATGAATAATACGTTTTTCATTAGTTCGATTATGATGTAGATTTAAGTTACTGTGATTATTTAATTTGAAAATTTACATTAAATAGATTTAGGAAGTACGGATAGTTTTGTTCTGCAATTGAGAATCACTCACATATACGTAATAGAAATATTTGTAATCAAGCAATCATGTCAAACTGGAATACGAAAATTTTATTTTGCGGGTTTGATCACACCCATCATCCAAAGTTCCAAGAACAAAAACTCATTACAATCATTCCATTAATGGATTCACTTGCACAAGTGAGTAGCAATAGTGTTAGCCAAAGAGGAGATGGTGGTAGGAGAAACTCCCCTACTTCCTCCCAAGTACCATTTCTTCATCATCTCCACCACATTCCCATTCTCCACCTTCATCTTTGTCTCCTCTTTCCCTTCTGCTGTAAACCCAATCTGTCCATCAAAGTAAGAGCTATATAAATTAGATCGAACTTTAATTGAGTCTAAAATTGTTTGGCCAATAAAAAATAAGTAAAAATCAGCTTAAAAGTATAAGAATTTTATAAAAATCGGTTCAATGAAAATCCAATAAAAACCGATAAGTCAAATAATACGTCAAAATTTCATCAGTTCAGTTTACACTTTCTAAAAACCGAGTTGATCAGTTTGATTTCTACCAAATTAATCGGTTATGTTCCAAATCAAATTGAACAATTCAAAATTGAATTGTAAATAACCCTATATGTGAGTTAACTAGTATACACATGAATAAGAAATCATAATATGCATGTAGGACTAAACATCTACACATAAGTTGATCAATCCCAAGTTCAAAACAACACCTAAAATTATAATATATCACAATAGATCACAGATCTAAATCAATCGGGCTCTTGATGTCAATTAAATTTTTTACTCAAATATATCGCTAATGATTATAATTTTATATTCTAACACACGAACGAACGACTTTACTCTGAAACTATTACCTCAGCAATGGGTGAATCAGCAGGAAAATGGAAAGTGATTATAGAATCTTTCTTGAAGTACTTGGACTGAAAGAACTCAACCACCTTCTCCAATGCCTCCTCTTCTTCTTCCTCATACTTGTCATCAGCAGCCAATCTGTCCCTCACAGCACTCTCTAGCTGCACCCCATACTGTGACCCCTTTATCTCCTTTATGGTCACAACCCTTATAAACTTCTCCACTGGAGCTGCACATACACACATAAATATCATGTAATAAGCACGAGGTCGCTGGTCTCAGTCTTTATATCAAAAACTATTACTTACCAGAAACAAGAGCATCAAAGAAGTCATCATCTTCTGCAAGCTCACTCCCAGCTTTGCCTTTCCATTTCTGGAGATGAGCCACAACTTCAGGTTCCAGGTACACCCCAATTGCTGTGAACTTGATTTGCAGAAAATGTATCTCTATGTCTGTGAGTCCTGTAATCAACAAAATTCAACCCCATATCAAAAGGGTATTCAATGATTTTTTTTTATAAAAAACATAGATTAACAAAAGGGTATTGATTTTTTTTTTACCATGACCCATCAGTGAGAGAGGCTTGGTGGTTGTGATTTGTGGAGTGAATGGAACTTCATCAACCATCACTACTTGTTCAGTGCCCACTGCAAGTTACAATCAACAAAACCAATAAGTTTACATCACAAAGCATCACCATAACAAATCATGAGCTTGATCAATGGAAGCAAGAATGGAAACAGAACACTTACTGTTTTTTTCCTTCTGAAGAGGGTATGCAAAAAAAGATGATGATGGACAATAAGAACAAATGTGAGTGTGTATGAGGAAGAAGAGTGAATGTATTGTTATATATACGTGAAGTTAGTTTCTTGGATTTGATGAGTTAGATGTGTGTAGGGAGGTGGTGGTAGGTAGTGGGAGATGGTACCTTGTGCTTCATCTAATTTTCTTCAAATTTGACTTTAGCTTTTACTATTCTACTTTTTTTAAATTCACCGAAAAAATATCTGATTAATATAATCAGTTAATAAACATTGAAATTTTCTGCGTTATCAAAATTTGATGGTTAGCGACCCTCTCAATTCGGGCTAAACATGACGTGTAAAGGTGTTTCAGGTGAATCGGGTTTAACATTTGTTGAATTACGAAATTGTCCCCTCATTTTATTCCCATGAATGGCAAGAGTGTGGCAACTATTTCCGGGGCATTGATGAGAATTGGTGGGTAGGTTGAGACTTGAGAAGTGTGTAGCTACCTCCACATGTTGTGTTTCTGCAACCACCACTCATTTTACCTAACCATTTCATTTTCATGCACTCGATCACATCACATGAAACTTGGGCTTTTCTCGCGCAATACATTTTTTCCTTGTCAAATACACACAGCTGTGTGTTCAATGTTCACGGCCCAAACCGCCAAAGTCTAAGTTTTGCTGCTTATTTGTTTGAGCTCGGTTATGGTCCCACATCGGTCAAGAGAGGGGACGCGGAGAGCTTGAGCGTGTATAAAAACGGGAGCTGTGCGTTGAATTAAGCATACCTTTCTCGGCCTTTTGGCTAAGATCAAGTGTAGTATCTGTTCTTATCAGTTTAATATCTGATAGTGGGCCATCGGCCCACACGATATTAAATTTATTTTTTATGAGGGAGGGCCCATCACAGTAGCTTGTTACTGAGGCTCTCGAGCGTCGTCCTTGCCTTGCACTGCTGCATGGGCCTGGCGCACCTCTCAAATACCAGTTCAGTTTTGAAGGCCCATTTATTAAAACATCTTTTGTTTCAGTCCCACTTGGTGTGTTATGGATGTTTGAAACCATAAATGCAATGAGTAGTGAGTACTATCTCAATCAATTAATGAAGAATAAGAATTTTTTTTCACTAAAAATCTGAGTTATCATGTGACAGATAGATGCATTACAAATTTAGTGATGTTTTGTTTCATTACAGTATACTCGAGTCCAAATCATAATACAATTTGTCGATAAAAGAATAAAAGTAAATTATCTTTATTTGTATCAGTTTTCAGTGTTTTCAAATTGATTGAAAACAAATGTCTGTCTACTCGTACAAATAACAATTTTGACATTTTTTAATAAAGATGTAAACGAGTCGAGTCTGAGTAAAATTTTGTTTTCGAATCTAACTAGGGCTTATTTGTGTAAACTTATTCAACCCTGAGCTGAGCACAAGCCAAAAATTAATTTCTTTTAGTCGGGAACGGTTTGGAAAAAATTTGACTCGTTTACACCACTCGTGAGAGAAATTAAAATGAGGGCATAAACGAGCCAAATCCAACCTCAATTTGTTCGCGTTCAGCTCGAGTCATTAAAAAATGTTCAATCAAGTCCGAACTAACTTATATAATTAAACTCGAGTTCGGCTCAATTTTGTTCAACTTGTATAAGATGATTTTAATCATCACATGTTCACGTGACATATACTTTCACTAGAATCTATATTGTTCTATTTTCTAGATGTTATGATTTAAATCATTTGTTTATTTGAATTAAATTTTTATTAATAAATTAAAATGAATAACTACAAATTTAATATAGATTATGATTTTTTTTGTATTACAATTTTTGTTCTAAACTAATTTAAATACCTAATTAATTTTTGATTCGTAAATAAAAATAATAATATCAAACAAATTTAATATAAATTAAGATTTTGTTAGACTACTATTCTTTTTCCTAAACTAATTTAAATATTTAACGATGATAACAAACAAATTGCATATCAATTAAAATTTGGTTGAATTATAATTTTTTAAAACTAATTTTAATATATGTTAATCACGTATCTCTACTTAAGATACAATTTATTAACCAAATAAATCGATTATTGTTTTTATCTGTCACGATCATTAGATATCGACTAATTTTTTGATCATTTGACCATACCATCTAATTCGTCATGCTGATTTCCAAGGGAGAAATGATGGAAGTTTATCAACACAACACTCTCATGTCACGATCTATGAACAAAGGACCATAACTAAATTTTCTTTTTATGTGACGTTTTCAGCTCTAATTTTTCGTTTCTTTATCTTTACTCAACTTCTCTTTGACAAACATTGATTCTTTTTATGTTTGGTTGCTCATAAAATGGATGAGAACGATTTTGATGATTATATTTTGTTTTATTTGATCTCTTTAAAATTTTGTATCTAAATCAGTTTTAATTAATCCATAAGTTATTACAAATAATACTGCGGATCGCACGATTTTACAGCTAATTCACTAAAAGTTAATTATGTACCAAATACAAAATATATATTTCATTTAATAATAAACTAGTGTCAATAACTCAATTCGGTGTATAAATTCATTATAAATTGAAAAAGACTATAACTAATTAAATAATCATCGAGCCGACTCATAAAAGAATGAAATACTAAAGTTTCAACTCATTTAATTATGAGTTCAAATTCAACTCAAATTAAATTATAACAAATAACTGCAAATTAAACGTAAATAATTCGTTAACAACTCAAATAATTGTAACAATTACGAAGACGAGTGAACAACAGGACAAGAAACAATATAGAATAAAAGGAAGAGGTATTTATGGGTTATTGTGCATCTCCTAAAACAATTTAAAAAGGATAAAACATGTATAATAGGGTTGACCAATACAACGAAACACAGAGAGAGAGGTTGAGAGGAGCTCGAGGAACAAGATAGAGCTCTGTCCAAGGTTTCTTGTCGTTTTACTGTCTGGATTTTATCGGAGTGAAGAGAATCATAGTGGGCCCCACTCAAAGCCCAACCAGCTGTCTTCTTCATTTCAAATTTAAATTAAATAATTCCACTGATCATTAAATAAAAACAAGGTGTAGATTGCAATTAATTTTCACCCAGAAATGGGTACAAGAGGGAATTTTCTGCTTCAATTGAAGCATGCACAGAAACAGTAATTAAAGCATTCATTGACAATGGAGGGAAATAATTAACATTGAAGCCGAAAAAAAATTGAACTTTAAAACCACTCCATTGTATCCTGTAAAGAGTAATTTATAAAATATAATTTGACCTTGTGAAAGAAATCAAATACAAACTTGATTGTGAATTGTTAAACGAATAATGTTCGCTTAATATAATATGAAACTCGACTTTATTATTACATATCTCTCTCAACATGATTTATCTGTAAGATATAGTATAAAACCCGACCCTCTTGTTACACCTCTCCCCATCATTTTTGGCTTATATGATATAGTATAGAACACGATCCCATTGTTACGGTCGGGAACCTCGTAATAGTAGTCGACTGTCATAATCAGTCCAGACCCACGTTGACCATGTTCCCCCTCGTTACAATCGGGAACCCTCGTAATACTTGAGTACTTTGTTATATATTCTCCCCAAGGCCGGTGTGCACATAAGTACAATATGGTGTAAACCTAGTAGAAACACGTTATACATATGGTAAAACATGATTGTGAAATAATATAAACAAATTAGACACGGTAGAAACACGAGACGAACGTGGTAGAAAGTCGCTGCTACATGTCACGGGATAATAAAATATCGTAAAATAAGCAGCTTCCAACAAATTTGGACTGTTCGTGTTATTCTACCCAAATTTACACTCGAACGCATACCTCGACTTTACAGTTATACGGAGTAATATAAAATTAAATATTTGATTGCTTTGATCAAATAATATGGTCTAACAAACAATCACATGAATAGAATTGATTTAACATTTAATTGAAAGAACCCAAACCTACAACAATGCAGCATTGAAGAAAAAAACCCTAGATGAAATGAAAGGCCAAAAAAGCAGTGGACCCATATATGAGTTTGTTGAAATGCAATAAATATATGAGAATTTACTTGCAAGTTTTACCCAGAAAAAGGAAAAAAGAAAGCATAAGAAACAAAGTAAAGTTGAGTCACTCTCAAGACCTTCCTGTTGCTGCAGCAAGTAACAGAAGAAGCACCATCTTTAAAGCATCACCACCTTTTTATTTATTACACTACCCACCATTGTTACCTACCTCACTCACTTCAGATCACAATAAATTGCTACTCACTGACAAATATTTATTGCTCGGAGAATCGAGCTAGTTATTAGAGTTTAGAGAATGAATTGGAAAATATTTATTTTAATATTTGACAAATAAAACTATAAACATCACATAAATGTCTTATTTACTGTTGATAACCAATTCACACAAGCTATTTGACATTAAATGATTGATACACTTTTTTTTATAGAGAGTATTAACAGTATATTCAATAATGATGATAAAATAAAATGTTGAAACTTAACTACGTAGTATCATATTTATTGTATAAAATTGAACATATATTTTTAGTGGAATTAGTGAAACGACAACGACATATCACGTTTAGATTGATTCATTGTTCATTAACGTTAAATCTTTTTTATGCACATAGAGAATCTTGATGTACTATAAAAAAAAGATAGAAAATGAACTCGTAAGTAGTCAGTACAAGAGAGACTAGGGGTCACATTAACACGGTTGTTGTCAAGGGCGGAAATTGAGAAGTCGCAAGGTAGAATTCTCGAGCAGGGATAACATTTTACGGAATGCCGCGATGACAATGATTGTGAAAAAATACTTGGCAATGCCGCTTACACAAAACACGACGACGAGTGAGATGATGCATCGATGATTTTATAGGTGGGTTGTCAACATCTGGTTGACTAATTAGTTAAATTTTTGAAAACTTGAAATTGAGTCTCGTTATACTGATCATCTATCTCGCATTTATTCTCTCTTGATTTATATCGAACTTCTCTTGAAGTTAAACACGGAATAATTTTGTATTTTTCTTGATTTCACGAAAACAAATATTATTGACTATTGTCATTTATATTGTTTTGTTTGCTCTGTACAAGAGCTATATGGTTGATATTGATTTGGTGTAGTTTTTCATTTTAATTATTTAAACGGATTCGGCGGGTGGCATAATCGAGATTATAAGACGAGACAGGGGCAAAAGTGGGGGCCTAGTCAAATCGTAACGTTAAAGGCGTAAATCTGCCGTTAGTGTAGTCCACGTCAAAAGAGCTCATTGACAACGACCACGTGTTCGCCACCTCGGACTCCACTTCCCCGCTACGATCTCGCCACGTGTCTTTTGATCTCGTTGCAGCATTTAATGGCCCCACCAACCTGGTGGTCCATTTCTCATTTATTTCTCGTTTCTGTTCGTATTCACATCTCCATTTTCAACACTCTCTCACTTTAACTTTCACTCCCTCACTCTCTCTCTCTCTCTCCGGTTACGTTTCCGGCGACACTACCCATCTTCTCCGGCGACGAGAAGGAGTTAGGGTTTTTCCTCCCACGATTCTGGGGTTTTCTTCTCCGAACATTTGGGTTTCCCCGGCGAGATTTCCGAGCTAGCTTGCTCGAGTTTCAGCATTTTTTTCGCTGTTCCCAGATCGAACCGTATCTGGGTCTCTTCTCTTTTTAATCTCTGATTCTCTGAGCTCCGTAGCCAGAAACACTGTGTTTTGGGGGGTTTTCTGGGTTGTTGTCTCTGTCTTCGGCTCTCCGGTGGGTTTGGGTTTGGTCTAGCTTCAACTGGGTTGCTGTGGATTTGGGTTCTTATGGGTTTGTGGAGTATTTGAGCTTCTGTACGGAAAAATGAAGACGGTGCTCTTGAAAACGCTGTTCTTATGGGTTCTGGTTCTGGCGCCGGTTCCGGCGAGATCTCTGAACCCGTCCTTCAACGACGACGTTTTGGGGCTGATCGTGTTCAAGGCCGATATCGAGGACCCAGATGGGAAGCTGAGTTCCTGGGACGAAGACGACGACAGTCCCTGCAACAACTGGGCTGGGGTCACCTGTAACCCTAGATCCAACAGGGTCTCCGAGCTCGATCTCGACGGCCTCTCTCTCTCCGGCAGGATCGGTCGTGGCTTGTTCCAGCTACAGTTCCTCAGGAAGCTCTCGCTCGCCAGGAACAATCTCTCCGGAACGATAAGCCCCAATTTCGCTCGCCTCGAGAGCTTGAGGGTCGTCGATTTGAGCGAGAATGGGTTGTCTGGAGATTTGCCTGACGATTTCTTTCGACAATGTGGGTCTCTGAGAGCGATTTCTCTGGCGAGGAACAGGTTTTCTGGGAAAATTCCGGGTAGCTTGAGCTCGTGTGGCTCACTTGCTGCTGTGAATCTCTCTTCAAATGTGTTCTCAGGTTTTGTGCCTTCTGGGTTTTGGTCACTGAGTGTTCTTAGATTGCTTGATTTGTCTGATAATTCTTTGGAAGGTGAGATTCCTGAGGAGGTTGGGGGTTTGAAGAATCTGAGAACAATTAGCTTGCAGAAGAACAAATTTTCCGGGAAAGTCCCAGATGGGATTGGGAGCTGTTTGCTCTTGAGGTCAGTTGATCTAAGCGAAAATTCGCTTTCTGGGTATTTACCAGAGACAATGAGAAGGCTCACCATGTGTAGCTACCTCAATCTGCACCGGAACTCGATCTCCGGTGAGGTTCCGGATTGGATTGGGGAGATGAAGAATGTGGAGTCTCTGGATGTTTCGGGCAATGCATTCTCCGGCCAGGTTCCTGCGACGATCGGGAACGTTCAGTCACTGAAACTATTGAATTTCTCGGCGAATAGCTTCACCGGGAGTTTGCCTGATTCTCTGAGTAGCTGTGCTGGTCTCGTTTCTCTTGACTTTAGTCATAATCACTTGACGGGCGATCTCCCTGCTTGGATCTTCCAATCGGGTCCTCAGAATGTTATGTTGTCAGGAAGTAAACCTCATAGAAGGCTTGTTGGTTCATCGAGTGTGAGCAGGCTCGAGCATCTGCAAGTCTTGGATTTGTCACATAATGCATTTACTGGTGAGCTGTGATTTGAAAAACTTGTGATTTTGATTATTCAGTAGCTTGCAGTTTATTTTAATCGTTATCACAATTCTCTTGCAGGTACTATACCTTCGAGTATTGGAGATATGAAGGAGTTGGATGTTCTTGATTTGGGTGGCAATAGGCTACATGGGAACATTCCTGTTGAAATTGGAGGAGCCAGCTCCTTAAGGGAACTCAGGCTAGAGGGTAATTTTCTCGGAGGGAAAATCCCAACTTCTATCGAGAACTGCTCTATGCTAACCACATTGTAAGTTTTTTCCTTTCTCTAACTTTGTGTATCAATGTCTTTTAATATTGATCAACATCTTCATGAAAACTGTTTCACATATATATATATATATATATATATATATATATATATATATTTATTGACAACCTCATTGGTCATTCCCATTTTTCTTACCTTAGGGTTGTGTTAGTTGTTGGTATATGTAATTTGATTGATGCTGAAACTATAGGCACTGCATTGTGAGTTGACGGATGCTGATTTCAGCAGGCCATTTGCCTTTTTGTGGTAGTAAACAGAAGAAAAAAGCTTAAACTGTTCAAAATTACATAACAATTTACTTTTCCGAGAGGCCTGAGGGAGATTTGAATTTCACGTTCTTTTCTATTAATTATTGACAAACATATTAGGTTTCAGATATTTGTCTTTATATAGTAACTAGTGATCCAGATTGACAACTTCATTGGCCCGTTTCCGATTTTTACTTAGTGGTTCTGTTGTAGATGTATATGTTATTTTGACTGATGCTGAAACTTTAGAAACTGCATTGTGAGTTGATGGATTCTGGTTTTAGCTGTAGAAGAAATGTGCTGAAATTGTTCATAATTTCTTAACTATTCAAGTCATCCGAAGAATATTTAAATTTCACGTTCTTTTTATTAATTTTTGACAAACATATGAAGTTTCAAATATTATCCTTACATGTTTGTCAAACTCAATTGCTCTAGTTTTTATCATTCTAACAAGTTTATTTGTTTTTGTTCATGTTCCTCGATTGTGTCGGAACTATACAGGATTCTCTCACAGAACAACCTAACTGGCCCTATACCAGCTTCAATCGGAAAGCTTTCTGGTTTGCAAAACGTTGATTTGTCTTCAAACAGCCTCTCCGGAACGCTTCCCAGGCAGTTGGCTAATCTTCCTCACCTCACATCCTTCAACATCTCCCACAACCACCTTCAAGGTGAGCTACCGGCAGGTGGCTTTTTCAATACCATCTCTCCTTTCTCTGTCTCGGGAAACCCGGGTCTCTGTGGCGCTGCAGTCAAGAACTCTTGCCCCACTTTCATGCCCAAGCCCATCGTCCTGAACCCCGACTCGACCCCCGACTCTGGCGATGGAGAGCTACCCACAAACTTTGCTCACAAACGGATCATCCTCAGCATCTCCGCTCTCGTTGCCATTGGCGCCGCGGCTCTCATTGTCGTTGGCGTCATTGCCATCACTGTCCTCAACCTCCGAGTCAGGTCTTCCACATCGAGATCTGCAGTGGGGCTCATGTTATCGGCCGGGGATGACTTCAGCCGCTCTGCGACGACAGACGCAATGTCCGGCAAGCTCGTGATGTTCTCGGGCGAGCCCGACTTCAGCACCAGCGCCCACGCTCTCCTCAACAAGGATTGTGAACTTGGGCGGGGTGGGTTTGGGGCGGTGTACCGAACAGTCCTCCGCGACGGACGGGCGGTAGCTATCAAGAAGCTCACAGTCTCGAGCCTCGTCAAGTCACAAGAAGATTTCGAGAGAGAAGTCAAGAAACTCGGGAGGATCCGTCACGACAACCTTGTGGTCCTCGAAGGTTACTACTGGACTCCGTCGCTACAGCTCCTCATCTACGAGTTCGTCTCAGGAGGGAGCTTGTACAAGCACCTCCATGAGGGGCTAGGCGGGAACACCCTCTCGTGGAACGAGAGGTTCACCATCATCCTCGGGGCAGCGAAGAGCCTAGCTCACCTACACAGGTCAAACACGATCCACTACAACATAAAGTCGAGCAACATCCTAATCGACGGAGCGGGCGAGCCCAAGGTTGCCGACTACGGCCTGGCGAGGCTCCTCCCAATGCTGGACCGGTATGTCTTGAGCAGCAAGGTGCAGAGCGCACTAGGGTACATGGCGCCTGAGTTCGCCTGCAAGACGGTGAAGATAACGGAGAAGTGCGACGTGTACGGGTTCGGAGTCCTCATCCTCGAGGTGGTGACGGGGAGGAGGCCAGTGGAGTACATGGAGGACGACGTGGTGGTTCTGTGCGACATGGTCAGGGAGGCGCTCGAGGAAGGGAGGGTCGAGGAGTGCGTGGACTCGAAGCTGCAGGGGAAGTTCCCGGGGGAGGAGGCAATCCCTGTGATGAAGCTAGGGCTGATCTGCACGTCTCAGGTTCCGTCAAACAGGCCGGAGATGGGGGAGGTTGTGAACATACTGGAAATGATCAGGTGCCCCTCGGAAGGGCAAGAGGAGGATTCAGGTTGAATCCGGTGAGTTGTGAAGGTAAGAAGGAGCTCGGAAATGGGTTTTCCGGCGAAAATGAATCCGGTTTCACGTTGATTTTGTCAGGGGAAGGAATGTTTAGGTATTGTTGTTGTTGTTGTAGTAGTAGTATTGTTTGTGTCATGTCTGTTGTTTACATGTGATGTTTGGTTGTAAGTTTCTTCTCCAGTTGTTGCTGATTTTAGGTCTCTGCCGGATTCGTTTTCACCGGGTTCCATTTTGGGGACCTTATTGGATACTTTCGTTTTTCATGATATTTTCTTGTAGTGAATGAAATGTCAAAAATGACTTGGACATGTCTGGTTCTTTAAGATGAGTTTTATCTCTTTCTGAATTCTGCATTTGATTTTTGATGTGTTTCTTGGAGGGAAGTGTGAGATTCTGGAGATTTTTTTATTGGGTTTACTGGTTTATGCTCAAATTGTGAAATTAGTACCAACTTTGAAAGAAAATAATCTAAAGTGGAGAGTAGAATATAATGGGAAGGAATTAGAAGTCTACAAGGAAAAATGTGCAAGACCTTTATGGTTTCAAGGTCAGATCTTGAAGATGTCAATGTTGAAAAGGAATGGGAAAATAATAATAGAATATAACAAAAGCAGTGTGATGTTGGAACAGAAGCATCTCTAATACCCATGTCCCAAAAAATGCTTTCCTAGTTAAATGCTCCTTGTATAGAAAATATATGTTTGGTTGAGAGATTATTTAGATCTAGGTGGTAATTGGGCAGGATGAGACGAATGAACTTAGTGATCTTTTTTTTTATTCAGTTAAGTTTGGAAATACTAAACATTTTATGTGTTTGAAGTATTTTCGATCTGTTTATTATGACAACAAAACGGTTTTAGAACAAACCAATTATCTTCCAATTATCTGTGTAATAGATTGATATCTAATATAAATTTATCATATAAATTTATGATCTCATAAATCAAAATGGAATAACCCGTTTGAGGCGTAATGATCAACCGTATGTAATGCATTTTATGTCTCATGGGGAATTGGGGTGGAAGAAATGACAAGAAAAAGATTCCCAACGATCCAAAACCCTAAAGAGGAAGTAAGGGTAGAAAAATGCTAAAAGATAGCAATTTTTGAAAAAAATTGTGGGACTGATTATTCGGGTAGTTTTGATTTTTAAAATGCCACAGTTATTTTGAAATGCCATAATTACACGAATATAATTCATTTATAGTATTTTATTTCGATGATTTCTACCATCTTACTTACATGGGTTGCTCAGGTGCAATCCTACTCTTTTTTCTGTAAAGCAATTCCTTTGAGAAGTATCTAAACATATAAATTTGCTAATGTTAAAACCAATGAGTTGTCACAATACACCAAAGCCACAAGTTAGAGCTTAGGAAACCCTAATTCTTTTGGCTTGTCAACCACCACATGGGTTTTTTTATTAAATAAAGTTCACATTCTTTTTAGATTTGTAGCACCCATGTCTCTGATGTTGTTGACCATAGGTTCATAGCATAATTGATGTCTCATTCATAGAGGAATTGCATAGAGCCAAACAAGAAATAAGCCAACTTCTTGATAAAAGCTGTAATCACATTGTTCATAGGAAGAGAAGACACTAGCAAAAGACAAGAGTAGAAAGCTTTTTGTGGAGAGAGAGAAAGTGTGTTGCATAAACAACTATATTAAACATAAAAGAATGTCTTTTGTTTTGGGCCCTTTTCCATGCTTATTTGAGGGACAAAATTATGGTTAATCTCATGTTTTCAGAATTGGGCAAATCTGATAAGGACCTCAAAGGCCCATTAGGGCTTACCAAGTTAGTCGAATCAGTGTTCGAATTCTGGTGGATCACTTGCTATGAACTCTTTCATTTTTACTAAGTGGGTGTGAATTTTTCCAAAAATAATGAAAATGTCATTGAAATAAAAAAAATTTCTTAAAATTAATATTAAAAATATTTTAGTTCGTCGGGTTTTTATTCTCTCGCACGCTATTGATGTCTTTTCGTGATGCTTCAGATCTAGACGAGTTAGAAATAAAGAGAAAAACATGCGAGCTCAAGTTGAAAAACACTATTTTCTATTTTGATTTTTCAAAATTTTAATCTAAGAATATTTTTCGTAATTTTTTTGATAAATGTACACATTTTGTAAATAAAAAATTTACATCCGCTTTTTACAAAATTGAGAAACTTCATGGCAACCTTTTGCAATTTTCCCTAGATATTTTTTGCATTATTTACTACAGAAAAAGAAGATGATAGCGCTCTAAAAATTTCAATTTTAGTCTCTAGTTAATATTTGTTAAATCTAGCATTTTATAAAATATAAATATATTTACTTGTTTAGATAATAAATTTGAGTCTACCTATTAGGCTGAGTTGATAAGTGAATCGGGTTTTAACAATCTTTAATTGGTCCAATTAGTTCTCGTTTAGTTCCCGGAGTCCCTATCCGCTCCACTCAACTATTTTTTTCACACTACAGAGAATCAACTATATAATTATAAACCCAATTACAGGCACATTTCAGGCCTTCAAAGGCAGGCTTAATTGACTTTCAAAGAGACTCGATCACCTAAACTATTAAGTCAACAAAGATCATCACATCAAATGGAGAAAGATGCACAATTCAAGAAAAAGAACAATAGTTCAGTATTATACCATAAAAGGGTTTGAATATGTTTGTACAGACCAAAATTGTATCAGTAAATCCAATTCTTAACTAACAAACAAACCCTGTTTTCTTTTAGACCAAAACTGTATATATATCATTATCAACCCTATCACCCAAACCCTAAACATTAGCAATTTATAAATCATCAAAGATCAAACAATGTACACTAACTTCTGTCTCCTATGAGGCAACATTTTAATTTTACCTCATTCGACGCTCTAACTGTCCCAATCGTTGTCCCAACCATTTCTATCTGACGGGCTCGATGAGAGGCTTTCTGCTGATAGATTTCCATTTCCATTTCCTGTTTCATGTTCGTTTGGTGATTTCACTGCCTTCTTCTCATCCCAGTCATCATCCCATCCTTCATCCCAATCCGATGCTTCTTCCACGTCATTAGCTGAAAGAGTTTCTGGCTGACCCATTTCGAGCTCTTGGTATGGGATTCCATCGCCCTGGCGTGCCCTCCTCAGCTTGCAGCAACCAAATGTGGCTCCGATGATCAGAGCTACCGAGAACATAAAGTAGGCTCCGTGGATTGGGGTGAGATGGAGCTGCTGAAAGAAGTTGCCTCCTGAAGTTGGCGCTCCCAAGCGACACTCTCCATTTCCAGCGTTTAACTCCATCAATGGACTTTCTCCAACATTTGTAGAGATAATGATCTGAAATGAAAAAAAAATTACATTATTAAATGAGGTTTGGACAGTCTTTATAAGTTTTGACAATCCAAAGGCTTTTTCTTGCATTTATCTATGCAAAGGAAGAGTTTGGAAAAAAAACAGACAACAAATTACAGAAACATAACCTTTTTGGAATCGTGTTTTGGTATTTGTATTTCTTGGTAACCATCTTTGACGTGTGAGATCGTGACATTGACTTTTAGAGGGATGTCTCCGTCATTCTGAACAAGAAGATATAACGCCTTCGGAGCTTCACAAAGAAGAAACCAAAATTACTTAGAATGTTCAGATAATCTTAGCCATAACACTCAAACTATATATATGTAGAATCCACACACATGAACTAAATACTGACATCCTAGTTCTCATCATAATATTCTTGATCTTAAAATGAACTAAGAGATTTTGTTATTTAAGCTTTTCTACTGAATCTGAGTATTTGCATATGTTTAGCAAAAAAAATATGACTCAAAATACAACATTCTTTTGTTTTAAAATTTCAACTAAGACACCGTTGCCGGGGATCAAACCCGGGTCACCTGCGTGACAGGCAGGAATACTTACCACTATACTACAACGACCTGATTCAAAGAAGAAAAGGTTAAGTCAATAACTTTCTTCTTTTCCATCATTAGGCATTTCTACTCAGCACAAGAACACGAATGAAAGAGGAATTAATACGCCTAGAAAATAATTAATGACGATTGTGACTCTTCTCTTTCCCGGCAAACAATGTTGTTGCTGAAGAGTCTATGCACATGAACTAAATACTGACATTCAAGTTCTCATCATGATATTCTCGATCTTGAAAAGAACTAGGAGAATTTGTGATTAAGCTTTTTTACTGAATCTGAATTGTCTATTTGCATGTGTTTAGCTATTTGTGATTTCAGTGAAAGATAACAAACATTAATGGAAATGTAAATAGCTAGAATGACAGAAAACTCGATACCAAATTCTTTTATTTCAACTAAGCAGGCGGGATTTTGTTAAGAAGAACAAAATGCATTTGGTAAGATGGAAATTGATGAATAAAGGTCCAAATGGCTCGAGAGATTCTCCCAATCTATTAATCAACACCGTTGCCGGGGATCGAACCCGGGTCACCTGCGTGACAGGCAAGAATACTTACCACTATACTACAACGACCTGGTGGAAAGAAGAAAAGGTTAAAAGTTGATAACTTTCTTCTTTTCCATCATTGGCCAAAAATACGCCGTTGCCGGGGATCGAACCCGGGTCACAGGCAGGAATACTTACCACTATACTACAACGACCCAGTTGATAGAAGAATAGGGTTAAGCCAGTAGCTTTCTTCTTTCCATCATTGTGCATTTCTACTCAGCACAAGGACGGACCCAACTCAAAGGGGTATTAATAAGCCTAGAAAATAATAAACGATGATGGTGATTCTTCTCTTCCCCTCTGAACCTAACGACAATAATTATTTCGTTTACAGAAATAGAGCCACTGCACAAGTATATATTTCTCCGACACAGTATTCTTAGTTTCATGTTAGGTAGCACTCTAAGCATGTCTGTCCAGTAAGGTAATAGCAAAATATGCCAGAACTACGCTTGATATCTATGTTTACACATAAGTTCATAACACAAGTTGGCCAGAATATAGAAGTTTAATCTTTTGACGTTAAATAGGCTAACAAATGCAAAAGCATAAGTTTTGCAAGAAATTAAAAACTAAGAAGCAAAATTGCATAACCCAAAGAAACGTGAAATGCTAAGTAGCAAAATTTCTAAACACTCAAAACCTCGTTTTCAAGTAAACTCATCAGTAAATGGTTCACTCCATTTGAAGTAAACGTTTCTCTCAGTCACTGATCCCCAAACAAATTACAAAAACATTCATGTATCAATGAATCTCAAAATGCTCCATAATTGGCATGACAGCACCAGCAGCAAGAACCAATGTTTAGTTTGCACAGAATCTTTTGAATTTGAACCACAACCAAACTAACAGCAAATATACTTAGAATCAAAATCTACTTAAACTTCAAACGTTATTTTCAATCATTCATTTATCAGCTTGTTTTTTGCATTTATGAACTAACCCTCACAAACCTTCCATAACTGAAGAACAAGCATGAAGAATGAAATTTACCAGTCAACGACGGCTTAAGGCAAGCGGTCATAGCCCCGAGGTCACTGCACCGAAGCGACGCCCCCAAACACCTCTCCACGGCGGCGCCACCAGATGGATCCGTCGCCGGCGCCGGAGAAACCTTAGGCGGTGTTACGGAACTCTGACTAGGACTAGGCGAAGGAGAAACCTACAAGCACCAAAACCCATAACCCATAATCAAAAAAAGCAAACCCGAGCCTGAGATATAGATAAATATACAGATACAGAAAAATAAACCCACCTTCGGCTCCAAAGGTTCGAGCTTTGGCTTGTGTTCAGCTAGTTTTCGAGGTTTTTGGAGCAGAGACGCATCGGAAACAGACCAAAGACCGAGAATCGCGATGAAGAGAAACCCAGAAAGAATCTGATGCCTGTTCATCGCCAAAAGCTTCAGATTCTCATCACGAATCGATGCAATTTCGTAATATCAATAGATTGAGGTCAAAAATCAGACAAAGTCAACGGTAGTGCGACAAAGATATGGTGAATCTTCCTCGTAACCTCCGACCCATTAATCTATGTTTCCTGTTCTATTGGAAATTGGTTAAGGAAGATTCAAAATCGTCGTCTCTGTCTCAAAGTTGCAATTTTGGTTCTCAAGTGTCAACGAAAGCGAGCTGAGTGTATAAAAGGAAATGAAACGGTGTCGTTTTGGGTTTTTAGACGTTACGCTCTCTCTGACACTAAAACGACATCGTTTAACTCTCGCCGTCTCTTTCATCACTGTCCATTTTGCTTCTCGCTGCTCAGATTTTAGTATTTTACAGTAACCACTCTCTTCACTCCATAAATCGACAGTTTCGTTCATCAATCTGGTGGATTCGTGTCTCCAAACCCTAATTCGACCCTGCTCGAGAGCGAAGCACATCTCAATTTCCCCAATTTTCTGGGAGATGGTGGGTTTTTCGATTTAGGGTTCCAGGAGATGTCGTCGTCCGAAGAGATCGGGATGGTTCCTTCCCAGAGGCTCGAGAACGGGCTCAACTCTCAGCTGGTGTTCCAGGACGAGACCTTGCGGTTCAACCCGCAGCGCCGCGTCGGCGATCCCGGCCCCAAGACCCGAGAGCTCACCGGCTTCATCGACGAGAAGATGTTCTCTTCCCCCGATCGCGACCGGTTCTTCTCCTCCCACGGCTCCGAGCTCCGGCGGTCCGTGTACGGCGGAGAGCCGCCGGAGCGGCGGGATTGGAACGGGAATGGCGGAGGAGGAGGCGGCAGCACCTCCACGCCCAGCGGCGACGGGTCGGAGGAAGATGATGATGAAGATGATGATGACGACGATGAAGGTAATGGTGAAGTGGAAGGGCTTGTTTGTGGAGACGATGCGAACAAGAGCCATACCAATATTAACAATAATAGTAGCGGTAGTGTGCATAGTGTTTTGATTGGTGATAAGATTGGAAATGGGAAGATCAAACACCAATCTTGTTTTGGTAAGGGGTGGTTTTAGTTGTGGAATCTTTGTTCAATTTCCAATTTTGGGACTTGGGTTTGTGACTTTTTGGTGTTCTGGTTGCAGGGTCGAACAGGGAGGTGTTGGGGAAAGATGGGAGTTTGGGTCCGCCCATGAGTGTTATGAGAGTGAGCTCGAGTGAGAATCATCATCAAGGTCAAGCACGAGTTGGCAATTTTCAGAATGTGGTTACCATTGCGGAGCCAGAGAGTGAAATGTACTATTCACAGTATCTGCATAGCACGGAGGGGTCTGCTCATGTGCAGAAAGATTTGGCTGTTGATAATGGCTGTGGGTTTAGTGGAAGGAAGGATATATCCTTGTCCAGTGAGTCCGGAGAGTCACTTAGGGCGATTCTCTCTGATCCAGTAACGTAAGTCTATCTTGATGATATGCTTATCAACTGTTACAATTTGTGTCATTTGCTGCTTTTGTCAGTTGGCATGTTTAATTGGATTAGTGGTTGAGCAATGCTTAGCTTAACATTAAGGGTTTCTGGTAGGTGCTAGCAGTAGTAGTTCTTCAATTATTTGTGTTGGACTTGGTGTTGTAAGTCTATTCGTGTTGGTGCCATAAACACTACTTCTCTCATGCAGGGGAGCTCTTATGGATGATGCAATGATATTGCATTGCGGTCATTCCTTCGGTAGTGCTGGATTACAACACGTGTTGAGGATGGTTAGTTCTCTGCATAAGTATTTGTCTATCAATATGAGTATTTCAACTGTTGGTTAGAATAGGATTGCTTATAACTAAAAAAAAGCTGTGAAAGGGTAGATCACACTGTAATGTCGAATATTATCGATGCAGGGCACTGCACATGCATGCTCCTCTAGATATATAGATATCTTGTTATCGGATCATTTGATTGCCAAAATGTACTGTATGCTTTTGTACACTACATTCTTGGAGTATGGTGAATAGATGTGTGTAAGTCCGCGTTTGTGTAAGTGTTTGGGAATGAGAATAAGAATTGGCAAATGTTGATTTCCATTACAATTTGTGTAATTTAGCTTCATTTTGATACCTGTCCCATTGCCTAACCCTCACATAAGCATATGTTGATTTCCATTTTTAAAATGGGAATGGAAATAGGTATGAGAATGAACATAGCGATCACAAAACTTCGCACCTCTCCTTGAACAACAAAAAAACTATCCAAACACAACTGATGTGTTTTAATTATGTCCATGAATGATGCATTTGACTATCAAACAAAATTATTGCTTCTATTCTTTCTTGTCTGTTTTCTGCGCCCAAGTACTACGATATTAGGTAATATATTCCTAGCCATTTTTTTCGTTTTGACCGGGAGGATTCAAAATGTTTCATTGGTGTAATGGGTGCTCCAATTTCCCCATAACTAGATATAATTGGTATACTATGACTAGTTAACGAACTAAAATGGAAATGGGACTCTTATTTTGGCATGTACATTTTAAGAAAGCGGGTTGCTTATCTTGGCATGTACATTTAAGAAAGCGGGTTGCTTATCTTGGGACGGGGGAGTAATAAATACAAACAACCTGATTGAAAAATATTAACTTCATTTTGTGCAATGCCTTTTCAGAAAGCTTGCTTCACTTGTTCGCAGCCCATTTCAGATGATTCAGTTTCTCCTAATCTATGTAAGTGAAAATTCTGCTGATGTATAACCAGGTCATTATCCTCTTCATTATTTGCAACTTGATATTGTATTGTTTCTACCATGCTATATTATGAGTGCAATCCCTCAACGATCCTGTGGTTCCATGCAAAAGGAGAGGAAAATGTTAAAATATTCAAGACAGCAACAATTATGTCAAAAGTTTCAAACAAACAAAAAAATCCTGTTTTCCCTCCGTTTGCTGACACCTGCTTAAGAATCACCTTAGCTTTGTTTATCATACATAAGGGTTTGATTCTGTTATGTCATCACAAGATATAACAACAGTGTTACATTAGTCGCTTTAAACTCTCTTATTTTTTTTCTTTTTTATTAATGCATACAGCTCTACGGTCTGCTGTACATGCATTTCGTCGTGAAGAAGAGTTACAGTTCTACCGCTCATCCAAAAGAAGAAGGGAGAGATTTGATCAGGTCTTTCATTTACATGCTTCATTTATGCACATTATTTTCTGCACGACATTTGTTATGGTTGTTGAACCTATCCAGTTGATCTTTTATTTAACAGTTGTTTTCTTTCATGTAGGATAAGGGTGCTTATGGTGATTCAGGCTTAGTGGATCCTCCCAGGAGTAGAGGCGTACAATTTCCTTTCTCCGTGACAGATCGTGTTGTTATTAAGGTTTTCTCATCATTCGACGTTAAATATAAACTTAGAGTATCATTACTTTATACTAATTATTGGAGAGAATGAATCAGGGAAACAAGAGGACGCCTCAGCGTTTTGTTGGACGAGAGGCCATTGTAACAACACAGTGCTTGAACGGATGGTTAGTCATTTTCCTTCTACCATTGTTTCTCTGCTTGTGACAAGGTTTTAGTTCTGCATTTATTATACATTCTAACAAAGTAGTTAGACAGTTCCTTATGTCAGTTGTAGATTTTGTAAAATTGCATGTTAGTAGTCATTGTTTTTATATACACAAAAAAGATTCAGACTATATCTTGTAGAACAATTTCTTACACAAACACAGTAGAAAGAAGGGTAGCTTTTCAAGCTGGCCGGAGTAATTTGCAGTGAAACATATGCAGAAAATACTTAATTTCATTTTATTGAGCTTTGTGGATAAAATCGTTCACTTTTGGTTCATCTGGAAACATGCATAGTGTATACTGTCAATGAGATGTAAAAGAACTGTCATAATACAGAAAATATGCAAACTACCTGCATAGACATCACCTAATTGGATGGATCTGTTTTTTTTCTTTTGTATTTCTTGAAATCCCGTGTATATTTTGCAAACCAACTAAGCTTGTAACTGCACTGGTGGCAAAACTTAATTGCAGGTATGTGGTGAAGACGTTAGACAATGCAGAGAGTGTGAAGTTGCAGTATCGGTCACTTGCAAAGGTTTGCGATGATCCGTCCTTAAAACCGATATCGAGCAAGATGGCACCAAATTGGCTGTAGACATTATGAAGCAAAATGAGATTTGCTGTCAAAGAGAGTCTGCACTGTGAGCTTAACAATCTTCAATGAAGCTCCTTGTTCGTAATCTTACTGTTGTACTTATTTGACAAAAAAGAAGAGAACATAGTGACATTCACAAATGCTTGTAAATAATAGAGAAACCCTTTTACATGTGATCCATGAACTGCGGATGTGATTTGACATAAACTTGTGTGTAATCATTTTTTTTCTAACTGTTGGAATGAGATTTCAGGGTTTTGTGTCTTTTCTTCAGTGTAATCATGTCGGCTTCAAGTAAGTTTGCCTCTTTATAAGATGATAGTGTGATGGACTGGAGGTGGGATGGCAAAACAATCCACATCTAATGGATGTTTGTGTACCCGATTGTTATGCCTCCGCGTACGATCTAGTTATGGGTCTAGACACCCTAAAACTTTTCCTAAAACCAATAGTAGACTCGTTCTTAACAATGATAGAGTCTACTCCTTAAGCTGATTTATGAAAATATAAGATTATATTTTATTGTCAGAATGCCTATTTATAGGCTACATTATGTATGCCCTAGAGTATATTATTACTATTTAAAATATGTAACGAGTATATTATTACTATTTAAAATATGTAACATTAAATAAGAAAACGTGCAACTAGAAAGTACTGAATTAAGAAAACATTTATTTAGGAAATACTATTTTCCCTCTTTATCTAGGTGTCACTGATCCAATCAGAATGAATATATTCGAAAGCGAACCGATACTCGATCCAATCGAAATTAATATTCTCAGGTATTTATCGGATATGCAATTATAATATAATAATAATTTAATAAAAAGGAAAATGTACTATTGAGATTTGATTTGTGGGGCATGTTTGAAAATTTTGTTGGTTTATAACTTTCTACCATGTTTGTAAATTGTATTATGAGATTTATTATCTATTGGTACTTGAAATATAAACTTTTTTTTACTGAGAAGCGTGAATTGTAAATTTTATTATCTTTTGAAGCGTGAATTGTAAACTTTATTATATTTGATAACTTGAATTAAAATTTATATTACATTTCATAAGTTTAAGCAAGACTTTATCATGTTTTTGTATTTATTTGTACTTTAATTTATTTTTTTATTTAACATATAAATTATCTATATTCACCGGGTAGTATTGAATAGCCAATAAATAAATAGATAATTGAGCGGATATGAATACCCGCCTCAAGTGAGCGGATAAAGTAAGGATATGGTTATACCCGCTCCATAGTCGATCAATTACCTAGTGAATTTAATGATATCATTTCCTATTTGTCAAATTGAAGATATGAACTCTGAGTCGAGAATCTCCGTCTTTAATCTTTGGAATTTGTTTATTAAGTGTTATAAGGATATAATTCATTTCTTAAGAAAGCTAATAAAATAAGTCGTCAATGGGGGCGATTTGGTTGATAAATCCATATTAGTTTCCATTATAAAATCACAATTTATTATTTGAATGTATAACTTATGATTTAACCAGGTTTAAATTTGATCACTTCTTGTCATAATTATATTCAATATTCAACAAGCTAAATTCACCTTATGTGTTTGTCCTTTGGAGTCATATAAAAGTAGAGGAAATCGTGGAAAATTTTCCACCGTCAATATCAAATTATATTAAATTTAACTCTTTTATTTTATATGAGGTCATGAATATAACAACCTTTTCGATGACTATTGAACTATGCAATATTCATATTTTAAACATAAATATGAACCGGTGACTGATCCAAGAGGGCAGAGGTATACAAATTGAGTTGACTAATTAAGAATGTAATAATTTTATAAACAAAATTGTCTTTAAAAATTACAAGCGCAGATAAATCGAATAAAACTTAAATTTGTTAGAGCTTGACCCGGTTGAGAAAGAACGATTCTACTCAAACTCCAACTTGGAATAAGTTATTTAAGGAATTCAACTTAAATGCGGTTTGACTTGAATTTTTTTTATGCTCGAACTTGGATCAAATTCAAAAGAGCTTATATATAATATTATTTGCTTAAAAATTATAATTTTTATAGTTGAACTAATAAGTTATATTAAGTATCAGGTGGGAAGAATATATGAGTAGTTAAGGATTGAAGTCGATCTATTAAATTATATACCATCTCCAAAGGGACACTCCAACAACGATTTAACATCACACAATTTGTATGACTTTTACCAAATATTTAAATACCGGGGCAGAGATATTATTTTATCAAATTAGTTTGAATTTGTCACTCATGCAATTACAATGAAAATGATGAAAATATTTAAAGAAAAGCGTTCATACGGTTTTTTTAAGTGTGGTGCGTTTGTGAGGAGTTTTATCCGCTTTTTCAAAATACTTTATAAATTTCATAATAGAAAAATGTGAGATGTAATTTTACTTTTATAAATTAATCAGTTATAAAATACTATTGTTGAGCACATATATAAAGGTTCAAGAAAATATGGGTATTATTTTATTTAAGGGGTAATTCCAATTTACTAAAGTGTACTACGTGAGATTTTTATTTTTGAAGGTGTATATATTTTTGACATCAGTGAATTTTGTTTTTGTTTCACCACTCATAACATCGATAGTTTTGTTTAAAAATATTTATAATGTCATTAACATCAAAAAAAAATAAAACTCAATTAAATAAATAAATATTATTTTTAACTTTTCTTTAAAAAATTTATGAAATAATTAATAAAAACTGATATTATTATTACACGCCAACGTAATTAAATGAAATTACTCATTCATTTAATACACGCCAACTTAAGTCTTTAAAAGGATGCCTTGGTGGTTGAGTATCATACTTGAATTATGGTCAACAAACAATATAAAGTTTCCAATATGTAACTATCCATCAAAGTTTTATAATTATCTTATCCCACACAAATCTTTTTCATGTAACTATTTAATATCATTATGAATATTATAAATGTTTTCATTTTGTACGGTGTAATATATAAGTTTAACGGGTAATTTCAGTTTATTACGATGCATTACGTAAGCTTTTCATTTCGTGCGGTGTATTATTTTCTTATCAATTTACGATGGTAAATTTTGTTTTTATTTCAACATCCATGATAGCGTTAGTTTTGTGTAAAAATGTCTATGATGTCATTAACAATAAATTAAATAAAACTTAATTAAATAATTAAAGATACCTATTATTTTTTAACTTTTGTTTAGAAATATTCTTTTATAAAATAAATAATAAAAAAGATTTTAATCTTTATTATCTTTTAAAATTTTAAATGTTAAAATGAAAATATCATTGTGTAAAAGTCGTTTTCTATTTCGAATATAATTTTATATTAGAAAACTGTTCTTTATAAAATTAATTTAAAAACCATTTATTATTATTCATTTAATAAAACAGTATATTTTCATAAAAGTTAAAAAATATATTTTTAGCTTTTATTTAATAGAAGAGGTATTTTTATATTTAATAAAAATTACAGGTCAAACATTTTCTTTCGTCTAGTGAAATGATGTAGGGTTAAATGGTACAAGAAAATTATTCGTGGTGAAATAAAACAAAAAAAATATACAACATAGCAAATTGACAAACTCGTGTAGTTTAGTACATCGTTGTGAAATAGAATTACTCATTTATTTAATACATGTCGACCTAAATATTTAAAATGATATATTAGCGGTTGAGTAATATATACTTGAATTATAGTTAACTAACAATACAAGTAAGGTACTTCAGTTAAAGTTTTATTATTACATTATCCCACACAGATCGTTTCTTCGTAACTATTTAATATTATTATAAAAATTTAATTATATTAGAGCGAAAGGTCGAAACCGTTTTAAATTTGATAAATGCTTTACTTGTGAACAAGTGCATGTGATGCAATATTCAAAAAACTTAATGTTTTATAAATAAGATTTGAAAAAACAAAGAATACCGTTTTATTTTATCTTTCTAAATTATTTAAATAGCCGCCAAAACGCTGACATGGAATAACGTTTTTGTCGTCGCAATGGAAACTTCGGTCGGCGCGTGTCCGCTTCAGCTCTGCATGCAATTCTTGCATGCCGGCACGTGCCACGTCTGCTACGAATCCATGCAACACGCGAACACTTCCACGTCACACAATCTCGCCAGCTAATCAAGATCAACGGCCCACATTAAAACACACCAATTCCATTTCACGCCTCCGGTAAACGCAAGTCCACGCATACAGAGAACGCCCTCTCGTGCCCTCCACGTGGACGCAACGAACACCAACCCCAACAAGCAGAGTTTCTATCCCCTACGGTCTCCCCCATATGCTAACAAATCTGGTCCGTTCAAACCCCGTACCCAAATTGATACGATTAGTTTAGCGGAGATAAGAGCGATTGTACAGGATTCGGGTATATCCGAGATGCAGAGGATCGCAGCTTGAAATGCGAGTGGCGTGGGAGCTTCATCTTGAGAATCTGTTTCACGTTGTGATGATAATTCATAATTGTCGTTTATATAAAGAGAGACATTTTGTGGAATTTGATGACTCCATTTCTGTTTCTCGTGTGAATCGGAACGGAATCAACACTTACCGTCCGATCTCGCCCACCGTGAATCGGGTCAATCGATCTCGACCCTCCAAATTCCACACCCCCCCCCAATTTCTGCATCTCGTCGGAGAAAGAGAAACCACCGCCGTGTCTCTCGCCGGCTCCGATTCAATTCTTCTTCGCTTTCGCTGTGGCGGTGAGTCCGATTTTCCGAATTTTCGAGAATTGAGAATCGAGATGGAGTGTATCGGAATTCGATGCGGAGGAGATCTGAGCCGTTCGCTTGATCGGGCCGTCCTCGCCGGAATCGTCGAGCGTCGGGTCCGTCGCTCCGTGAAGATCCCCAGTCGGTTCCGGTCGATCTCGGCGTCCATGGCCGGGACGGCGAGCGTTCCTCTCCGGAGGAACCTGGAATTGGAGCTCCACGGCGGCGGATCGGGCGGCGAGGAGCGCGAGTCTGGGGTTTCGTGCAACTACGAGAGGCTCGACGGTTGGGTGCGAGAGTCGGTGACGGAGATCGTGAGGAACCTGAGGAAAGCGCCGCTGTTCGTGAACGTGTACAACAACGGAGACCGGCTGGAGACGGAGGAGGCGGTGGCGGAGGAGTGGCCGGCGGCGAAGCTGAGGTGGGAGGTCGGGGAGGCTCCGGCGCCGGACGGGGTGATCTTCGTCGAGGAGCTCAGAGACGATCGAGACGAAGAAGACGATGAGGTCACCAAGGCCTGGGGAGTGGTGGTTCAGGGGAGAGGGTCCGATTGCCCTCCGGCGTGTTACTTGCTGAAGACGAGCAGCAACAGAGGGTTGGGTCTGTGCTGTACCCATTTCTGCTTGGTGAAGGTGAGCAGTTTCAGAGAAACCACCTCTTCCCAGCTCAAGAACTGCTGGTTGATGCCTGGGTTGCAGTGAAATTCAAGAATATAATTCTGGGTTTTTTTTCTTCATATTCGGTTTGAATTGGACTGGAACAATTGAACCCTCCTCTGTAAATGAATTGTGTATAGGAAGTGAATCGATCATTGATAATTGAAATCACAGAATTATTTAATAAACTTAATATAATATTGTTCAGTTAATACAGTTTCTTGATCTGCTAATGTTGCATAATGCATATAGTGTCTGTGTCAATCGGTTTCCACTTTTTTCTCAGGACCCATGTAGTGGATTAGATGGTTTTGATTGGAAAGCGTCTCAATTTGATGAATTATTGGATGATAGATGAAGATTGAAGATAATGCTGGGAAGTCTCTGTTTTGAGACTTTTTGTGCAGAATCGTGATGTTATTGTAGCAGTTGTTGCTCTCAAGGGTCAAATAATTTTTCAGGTGATTTGATGGGAAGCTTCATCTTGTAGTGTTGAGTGTGTAGAGAGAGAGATGGCCATTCAAGCAAGGCAACCCGACTTTTTGACCGGGTCGGTGGAAATAAAGAAGACCCGGCTCGTCAAGAGTATGAGTTAATAATGAAAAAGAAATAATTAATTAACCCAAATGACTAAACTTATCAAACATAAACATAAGGTATCATGTGTACATAAATTCTTTTTAACTCTATGACTACATGAAACATTAGACTCACATGTAAATTCTCTTATTATACTCAGTCCCCCTAAATCCATTTTCATTCTATTTTGAATCACCACCACGAGAGAGCCGAGTCACTTTACCATAAGAGTCTAGCGAACCAAAATTATAATACCACTATCATGGAGATCCGGACCTCCTTAGGATGTGCACTTGAGAAAACATATATACACATTAGAGCACATATTAGACCCAAATGTTAGCCGATTAGGTTTAATATCTAATGTGTATATAAATTTATCTTTAACTCTGTAATAATCAAATGCGGGACTTTGAACTCATATGCGAACTTAACAGTTATTTTTTTTTTGAAATCAACCTAACAGTTATTAATGATACTTTCCCATAAAAATATCAAAATTCGGAATATCTAACATCGACACTATTAGAGGACCAACTTAATTAAAAGCTAAGGGGCTTTGAAAGAAGCTCCACCGAGATTCAAACTTGTGTCCGCGAGGTGAATCTATCTCTTATATCATATTAGAATACCAACTCAACTAAAAGCTTAATCTCATAGTTGAAGGACTAATTGTAGTTTTATACTCTAACAGACACGGCATCAACTTCGTTCCCCAAAATTCTCAAGAAGAGGTTGACGACGACATGGTCTCTCACTTCTTCCCCTTATAGCGATCATCCACATTCCTTCCATCTCATGTGCCTCCTATGTGTCACTTTCAACCATACTCGGCGACAACAATATACTCACTCGCATTTTGTGAGACCCTCAATTTCGAAATCAAGGACCATCGCCGAAAAACGGTCACCAAATCTGCTTTGGTCCTCCAAGTGATCCTCTTGCGAGCTTCTTAGCGGCCGAGTCTTTCTTGATAAGAAATTCTATCATTTCTAACATGCTCGTCGTCGAGGTTAAAGTTATAAGAGTATCCTTCAAGGTCAAGATTTATACTAGAGATCTCTGACTTCCTCACCTAGCATTGATATGCTTGTCCGAAAGATTTTATTGCGACTCTTGACAAAAAGTCGATCACAATGGCGAATGAATAATTTGAAGTCTTGGCAAGGCACTCCAATGAATGATGAGCATACATTAAAGACGGATGATATAATCGTTTGTTTTTTAGAAAACTTTTGTAGAAAAATAGCTCAACAAAATCAAAATCAACTGTTATGATTCATAACACTTGAAAGATAATGGCCATAACTTGCAAACACACTACAATTAACCATTGCGAATGACAATTTTTTCAAAAAATTATTTGTAAAGACATTAATAATAGAAAAGGGATAGTTACATTTCATTGCATCTATTATGACACGTTTTATAAGTTACTACACACTATAAAAAATATTTTCTATTCATTTAATCATGTTTTCTACATGTTACTCAATTTTATTAAATTTTGTATGAAATAATTTTTAAATATAAAAAATAGAAAATGCCCTTAACTAATTATAAACTTTTCAAATAATTGTCATCTCATTCTCTTTCACATAATTTTTCTCTCTCTAAATATTTGAATTTTATATATCTCTTTAAATGTATTATATGTTTGAATTTTATATATCTCTTCAAATGTATTATATGTTTGATCTACATGCCAATTGTCTCATTTTTATGTTAAATTCGTTAGTTAAACTAATTTACTTTAATCAGTTGCACAATAACTTAATTTATTTATTTTTATACGTCTAAAATTAAGAATTTTGTAACAATCTAATAAATGTGGTAAGTTGTAGAACGTGTCATAATAAAGTGTAATCTAATTATAAGATGTCACTTGACCACTTTTCATTCTAATTACCTAAGAATGCAATGAAATCATAAATAATCGTTGTGGTTTGATACATTTTAAACTTGTGTACATCCACGCCCTAAAATCAATATAGTTAACCATTACTATGGGTGAATTCTGTAAATATAAATATCTAAAACGATTAAATTTCACGGATCATGGTTATTTTTTATGTTTTCTTAATCTCAGTTACTAAACTGTTTTTCCTTAAACTGTTCCCAAGGAACACCTTAAAACGTGGTTAAAAAATACTTTTTACTCTACTGGTCACTCAAGGTCGTTGTAAAATCCTAAATCTACTGCTAGAGGTTAATAATTTTCTTCGAATCTACGAGAATATAAGCACGTGCTCAAACAACCTTTTTCAAAAAAAACAAATATCAAGTTGAATTAGGTATTTAATTTAATTTAATTTGATAATAGCGGAGAAAGCGAAAAAAAGCGGCAATAAGGCGCCCCCAACAAAAAGAGTCTACAGATTTTGAATTTGAAATCAATTACAGAACTCATCACAATACATAAATAGTATATAAATGGCGGAGGAGAGAGAGTGATAGAGAGAGAGAGAGAGTAACGGGACAATCGCGCTCTTACGGAGAATTTCAAATCAAAATTCACACTCCTTCAAAACCTTGAGCAATTCACAGATCTGCTATTTCTCTCTCTACCCAGAACCCATCATCTCTCTCTCTCTCTACAAAACCCTAGTCTCAATCGGAACCCTAATACCCATTTGAGAATCGACTCAGATTCGCCGGTTCATCCTCCATTTTTGGCTTGCCGAGCAAAACCCAATTCGGTGCTGGTGTTTTCAGTGGAGGGGTCGGTGAAAGGATCGAGCTTTTTGGGGGTTATGGAAGATCAGAGCGACTCTGCGACTGATTCGGATCGGTCCTGTTCGCTTCAGAGATCTGATTCGAGGGTGGGTTTTTCTTGCTCTCGACAAATTTCTGGGGGGGTTTCGGTGTATCTGATTTGTTGTTTTTGTTCTTAATTCAGGTGGGTGGAGAGAAGCGGGGCTGTGTGGGTTTGGGAGAAGAAGATGAGGTTGCTCATAAGCGTGTCAAAATGAGGGATCTTGAATCTGTGTTTCGTTCTGAAGGTGCTCTTCAATTTATATCCACAAAGTTCCAATTTTTTCTTTGAATTTGATTTTTTTTCTTCTGCTTGTGTGTTTTTGAATTAAAGCATATAATTGAGAGAGTTGTTGATAGTTTTTCTCTGGTTTCTGAAATGAGAGATGCTTATTGTTTGTCTCTCTGGTAAATTCATTCATATTCAGATATTCTCATGTATTCAATTCTATTGTTTATTTGTACTGATGATGTTAGTGCAAATAATGTTGTCGTTCTGAAAACTGAAATGATGTTTAGTTGGTATTCCTCTATTGTCTTAATATTGTTTGATTTATCATGTTACGATTCTGCTGCCCTTGAACCATAGCTAGTGCTATATTTGAAAACTGAATTGATGTTTGGTACTCCTCAACTGTCTTAATTTTGTTTGATTTTATCATGCGACGATTCTGTTGAAAACAAAAGTAATCAAATAATGCTATGGTGCGCTGGAACCATAGCTAGTGCCTCCACAGTCATTGTAGGTAGGCACAACAGTTAGTGCTGTGTTTGGCCTCTAGATTTGATTGTTTTTATGTGATACTTTGTGAGTTTGTGATTTCAATTTCAAATTTAGTCCTTCTTAAGCTGTTGCTCCCTTCTCACAGGATTGAGTAATATGGGCGGTTCTAAAGCAGAAAGAAGTGTGAAGAAACATGATGGCTCGCTGGACTTGAATACTGAAGTCATCGTTGCTGACAATTCATCCCCAAAATGTCTGTCCTCACAAAAGAAGCGTGGTAGGGAACCCAATAATAACTGCATTGCCTCAAGAGTTGGTTTGGATCTTAATGCGAAAGATGTTTCTAGTTCAGCAAACCAGGCGCCGCTTCATTCTGTGAAAAATCACTGCCACATTGGGTCAAGGGATATTTCCGAGTGTGGGAGCACTATTGGTCCAGCGGAGGACAGTGATCCACTGAAGCGTTGGATGGAGATGAAGCAAAATGGATTTCTTTCGTCATCCTATGGAGGCATACCAGTGCCTAAGCCCCGTGCGAGGAAACCTAAAACCGACGTGATCAAGAAAAAGATGGAGATTGCTAAGAGAGAGCAGGTTGACAGGTTCACAAAGATTGCTGCGCCAAGCGGGCTGCTCAATGACTTGAACCCAGGGATCATAAATCATGTGAGGAATAGGAAACAGGTCCATTCCATAATCGAGTCTCTAGTCAGGTCTGAAAAGCGAGAAAATGACCATTGTATCAGCAAAGAGGCAAATCATTCGAAAAGTCGAAGTAATGAAATCAGTAACTGGAATGATCCAGAAAATCTGAATGATTTAGGTGCAAATCGGTTCTGTTTGCCTGTAGATAAATTCGTTGCAGAGGATAAAAGTGGAGACACCAATTCAAGCATGCTTGAGAGATATTGTCCTAAAAGTTGTACAAATTCCACCAATGTGAGTGAAGATTACGCATTAGGGCCAAAGTTTTCATCATCAACAGTTAATGCATCCGAGAATGCTTACTCATTCTCTAACGAGGAATCAGGAGACCTTAGCACTGTTTCATCTCTTTCCATAAAAGGTCAGTTTAAATTCTCTCCTTTCCATGCTTCAAGGTCACTGTTAATGTCATTTACCTTTGCAACATGTACACAATTGTGTTAAACAAAAAAAGGAATGATCCCTAGAGAAATATATTTTGAGTAGATACATGAATTGGACTTTCTTTAAGTAGATTCAGAAATTGAACTTCTGCTTGGTTTTTAATTATAAAAAGTTGTTGGCATTATTGTTTTTGTTGCTGAACTTGACGAGGATATAAATTTTTATCTGATATTATTGATCCTTTCTTCTACAGCTGCCACCGCTGCATCTCAGTGGTTGGAACTTCTTTATCAAGACGTGAAGGGGCGTCTAGCAGGTAACACTATTGTTAAACCATTGCTCATGGTTCTATATGTATAATGCATCCTTATATTTATTATACTATCACAGCGTTGCGGCGTAGTAAGAAAAAAGTTCGAGCAGTGATCAGCACCGAGTTACCATTTCTAATATCCAAAGAATTCTCATCTGATCAAGAGAATGATCCGTGTGTATCAAAAGATTCCGCTGAGGGCTTCTCCATGAATGCCACTGCTGAGATGCATCGGGCGAGATGGACTGCATTGTTTGGTCAGATGGATAATTCCCTCTCTGAAGAAGAGAAACAACTCGTAAGTGGTTCTTTTGTTATTTGTTCCATTGTTTTATTCAAATATGACTCATTTGGCGGGATAATTAACTGCATGGGTTTCTTTTCATTTGTCATCACTGCATTTCAGGAAAGTTGGTTGAACCAAGTAAGAGAAATGCAACTACACTGTGATCAGGGCTTGACGCATAATTTCCAATCCTATTCGGGTCTTGACTCGCGACAGCTAGGAACGTTAGAAAATGGTTTCGGGTAAAATTTTGTCTGCATAAGTTCCATTGCTATCTTCTACCTCTCCTAACTGTATAGTCCATGAATCTCTTACAAAATTGTTCCATTTTTGTTGCGATACAGACAAGGGAAAGCTGATGCCTCCGAGAGGGAATTGGCTGTTCTTGCAGCTGCAGCTTCGATTTATTCGACGTGCAATTTGTTGACGACGAAGGAGAATGTATCTTGTTTCTGATTCATTGTAAATCTGTGATCCTATTTTCTCCAATGTCTCTGTAACATGATGTTTTGTGCCACTCTTTGCTGATTCTGGCATTGTTAATCTTTGTTCATTTCACAAGTTGATGAACAATTTTCCATTTTGCTCATCGTTGGCTTCTACCCATATAAATTGAAGTTCTTGAGTATTGGTATTTGTTATTATTAGCATTTCTAGGGTCTTGAGTATTGGTATTTGTTATTATTAGCATTTCTAGGGTTTGTTTTGAAAAGTTTCAAGTATTATTTTCCTCCAAATAAGGATGTTTCTTATCATGCTTAAACTAAATTTTGTTTTGAAGTAGTGAAACACATGTGTGTTTTATGTAAAAAAAACCATAAACAAATTCTTTCAATGTTCCAAATATAATTTAGGTTTTTAATATTTCTTTGCATTCTATTTTATTTTGAAGTTTATTTGAGAGGGTAAATTCGTAATATTTAAAAATTAATCAGGGCTTTTAATGAGCTGTTCGAGCTGTATTCGAGGTCAAAATTGGGCTTGTTTGATAAACGAGCCAAGCTCGAGCCTAACCTTTTATAGCTCAATAGGCTCACATGTTGACTTTAAAGTTTTAGTAAATATTTATAATAGAATTAGACGACCTGAATCGAGTCGAGTCAATCTCAAGTTGACTTGTTTATTATATTAAAATTTAAGCGAGCCGAATAGAGCCGAGCTCGAGCTTGCCTATTTTATTTCGATTCAAACTCGAGCTTAGTTGTACATGCTAGTTCGATCCCAAGTTGATCCGAACACTTTTTTCACAAACCGAACCGAGTCCTTTTAAACTAAGGTTCAATTCTACTGGTTTACACCCATAGAAAACATGAATTATTCAGGGATTTATATAAATTAATCGGACCAGTGGGGAATTATTAAAACATGGAAAAATGTGGGTGAATACCAAGTTTTTTATTTGGGCCAATGTACCTATTTGAACCCAGACATTTAATTGGGCCGGACCCAAGATTTAGGCCCAATAAAAAAGCCCCAACTCAGAAACCCTATCAAAGCAGTAGAAAGAAATCACTGTGAATTCTGGAGTCTGAACAGCAGAGAAACTTGCGTGAAAGCTTCGAAGAAGAAAGAGTTGTGAGGAATCAGATGGCTTCGAACCCACAAAGCACGATTGTGGATAGGAAGCAAATCATCGTTTCGTCCCTCTGCGAGTACCTCAACTTGGATTCTGTAAGCAAGCACACTCATTTACATATACTTTATGTCTCATCGATTGCTGAAACTGCAATTAGCTGTTTTTTTGTGTGTGTAAAGTTTCTTGCTTGATCATTTTTCCTCTGTTTAAGATCATTTAGTGATCTGGGTTTCTTTCCTAAGAAGTAGTAGTTGCAAAATATTGAAGCTCTTTGGAAGATTAGGATATGAATTCTGTACATTCCAGCTGATTTAATGTTAACTACATTCAAGTTATATGAATTTGTATGTAAATTTTTAAGTTTTAGGTGCTCAATTTATATTTGATTTCTGCAGAAAACTTTTATTGCTGATGCTGCTGAACATGATGTTAAGAGTTTGTGCTCGAACATATTGAAGTCTTCAGGCAAAACCAATGATGAGGTGAAGTTGATTATCACTATGTGGTTTTGTCCAATCCAAACCAAAGTCAGAGACTTTAATTATATATATATATATACATATTGTTTTGGAAGTGACTCCCATTTGGCCGTAAAGAAAATATTATACCCGCCAAAGCCTATCATCAATGTTGATATTGATACTGTGAACTGAATGTCTGGCTGTAGGTGTTGAGTTGGGTTGCTTTTGCGGATAGTTTTCCACTAGATTCTAAGACATGCTTAGGGTCTCTTGGTAAATTAAATGAAGAATTGGCTTCAAAGTCTGTTCTTGGAGATGGGTTGAAACCTTCAGCCGCTGATGTTATTGTGTTTTCTGCAGTACATTCCGCAGTGGTACATATTCTTCAGCTCTGGCGTTTGGCTTATGTCATCCCACTCATCTATTGCATCAATTTCTTTGTTTTATTTGCTTCTTAAGGAGACCATTTTATTATATGGCTTAACAAGCGCCTTCACCATTCTAGCATTACTAATTGTTTTTCTTTGTTAGGTCGGCCTTTCAAGTTCAGCTAGGCAGAAACTGCCACATGTATTGAGATGGATGGATTATATCCAGGCAAGTGATTATTTAATTTAGTTCATGACGCTTTTAGAGATTTCAGTGTTTTGTTTGGTTAAGGGATCAGTGGTAAAGTTCTGATCATTGTGTGGGTGATCTGAATTACTGTGAAGTAAACCTCTTTTAAATCCTGCAGAATAAGGTGAACTTCGGGGAATCATTTGAAAAGATATCGCTAGAGAAGGCTGGATTTGAACCTTATGTGAGTAATTTTTACACCGCAGCTATTAACTTTTAAGAACCAGTGCTGTTCCTAACAAACTCATTGGATTCTGCACTGTAGTTTACGCTTTTGTACAATGTTCGCTTCAGCTAAATTTTTTCTGTCGAGTTGTGTATATTGACACAATAGATGTGTATATGCATGCATGTACACGTGTGGTACAATGCTTAAAAAACAAACTGTATATCTTCTTGGTTGCATTTCCTTAACTATGCTGCCAGTGTTGTGTGCCTTGCATGTATATTTTCTTGGTTGCATTTCCATAACTATGCAGTCAGTGGTCTGCGCCTTATATCTTCATGTAGACTATCTCCGTGTTTGATGTTTTGATATTTAATCATTCATTGTACTTGCAGGTCTTAAAAAGTGTAGCCGGTGTTGAAGTAGATTCAAATGCGAAAAAGGCTGGGCAAACCGCAAAAGTTGATGAAAAGCAAGGAGAGAAGAATTCAAAGAAAACCGATGACGTAATAAGTCCTTACCAATACCTCCTTTTTTTATTTTCTCATTACAATTTGTTGCTTCAGTTTCAGAAAAAAAAGATCTTGTATATAATTAATAATTTGGTGGCATTGCTGTTTGGAATTTTGTGGGTTTCCATCTTGATATGGCTTGTGTATATTGACACTGCTGCTTTGCTGTTTGGAAACCTTAAGCAAAAGGTATCAGGAAAGAAAGAAGCTACCAAGGAGAAGAAGAAATCGGCAGAACCAGAGAAGAAGAAGTCAACAGAATCAGAAGCCTCTGATAAAGATAAAGAACTTAGTGTTAGTTTGTTGAACATAAAGGTTGGTCTGATTCGCAAAGCATGGAAGCACCCATCGGCAGATAGGTATATTGAACTCCACTTTTCGTCCTCCAAGATCCCTTTTTATGTTAACTAATGCAGCATGCCAGCATCCTAGTAATCGTAGCTTCACTATACAGACTAAAAACCACTAGTAGTATATGTTTTGTAATTAATCTTGTCATGACGTTATTTTTATTATATGCAACAGTTTATTGGTTGAGGAGATAGATGTTGGAGAGGCTAAGTTGCGGCAGGTGGTTAGTGGTTTGGCAAAGTTTTGCAGTCCAGATGAGTTGACGGTATGATTACTACTCATGAGACTTAAGAAATAATCAGATGTTTTTTGGATTATTTCCATGATATCAGTTAATCAAGAGTTCCTTATTTTTTTCTCATATCGTGCAGAACCGCCGTATTGTTCTAATTACGAATGTCAAACCTGGAAAGCTACGAGATGTGATGTCAGAAGGATTGGTACTTCTCTGAAAACACACTATCACCAAAATCTGATTATAGTTTGCAAACAACATGATTGGGATAATGCTTCATCTTGCTTCCATATAACGTGAATATGACTTCACTGAACTTTATTTTGGTTTCATCAGATGCTTATCTTTTGGTTAATTAACCATCTTTTCTTTGAAATCTTTTCAGAGAAGGATTGGTACTTCTCTGAAAACACACTATCACCAAAATCTGATTATAGTTTGCAAACAACATAATTGGGATAATGCTTCATCTTGCTTCCATATAACGTGAATATGACTTCACTGAACTTTATTTTGGTTTCATCAGATGCTTATCTTTTGGTTAATTAACCATCTTTTCTTTGAAATCTTTTCAGAGAAGGATTGGTACTTCTCTGAAAACACACTATCACCAAAATCTGATTATAGTTTGCAAATAACATGATTGGGATAATGCTTCATCTTGCTTCCATATAACGCGAATATGACTTTACTGAACTTTATTTTGGTTTCATCGGATGCTTATCTTTTGGTTAATTAACCATCTTTTCTTTGAAATCTTATACGTTGCAATTGAAGACACCAGCTTATGTTCAGAAGAGTTGCATTCTTATTGATGGATCATTCTCACACAAGCTAGACTTATTACAGATTTGATTATTTCCCACGACTATTTTTCAGGTTCTATGTGCTTCCAATGAAGATCATTCCGTCGTAGAGCCTTTGCTCCCACCAGAAGGATCTAAAGTGGGAGAGCAGGTTACATTTTCTGGGTAAGCATGAGCATAATTACATCTCATAAGATCAGAGCTTGATGTCACCATATCTCAAGCTATGGCAATTAAAGCTATTTAATGGTTCATGCAGGATTGATGGGAAGCCAGAAGACGTTCTAAACCCCAAAAAGAAACAATTGGAGAAGATAACACCAGTACGTTTTTCTTATAGTTTATCTCATTTTTTATCCATACTACGAAACTATATCATAGGCTTCACACATGGAATTTAACGTCAAAGACAAATTAAGTAGGATTAGTTATATTGAACGTGCCAGTCTGTCTATAAAGTAAATTATAGGTTAAGCTTTAAACCCCTCATTTCATTGCAAGATTTTGCCAGAAATATTCCTTACCACTGTAAATCAATAGATACTGAAAGTACAAATAACTCAGAAACCGTCACTTGAATTGATGCATTGAATTGGCAAAGTAATGTCATGCATAGTATAACATGGCCTTGTCTCTATTTTTCCTTGGAAATAAAACCGAGGTTGAATGTTTTTTCCCCTAATGGTTTTTGGCATGCGGTGGGTGGCAGAATCTCTATACCGACGAAAAAGGCGTGGCCACATTCAAGGGACTGCCCTTCATGACATCCGGTGGGCCATGCACGTCGTCTATCCCCAAGGCAAGTATCAAATGACGATAATGACAGATACAACGCAATCGAAGCTCAGTCTCAGACATTAAGCTCTTTGCTGTCATGGTTTTTGTTTCATTGAAAATGTATCTTTTTCTTGGTTTTGGTTTCACCACCAATTTGTTCTACTTGTGATACTAATGTTGAAAGTGTGGTACTAGTTAATGAAGACACCTGAGGATGTGCTAATTGTTGTCCATTGTGAATGGGAGCTTGATGTTGAGTCTGCTGTGTGTATTTTTGTGGAAATTACCATGTCAGGTTTGGCCAGGTCTTGGAGGAGTGAGCTGGACTGTCACAACAGAATCTTTTTTTACCTGGTGTAGGTAAAATTATATATAAGGATTTGTGAACTCAACTTGTTGAAGAATGGGTGGCACTGATGAGACAGAACAAGGGGCTCATGTCATGTGAGCCTTGTATCAGATACAATATACATCATCTGAATCTGATATTTGAGACATATAACAAAAGAATACATCATCTGAATCTGATATTTGAGACATATAACAAAAGAATTATTTCGTGATGTGCTTAACTTATTGTCTTTAAACAAGAGTTTAGTATTGTTGTACAGAGTAATGGGAAAATGACACTTTTGTGCACCTGAATATACACTTTTGACATTTTTATACCTATTTTTTTTCTTTTTTTTTCCATACATGACTTTCATTTTGGACAATTTACCTCTAAAATTTTCAAAATATCGAATTTACCCCTGGTCTAATGGAGAGAATCGGCCGAATTTTTTTAAAGAGTGAAAAGACGAAATTGCCATCAACTATTCATCCAATTTTCAAGTAAATGCCATTGGACCCTCCTACTTCATCAAAACAGAGCATCGTGAGCACATCGTCGATCGCTAGAGTATCGTGAGTATCGTCAATCGCTGGAGCTTACCTGCTGGGCTTCGTACCAGGTGACCGGAGTTGGTGGAGGTCACCGAAGTTGTGCCAAAATTTTCACTCGCCGGCGAGTGAAAATTTTAATTTCTTGAACTCATTTCTTAATCTCTCTCTCCCTCTCTCTTTTCCGGCTATTCTGTGCGGAGACGATCGTCGGAGCACCGCATTATACCCTTTTGGTAGCTGCCCATTGCCCAACTCGTCGATGCTCGCTGCCCGCTGCCCACCTCGTCGATACTCGCCATTTTGTGTTGTGGAGGATGTAGAGGAAGAACCATGGACGGCACCGGCGAAGAATCACTGGAGAAGACGAGAATGAGGGGTCGATGACGATGAGTTCGAGACGGACACCTTGGCGGAGGTGTTTAGGAGGCCTCGTCGGTCCACCGTGCTCCTCATATGCCGGAGAAACCCCGGGGATGGATGCCGGAGAAACGCCGGTGAGTAGGGGGTGGCGGAGGAGGAGGAGAGTAATAGTTGAAAGGGTGGCATAACTCTTGAAATTTGATGAATAGTTGAGGGAAATTTCGTCTTTTCACACTCTTTAATTGGACCAGAATTAAACCATATTTAATTTTGGTTTAATTCATGAGTATTTTGGGTATTTTAAATTTTTTGAAGAAAGTTGCCCCAAAATGAAAGTAAAGTATGGAAAAAAAAGAAAAAAAAAGTTAGGGGTATGAAAGTGTCAAAAGTGTATATTCAGGTGCACAAAAGTGTCATTTTCCCTAGAGTAATTTATTGCCTCTATTGTGGAGAAGAATTATTGTAGTTTTCTTTGATTTTCCTTAGGAAGAGGGATTGCTATGGTTCGATTAGATGTTGTTTGTCACTCTAACCAGATTGAGGGATCTCGGTATTCGAAATAAAAATCTTCTAATAAAAATGGTGGTGGCGCTTTGCCACGTCTGATTCTTCATTATTGTAAAAACGAGTGTTGTGCACTAGGGATCAAGGTTGTGAAACTCAAAAAAAATATTGACCTACTAACAAAAAAGAAGATAGCAACAAAACGAGTTTTGCAATGAATAAATAATTAAATACACGTGTATTGATATTTATTAAAGACAAAATGAATGATATTTAATCATTTTAATTTTAAACTTGTTAATAATCATTATTATTTTTACGTGAAATAGGAGGGTTTAACTGTTTGAAATATGTAACTGTTTATAACATGAATCTCAATTAAACCGGACTAAATCGAGATTAATTATATTAAACCAAAACTATTTAATTAGGACCAAATTAAACCGAATTTAATTTGAATTTGTCCAGTTGACCGATATTTTGACCGATATTCGTTGTATCGTCTCGGGGAGGCGAAAAATTAGGATATTTTGCTGGTATATACAGTATTCATAACACTGGATGTGATGCATATGAGCGGAAACTGGGCGCACTCTCACTACTCCCATCCTCCTCCCTCTTGATGAGACATATCGATTGGTTGGCGTGAGAGCTTACTTTTGGGGACGTGTTTGGTAGATTTGATATCTTGACACTTGGGTTCTGGATCAATAATTCATTTATGGGAAGACAAATGAGCATACACCTAGACTTTGGTTGAGATTTATACTCTCATGACTCTGGTGCCGAGCGATTGGTTCGAGATCCCTAGTACGGGAATAAGTGGATTTTCTTTTTCAATATACTTCTTTTGGACGAGGAATTGGAAAAGGTGGGAAATTTAGCGACGTACCTACAAAACTTTGTTCCAGACCCCCTAGTGATTGATAGACTTATTTGGGGGTACATACCGTTGCAAATTTTCGGCACGTAGCGCCTAAGCCATCTTTTATGACAGTTCAATTGAAATGAGAGTCGTTTGGTCAAAATTTATTTGGAAGGCATCTGTCCCTCCAAAATTTCAAAACTTCGCTTGACTCACAATTCATGACGCATTCCCGACTTCAGTTTTTCTCGCAAACAAATAGATTTTTGTGACCACCATTTGTGTGTTATGTGGCGAACATTTCGAGAACTTTGCCCATATGCTTCTATCATGTCCTTGGGCTTGACAGTTTTGGGGTCTAATGCTGGATTGGTGGGGGATCCAAATTGCATTTCCTGATACCCTAGTTGCTCTTTTTCTTTGTTGGGACTTTCTTTGTTGTTCGCGATCTATTTGACGGGTTTGGAGGAGAAATTATTATGTAAACTTGTGGCAAATTTGGATGGCAAGAAATGATATGACTTTCAAGAGCGGGCCTACACAATGACTGTTTTCTTCTTATAATTTTAACTATATGTATTCTCCTTATTATAAGTAAATGACCTTTCTACTAGTTGAACTCTTCAATCATTTTTACAATGGTCGAGTTGTCTATACTAACTCTTGGTGTCCATATATACTTTTGAGTGCTTATTCCAATTTTGTACTTCTGTTTTCTTATTCTTTGTTTATTTAATATAATTTCCTTTTGTTCTTTGAACCTCGTCACCTCAATTTTACTTTTTTAAAATTGTGAATCAAACCAAAATTTATAATTTGACCATGAATTGCAGCTGGATCATTAATAATAGAAGCCATGATGTGTTTGTGTGGTGTCATGAGATCTGCATATCTTCAACAATCATGTCAATGCCAGATTCTTTCTTGCCTAATCCAATTGCACATTTAACCATTATCATATATTCCCTTGCATTTTTGCTCCTCTCTGATCCACTTCCAATTTTCTATTCATTTCATGGTTGACTTGGCTCTGTTATTTTAAGGATTAAGGAACACCAAAGGAAACCAGAACTAGAAGTGGTAGATTGGATTTTGTTGTCCTAATCTCGGGGATGTCCTTGTGAGCCGTACAGCTCTAATTAACAAAAGAATCAGTCAATAATTGCTAATGAATATTAAATAAATATATCAAGATCAGAATAAGAATTAATCTCCCATTTCCATTTCCATGCAATATCATATGATATGATATCTATACACAATACAATACAGCTAGCTGCAGAGAGGCAGAGATTCAGATTCTTCCAAGGTCCTCTTTTCTATGCACACACCAAGAAACCATGTTTTATTCAGGATCTTCAAAATATCTCTATATATTAAAAAAATAAAAATATTTTTAATATATTTAGAATTGAATTCTGGAAAATGGGTATTGCATCTGATCAAGGCCGAGTTAAGATTTTTTTTTATATAATTGAGATCGAGCCGGATTAGGGGATTGTGCAGATAAAACTCATGAAGTTGTTATTCCTAATTTCAGTTTATTACATTACCATTAATGTAAAAGAAACAAACAACCGAGTAGGTGCTATGGATTGAATAAAGAAACAATTTTATTTTTATATTTATTATTATAGGATGGTAAGGTTGGAGAAAAGGTCCGAGGGTGGTCCAAAATCTTTATGGCTTCAGTTTTGGGTCCAAAATCAGAGAGAGATTTTGAGATACTGATTCTGTGAATAAGATACTCTTAACAATGAAATCAGAGAGTGTGTCAGAGAAACAACAAAGGTGGCAACTGAATCAAATCAAAGAGAAACCCAAGAATGATCACCAAATATCTCTCATTTCTGATTCTATCCTCTTCTTGTTTTGTGAGTCTCTGATTCTCTTTCTCAATATTTATTTTCACTCACCATATCTCCCAGAAAATCCCATTTCCCATTTTCCCCAGAAAATCCCATATGTGATATCCCAGAAAATCCCAAAATCCCATTTTACCCAGAAAATCCCATTTCTCACCTACCCTCCTGACTCGGTATTCAATTCATGCTTGCTTGCTCTCTTCATCTTCTTCTCCATAAATAGACAGAGACACACACAGAAACACAGTAATTTCAGAGACCACATTACATAAGGATCACACACATCTTGTGTCACCTTTGTCCTTTTGTCTCTGTTCATTTCACCCCTAAACATAACATAGGTTGTTTGTTGTTTGGCCTTCTATTTATTAGTAGCAGAGAGTACACAAGACAAGAACATAACAGAATAGAGAGTACTTACTTACTCTGCTTCTTCTGTTGCTTCTTTACTTGCCTGCCTCTTTGCTTCTGCAGTACAATCCTCCCTTGTTTCAAATGGAGGAATGTCATGTTCTAGCCGTTGACGACAGCATCGTCGACCGGAAGCTTGTTGAGAAACTACTCAAGAAATCATCATACAAAGGTAGTGTAATGTGCTTTTTGTTATGTTTCATTACTAAAAGTCTGCGTGTGAATGGTTTTGTTGATGACTTAACGTGCAGTGACTACAGCAGAAAATGCGATCAAGGCTTTGGAATATTTGGGACTATCAGATGATCAGCAAGGAAATAATGTATGTAATGTAATGTGGATATCTTTCTACACTATGATGTGTAACACAAGAAAGATCAGTAATGTAATGAACCCTTTAATTTTCAGGTCTCAAAGGTTAATCTGATAATCACTGATTATTGTATGCCAGAAATGACTGGTTATGAGCTACTCAAGAAAATCAAGGTATTTCAGTTAGCATAATACTCTAATACTATGATTAATTAAGGTGAAGGTTGTTTATTTTACTGATATGTTTGTGATTATGCAAGCAGGGTTCATCTGCAATGAAGGAGATTCCTGTTGTGATCATGTCTTCGGAGAATGTCCCAACCCGTATCAACAAGTAATTTTCTAACCCACAGATCCTTTATAATGTGTTTTTTATATTCCAATAGAATTTTTTGTGCTGTGAACTAACTGGTAATGAAAAAATGGCACACATGTGCAGATGCTTGGAGGAAGGAGCTCAGATGTTCATGCTAAAGCCACTCAAACAATCAGACGTAAGGAGACTCAGAGAAGTCATTTGATATACATATACCAGAAGCTATAAAGCTAATGCCTTATATTCTGTATTTGGTAGTAATTCCAATGCAAGTTTAGCTAGCAAGAAGTAGAACCTACTGATCAGTTTAGTTTTGTTTGGTTCAAACCCTTATCATGCTCAGTCAACTCAATCCAATCTCCATGTATTTCATGACTTGATGAACAGATCCAATGAATACATTGTATGTTTGGTTGGTTCAAGAAAAAAAAATCATAGTTTTTTTTGTTTTGCATAGGGAGTATGAATTTTATGGCAGAAGCATACATGGTTTAGTATTTCTAAGCAAACTTTTAAGGCGGATAATGGCCAACCTGATTTTGTGGTGGCTCGACTTCTGAACTTGACGAATGGCACACGGGCGAGCTCCCAAGTGTGAGCCGTGATCTGTGAGTGAAATTTGAAATGAATGCAAGATGAGTGGTGGTGTTATTGTCATCCTTTGCGGAACCACCAACTCCAAAGACGATTTTCTTGTCCTTCAGTAACTTTCTGCTCCTTTCTTTCTAGCGCTTAAATCACCGGACACCTTAACTCCGGTGCCAGTGGCAGTGAGCGAGATACCCTCATCAAGGTCATCTCCTGTCTCTGAGTAGGCGTATCTGCAAAATCTCACATCAAATCAGGTACCACTCACACCTCCCCCAATAAAATATTTTCTGCGATCCATAAATTAACACAAGGGAAATTATCAATAACCATTACAAAACAAGCATCTGGTGCAGACTGTAGAGTGAAAACAGAAACAAGTCAAAACAACTAACAATTTTTTTCAAAACTCCTGATGATCCTTCAATTTTATTAGCATGAGGTGCATTTGTTAGCATCCATCAAGATTTAAGGCTTGATAATGTATAAGAAAAAGGCAGCACTTTATCCTTTTACCATATGCGCACCCACTACACTTTCCTACTCAATCTCAACAACGTTTACCATCAGAGAAATAGCTACATGTTTAATAAAACCTCATTAATTTTAATTTCCCCATCAGTTCATAACTTAAATATCGATCGAGGGAATATATATATAAGAAAACAAAATTTACCAACTTTCTGGTAATGGACAAACAATTTTTGGACAACTGGAACTGGGCGAAGTATTATAGCAAAGTATGTACCGTCGTCATGTCCTTCTCAAGTTGAGCACATTCTAAATAAACAAATAAGAGTTTAATGTCTTCTTCAAGACCACATGATTAGTAAATGCAATGTATCTTACTCCACAGGCAAGCCCATGCGTATTCCTCAAAAGGCTTCTACTAATATAGAAGCAAAAGCCGTGGAAAAAATAGTACCCACCCGTTAAAAAAAATTACTGTCTATTTTCAAATTTTGTAGAAACTAAGGATAAGTTCTATGGTAATGTACTTTCTCCCATATGTCCCTATGTGGTTTAACAAACCAAGGGTAGTTGGCTTATCTTAGGTGCATTAGTGGCATTTCATGCATAACAAACTTACCAAAAAGGAAAGTGGACACTCATTTTGAAACTTTATTTTAAAGAAAGTGAAACTTATTTTGGAAAGTACAAATGATTTTAAAAAGTTAAAAACTACCTGGTTGGGTTTTGTGAAGGAGCCCAGAGAACACATATCACTGCCAAGAGAATATAAGCAAGCAAAGTCCAGAAAGCTGGGATGATCCAAGCTCTACGCCACAACTCACTCAATGGGTCAGTTGCATTGAAGTATAACTGAATCAACCAAAAACAGGGAGCTTAGGTACAAGTAATTAACTACAATAATTTTGCAAGGTGATGAAAAGAGAAAAAAAGTTATTGTTATAGGACATGTAGAGTAAATTTAATTTATAACGACTCTTGGAAGAAATGGATTTTAGCATTCTTGTGGAACAAAAAGAACTAGTCTTTTTCATCTGTATCTATTGCACACAGGTATATAAACAAAAACAACGAGCGAAATAATGAAAGAAGCACCTCATAGCCAATCCAAGCAACAGAAAGCAGCACTGATACTGCAAGTGCATTGGTGAAGTTCCGGTAGAGCTCAAGCTTGACCGTGCCTCTTCGAGCCTATGAACATAACACAGAAAGGGAGCAAAATGAATAGTTGCATCACACAAAGCTAACTCAAACAGTACCGGACTTCAAGAAAGCAGACACCCCTATCTTGTCAATCTAAAAACTAGAAAACTATATACCTTTACCAGGTTGCACAATATATATTTTTAGAGCATTGCCTAAAGGGTTCATGGAGCATTTAGGCAGTATTTAAACAGAGTGGGTTCTCCAACATACCTTCCATAAGGCAAAGGACTGAGTATCTTATTTAACACGGACAATGACCAATATGCAATAGTCTGCAAATTTTTGTTCTATATTTGTGAAAATATGATATCGTATGGAATCATTTACCTCAAATAAAAGCTACAAACCAACAGAATAGTAATCATCCGACGTACACTGTGATTACATAAAGAAGTGAACAATAAAAGCAGTATGGTTACCTGAAGCTTCTCCAGAGTGCTAGATAATGATGAAAAGATCCACAGAATGAAACATGCGTCTAATAGAACAACAGGTAGCACTAGAAAAAGCTTTGCTTTTCCAGAGAAGTCATTGATATTACCCAAATGTTCAAAAAGCTCGAGAGCCTCTGAAGCAACAAAGTATGTGGCACCAAGAAGCATTACTTTCAATGTTAAGCTACCAAGGGTTGGCCGCACCACACCATATCCCATAGAAACCACTAATATAAGAAGACGAGACACTGTCTTCTTAACGGCACTGAAGGTAACTGCCCACAGAGTAATTCCCATTGGCCTGGTTCCAGTTGAATTAAAATTGGCGTATTCAAAGTACCAGAAAGCCATCTCACACATCCCTAGACCAATGACAGCGGTGATGTAGTAGTGCAACTGTATAATATATTTCCAGTACCGAACAAACCGGAGAAACCAGAAGAGTCCAAGAACGAGATAAGCTAAAGACATGAAGCCGAAAAACGTCATCATGTGTGTCATCTTTCCGGGAAGATAACCATCTGGATTCCTCCATACAGTTCTTCCACTGATTAGCGTACCCTTGAGCTCTGGATCACAGAACATAAAATACAGATAGTACATTCCCGTATCATTGATCTCAACTGTCTGAAGCTCCATCTTTGCCTCTTCATTTTTACCTTCAAAGAAGATCTGAATTCGCTTCGGACCATTAGTGTCATCCGGGATGTGGCGAATGATCACCTCTCCCACCTTGCACGATCCATCCTTGGCAAGTTCCGGGGTGCAGCATATTGCATCGGAATGCAGAAAGGAACCCCCGATCTTATCCCGGTCCTTGACCTCAACTATCATGGCTTCAACCAATCCCGTCCTTTGCTGCATCTCATTCTTTTTTTCAACTGACTCTGGGGTTCTCCGAAAAGTGATTGTCTCAAATCTAAAATTAAAAAAAAAGCATACTTCAACATGTAAGGAAGCTTATGGATATCTTCTACTTCAATAAAAACTCCAACAAACATGAGCAATTTTAGTAATATAATATAAAAACTTTCACAATGTGTAGTTTGATACACATCATTTATCAAAGAATCAACAGACCTATACATATACATATGCATATACATGCCCATTCAATTCATTGGCCTCTGATCAATTCACTGAAACTGATATATCAATGACTATAGCTACGACAAAAATGCTCATTACATGCACCCATGAAACCAAAACTGAGGAAATGAAAAAATCAAATCAAATTTCTAAATCAACAAGAGAGCAATCACAGTCCCAAAAACTCCATAACAGTAGATAACACACATTGGTCTGATGGGTCTGAAAAAAAAACAAAAAATTGACACCCACCCATTTCGATTCGCGAACAGTTTATCACAAAACATCGATCAAACCCAGAAAATCAAAGCGAAAACAGAGCGGTACCTGATGAAGGACCTGCCGTAGAGGGGTTTATCGTCGGAGTCGGCGACGTGAACTCGAGAAGCGTAGAGGCCTTCGCTCCCGCCATGGAAGAAGAAGGAATTGGAGCGATTGGTGAAAGGTTCGTTCTCGTAGGCGTGAATCGAAGCACCCACTTGCGCGATCGAGTACATCACTCCTATCAATATCAAAATCGATTTCGATTTCACATTGATGTTCACAGAACACGAACAACACGATGAAGACGACGCGTCATCGTCATCAACATACACGATGTTGCTCTCACGCATCTCCTCTCCCCAACCTCTCTCGCTCTCTATTTTTTTCCCTGAATCATCCAGATTCTTCTCTTCCATTAATCTTCCATCAACATATATATTGATTCGCATAATCGCATTTGAAACGAATAAATTGTGTGCTACGCTAGCGCACATAAATATACCATGTTTTCACGTAATTATATTTAATTTAATTTGAAATTTGGCTTATGCATTACTTTAATTGAGATTACCAAAAAATGATATAATTTTAAAAATTTAAAATATACGGGAGGGAAATTTTGTATTTATAAAAAAATTAACAGCAAAATCTAACACAGTTAATGAATGTATGAGTGTTTAATGGCTGGTCACTCGCTCAAATATAATTTTTTTACTCGCTCGCAAAAGTGCAGATTAAAGATTAGAAGACACGTAACCCACAAAAAATGGCGAGGGCAGAGATTGAGGTGATGCAGAATCCGCAAAATCTTGATAATGGAATTAAGATTTATAGTGCACTTCAGCGATCAAAATTTATTGGTGACTTAATTTGATCTCCTCGTGTAGCCAAACACTCACTGTCCACGCACGATCACTTATTATACAATATGGCTAAGTTGGTGATCACAACAAAAGCAAGTAACCAAATTATTGGAGACATGTTATATAGATCACAACACTCTCGGCTTGGCTACAATAGTGGAGTGGTTCAAGATATGGAGGCTAAATTGGCCACCCTTCTCGGTGGTGTCCAATTTGGACTGCCCCGGAGGAGGAAGCAGCTCGAAGTTGTGCACCAGCCGGCCCACCGTGATCCCCAGGATGGGCAGCGCCAGGATGATCCCGGGGCAGCTCCTCCGCCCGACGCCAAACGGCAGGTACCTGAAGTCGTTCCCGTTGGCCTCCACCTTGGCCTCCTCCTCCAGGAACCTCTCGGGCCGGAACTCCTCCGGGTTCTTCCATTGAGCCGGGTCGTTCGCCAGCCACCAGGCGTTGACCAGGACCTTGCTCTCCGCGGGCACGTCGTAGCCCCCGAGCTTGGCGTCGTTCAGGTTCATGTGCGGCACCAGGAGGGGGATCGCCATGCGGAGCCTCAGGGTCTCCTTGATCACGGCCTGGAGGTACGGGAGCTTTGGAATGTCCGGCTCGGTCACCTGGGCCGTTCGGCCCAGGACCGCGTCCAGCTCCTCCCGGAGCTTCTGTTGGATCTCCGGGTGGTTCACTAGCTCCGCTATGGCCCACTCGATGGACCATAGCGTTGTTTCGATCGCTGCACCATGTCATATAAAAAACATTAGACATAAATCGACCAATAAGAACATTCTATGAATTAATGGATGACGTGACCATATCATATATATGTTGCCACATTATATCACATGGGCGTGACTTTTTCTTCACACACCTAAATTTATTAATTATTTTGTGCCTCAAATATTCTTTGTACGTGAAGTGATCGATGATCACATATTCACGTGGACTTGTGAGGCCCTAGAAAACTATTTGCTACCATTATATATGAGTTGTAGATAAAAGTTAATATTATATCCACCTAACTCAAGCACGTGTGTAAACTCTTAATATTATAAAAGAGATAATTCATCTACACAATATAACTTATAAATTATTTAATCAATCGTTATGTACGTACGTATGTGAGGACTAACTAAGAACAGAAGGAAATACAAAAAAAAACTATGATCACTAATTAATTAACATATTATTTATAATATAAACCACTCATCATAACTATATATAATACTATATATACAACTTTTATAAAATCAAGCCATTGGACTCTCTACAAATAAAATACTGATACCAATTATCACTTGTGTAACTCATTTTCTTTCTATTTTTCAAGACTTTATAATTAATCGAGTTTTAAGAAAAACTATATTATAATGAAAAATATGGTAATTAATTAAACAAACACGAGAATTAACAAAGATAGTAAATTACTAGCATATATATAGATAATTAACTGATATAAACTCACCAGCAACATTAATGTTTTCAACAATGTAAAGAACATTGTCTTCGTTGATCTCCCCCTTCTCCTGAGCATCAATTATATGATCCATGCCCGCAAATTTAACCTCCTTGTTGCCACTACTACTCTTCGTGCTCGCAATCTTCCTGTAACCAACCCAAAACATTGATGAATATATAAATTTGTACGCTAATATTAATTTCCGATTAATTTTGATTAACTTATTCATATTCAGATTAATTTTCATTTTAGTTTTTATAAGACCTTGTGCACCTGATTAGTATTGGTATCAGTTTGAGTTTTTAAGTAGATGATCGATCATATGATTAAAATTTTACTTTCTCTGGTCGAGGAAGTAGTCTTTGAAGAGTTTGAGCCTGCTGTCCTTGACCTCCTTGCAAATCCTGAGGTACCCCCTGAGGAAGGGCCTCAGTACGGGGATGAAGTCCCCGTAATTGTACTCGAAGCTCTGCGCGAGGCGGCTCCGCTCTCCGTTGAGCTTCTTGAGCCTGACGAAGAGCGGATCGTCCTCGCTCTCGAACCTCGTCCCGAACATGAGCCGGTACATGTTGTTGTACATCATCAGCTGCAACCTCCTCCTCAGGACAATCCCTGAGGTTGAGGATTCGGGGTTGTTCCTGACGTCGTCGACGACGCACGCGGCCTCGTCCTCGAACCCTCGCCGGAGCGACTGGACGACCCGGTTGGTGAAGAAGGGGACGGTCATGATGCGCCGCATCTTGCGCCAGTGGTCGCCGTAGACAGTGAAGACCATGTCCTGGCCGTTGCCGGTGAAGATGTCGAACACCACGTTGCGCGGGCGCGACCCGAACTCGGCGCCGCGCGTGAGGAGCGCGTCCTTGGCGAGCGGCGGCGACGACACCACCACCAGGTTGCGCTGCCCCATGCGGAGGAGGAACACGTCGCCGAACCGCCGCGCCAGGGCGGCGAGGTTGCGGTGGTTGAGGTCGTCGCCGACCTGGAGCCAGTTCCCGAACACCGGCACAGGGATCGGGCCCGGGGGGAGCCTCAGCCGCCTGCCGCGGAGCGCCGACACCACGGCGGCGAGGGCGGCGGCGAGGAAGAGGGACAGAAGGGTCTTTTCGAGAAGGAGGAGGTCCATTTTTGGGCGCTTCTGGTGTGCTTGTTGGGTGGGGCGTGAATAAATAGAGGGAGGGGTGGCTGACGTCACGGTGACGCCGGTGCGGTGGTTGTGAGGGGCACGTGGCGAGAGGGAGTTGGTGAGGAGGAGAGGACGTGTCACGTGAGTGACTGATGGTTAGGTGAGGCGATATTGTCGTATCTCAATTTATCGTTCCGATATCAACGTGAGATAATCAACGAAACGGCCTGTTTTTGTTTTGTCAAAACAGCGTCGAGTTTAGACAAGAAAATAATTGTCATGATAAAATATAACTAACAAAAATACATAGTCTAATATAACATGTATATAAATGAAAATATCATATCAGAATACGGGCAACCCATTTAGTATGAAACCAGAGATCACTGATATTGAAAAGTGAATAAGAAGAGTGAGTACTCAATTAGAAGTGTCTATAAGTTTTTTGCCATCTTGCCAATGTTTGGTCTCCCTCAGCAGAATAGTGGGTTGGAGAGCGGTGTGAATGCTTTAGGTTTCACGACTAGGACTCGTCTAACTCAGAAGGGGGACCCGACCATTTCCCAATGTCCTCTTTACGGAAAACCGGAAGAGACAATGGACCATGTACTCTTCGAGTTTAGGGTGGTGGCCCCTATCTGAAGCGACATATTCCTTGAAGGAATATGAGGAAGAATGGGGCCAAATCTGAAGGTGAGTGACTGGTCTTCCTAGATGGAGGGAGAGGAAGAAACAAGCTTATGCGCTTTTATAATGTGGGCGGTATGGGAGCGATGAACCGTATGGTTTGGAAATGGGAGGCTTTCCACCCGTTAAGGGTAGGTGCAACGGCCAAACGGTACCAGAGAATCTGGGATGCAACTAGGCCCTTGGTGGGCTCCTCGAGAACATGTCAACTTGCAGGTGAGTTTGGGTCCCCCCGTGACTGGGTGAGCTTAAGATAAACGTTGATGAGGGAATAGATGTTGAGAAGGGGTTTTGGAGTGTAGGACTTGTCTGTAGAGATACAGATGGTCAGATAATGTGGGCTTTGTGTAGACGCTTTTCAGGATATTTTCATTTAGAAGAGGTGGAGGTCGTAGGTGTCAAGAAAGCTATGTCTTGAGAAAAAGGGAAGAAATGGTAAGGGGCGGTAATAGAATTCGATTGTCTTAAGGTGGTGGACCACGTCCGACACGGGAAACAATAAAATTCATTTGTAATATGTTTGAGGCATAATTTAGGACTATTGTCGCATGCTCTATGCTCTCGACGAGTTTTTCTATTTTGTTTTTTATTCATTTTTGTAATTCTACAGCTCACGAATTTGTCAAGTATTTTTTAACTAACAGTAGTTGAGATTACGATGAGAAGTTTATTTTACTATTTATGACTTTAATTATTCAACTTGATATCTGGTTAGTTGCTTTATAATAAAATTGATTTACTCTTTAAAAAATCGTATTTAATTTATTGGATACTTTAAAACAAATATTAAAATAAAGTTTGTAACCTAAAACGATGTGATTGTACTATGTATATTTAATTTAATGTAAATTTATTATATTGTTATTATTTTCAAAACTTTATATATGGGACTTTAGAAATAGGTGTAAAAGCTGACTCAAAAGGAAACGCTGAACACTTATGGGTAAAGTAATAAATAATTCATGTATAATAAGTATAAATTGTTAATTTCAGTACTCATTTCCAAATTATTACATTTGTCGTTTAATATGACAAAATATATTATTCAAGATATTTTGCGTATATAATATTTTTTTATTCTTTATCACTTTAAGTTTATAGTTGAACCATGTTTTAATATAGTACTATAATAAGTTAAAAATCTGGTACATGCACCTGCTGTAATGTATCATTACAATTAAAATCTGATCCATGTCTCAATGCAGTTTAATTATCTGATATGCAAGTAAAAAAAGTTCAACTTCTCACATAAATAAAATTGACTCGAGAGACAAACTTAAATAACAAATTTATGCATCCACTTATAAACACGAGCTCTTAAATATCTCACACTTTAACAATAATTTGTACCTCGACTTGATTTAATTCTTTTGATATATAAATAAAGCGATTTATATTTAAATATAATATACGATTAAACAAATGTCTCTTGTAAATTCAACATCAATATGACGTAAGTGCTTAAGTATATGTACCTCAAGATTTACCATATATGTTGAGTACGTACTGTGATAGCATTTCACTTTAAATATATAGAACTATATATTATTAATTATTAGAAAGACGCACTAAACAATATAAGTTTAGGATCCACAGATCAAATTAACTAATTAAGTGGCACAGATCGTTTAACTATAACACATTTAAATAAATAATATATTTTAAATATAGTATATAATATTAAATAAATGAAAACAAGCCGACATGCTAGTTTGCCATACTTTAAAGAATGTACTTAAATTTAGCTCCTTTTTTAGGCCAATCTAATATGAATAATAACAAATATTATACATGGTTTTAAAAGTGCAGAAGACAACTAAGTATACATGCAAAGTTTTAATTTGTTATAAATGACCCTTTTAACTATACGCGTGTCTTACATGAACACCTTTAAGTTAAAATTAATTTGAGAGACGCCTTAAGTATCAAAAAGTCACACTTTACATTTTCTGTTAATTTTTTTAAAAAAATTATGTTAAGTTTGTTATGAAATGATGAAAATACCATTCCATTAAAAAAATAAAAATAAATTTGAACTTCTTTTTTTTCTATTTTTTTCACAAAAACAAAGAATAAAAACATTTTTTAATATTAATTTTTTAGTTTTTTAAAACAATTAAAAAAAATTTATCTTTTAATTTTTTTTATAAAAAGAAATTTTTAAAAATTATTTTAAAACAATGTTTAATAATTTTTATCTTTTAATTTTTACAAAGAGAATTAAAAAAAAAAAGCTCAAAGTCATTTTTACTTGTTTATTTTAATTTTTCAGATACAAGGGTATTTTTGTCATTTTACAAAAACTTAACAGAATTTTTACAAAAAATTAACCGAAAAGGGTAAAATGGAATTTTTTTAATACTTAGGGCAGGTAAAGTGGGACTTTTTGATACTTAGGGCAGCTCACAGATTGATTTTATACTTAAGGGGGTTCATGTGAGATTCGCGTATAGTTAATGGGGTTATCTGTAATTTTTTTTTTGAAGGAAATTTTTTAATTTGTTATATCTCTTTCACTTAATTTGATGTGTGAGGGTGGTTTTCAGTCTCTTATATCTCTTTTAATTTGTTATTTGAAATGAGTAATATACTCTCACACTATAAGATTATTATTAAAGTGAGGGTATAGTAGTCTTTTCATATTTATCAAATAGTTATCCCATTTAAAACGTATATAGATAGGATATGTTAGACTTTTCATAAATTAATTATGTTATATTTAACAAAATTTATCTTAAATATAACTAAAAGACATTTGGGTACCTCTACAAAAACAATTTAAGTTGTGTATACAATGAAGTTATATTGGCCAAAATTGGGTAGAAAGAAGTGTAATTAATCCTAAAATAAATAAAAATGACCACAATTAAGATCAGATGATGGGCTTTTCACATGGAACAGTTGTGCCTAACTTTTTAATAAGTAACTTAAAAATGGTGGAACTTTTTTTTGTGGAGCAGTTTTGTTACCCATACTACAAATAAAAGTTTGTAACTTAAAAAGATAGTCTATATGTGCATATATATCCAATGCTATTTTATACATTATTATCAAAACTGGAAGGGAGATTTTACAAATAGGTATGTAAATCATTATTTTTCTATTCATTCATGTAGGAAACACATAACATTTATGGGCAAAGTAATAAATAATTTCATGTGATAAGTATAAATATATGTTAGGTTTTCAATTCTCGCCCCGAACGTATATTATATTGTTTCTGTGTAATATGTCTAACATAAAGTCTTGGAGTAGCGTATACAATAATATCAAGGTTATCAGACTCAAATTGACACAACATCAACACAATTGAAAGAGAAAAGTATTTTTAAAAAAAATTAAATGAATAGCGAATGGTATTTTAACTTTTTCATTCAATTTAAAAATAATTATTTACTCTGAAGGGTATTTTAGTCTTTCATACGTTAAAAATGTTGAAAATAAACGGAAATAGACGGAACGAGTAACCGTGAGAAAATTGAAATATTGTAAATGTTGTTTCTTGGCCAATATTGGTTTTCGGTGTGCAGGATTTATTAATGTGAAATAAAATCCCCCAATTTCCTTTCTGAAATCAATATTAATTAGTTGTGTTGAATTGTAGCTTAGTTTGGTCTTTCTTACAAATTAATTATAGAGTGATAACGAAATGAGTTTGTGGCAAACGACTGAGACAAAATTTGGTTTGTGTATTAGTCAACAAATTGGATATTATGAAAACAATTAATTTTGTTTGGTCTAAAAACAAATTAAACAAAGAAAATTCAACATCAACATGACGGAAGTGCTTAAGTAATTCCTCAAAATTTTTTGATAGAATTTAACATATAAAAAAAGTTTAGGGATCTACACATCAATTTAAGCTACTCGTGATCATTTAAATATAACACATTTAAATAAATATAACACTCACTCAATGGACATATTCCTTGTCTATTTGGGAAGCTTGATGATGTTTCGAAGTTTTTTTCTCTCGATTATCTTGAAGTAGGGATGGAAAGGATCCACAAACCCAAGGGAGTGATTAATCCTTGCTCGATCTCTAGTTGCACAAGGCGGTGCGGTCTAGGTCGAGGGAAGTCCTCCTTTCGTCAGTCGCGGGGGAGGAGTTCCTCATCGACGATTCTCTGTTATGAGAAAAGGAATGAGGAACATATCGAGTTGTTGAGGCGGAGAATCAACTCTAGTTAGCACAAATAATTTAATTATATAGGAAAGCAGTATCTGAACTAAGTTTCAATACATTTTTATTTATTCGTTGTATTTAATAGAGTGATATTTAGGTGAAAATTATTTCTTATGGTGCAAACTAGGACCCAAGTAGTTTCCATCGGACAATCCCGTATTTAACATACCCTTCTAAGTTTCAATACTATATTTATTTTATTTTAAAATAAAATTACATCAATTAGATTGAATAATAATGTTGGGATTTTATAAATTTTGGATTGTGGTTGCTCTTATTCAAAAAGACATAATTTTTGAGAATATTACTTATGTAGGCATTTTTTTTCTCATCCATTTGAAGATTATATTCAAGATAACTAACAAATGACCCCAATGATAATGAAAACAATAATTCTTTTATTTGTGCATGAAGAAAAAGGTAAATTTAGAGTAGAAGTTGCTCGACTGATTCAAGTAGTGGCAGCTGATGCGATAACTTAGTTTAAGTAGCGAGACATATAGCTTCGTAGCGAGATCTGTATAGGATAAAAAGACAACTCTCCTTTAACTTTCATTGATATATACGTGTGGATCCACCAACTCTCATCATGGTTTCATTAGTACTGAATCTAACTACAATTGCAATAACTCAATTTCTCAACTGGACTATTTCAACTGGTCATATTCGAGATTCAGTTTTTCGTTCACCTCTTATTCGTTTAGAGCTCGTGATATACCGTTGGAAAGTTCTCATATCCTAAATTATATAAACGTGTTTCACATTATTCTATGCCGAGTCGTAGTGATCCAAAATCACGACTCAAGTTGACCCAATCATAAGTTAAAAACACATTTTAACCTTTTCCATTTCCTCATTTCTGTCCACGAGGGTCGGCCGGGAGCCTAACCGCAGGTGCATCACCGGACCGTATTTCTTGGAAAGGTTCCATAGAGAGACGTGAGGCGGCGGGCCGAGCTGGTGGAAGTTTCCGATAGGGGAAGCAATGCTTTCTTCTTTTCTCTCCCTCTTTCATTGCAACATAAGCAAATGCAATTATAATTAGTGTTGATCATGGTAAATATTAATTGATACAGAATAGTTGGTAAGGTAGGGTAGATCTCCACCCTTTTAATTGTCCTTTTATCTAATCTGTGAAAATAGATATATTTTAATTTCATGTTACTCCCCCTTACGGTGTCATTTAATTTGTATCATATTAACTAGGGGAAATGGCAGGTAACTACCATGTAGTATGCAACTTTTGTATGTCACCACATTCTACTTTTTTAGTTGCATGTCATCACATTCTACTTTTTTTAGTTTTTTTACTTTTAATATATATATTTTTAAAAATATTCAAATCGGTTTTCTATTATTTATTCCATAAAATTGTTTTTTTTAAAATAAGTTAAACAAATGATTTTTTTTAATTTTTAATTTTTTAAATACAAGGGTATTTTAGTCATTTAAATATTTCAGTTTCAAATTTTATTAAATGACTAAAATACCCTTATATTTAAAAAAATGAAAAGAAAATCGTTTGTTTAACTTATTTTTTAAAATTTTTTTTTATGAAATAAATAATAAGAAACTGATTTGAATATTATTTTTTTAAAAAAATTAATAAAAAAAAACGTTGTAAAAAGTGGTTTTTTATTTTTAATATTTTTTGAAAAAAACCATTTAAAAAAATAATTTTGAAATCAGTATTTTATTATTTATCTGATAAAAAAAATTCAAAAGATATATATTTTGAAATTTTGAATTTTTTCAATATAAGGATATTATGGACATTTTACATCAAACTTAACTCTGTGATGGACAATGCAACTAAATGAAACCTTACAATGGTGACATATAACTAAAAAAAGTAGAGGCTAGTGACATGCAAAAGTTGCATAGTACAGGGTAGGGCTGTCCAACGAGTCGGGTTGGGTAGACCCGTGTCGGGTCGTACCCGACTCGGTTGGAGTTGGGTATGGAAACCCAGATCCGATACTCGACTCGGTTTAGGAGTCGGGTATCGGATTGGGTAGAACTCGGGTAGTCGGGTGAGTCGGGTATACCCAACTCACCCGATGGGCCTACTTTCTGGCCCATTTGCAATTTCTGAAATTGGGGCCCACTCAATTTGAAGCCTCGTCCAAACTGATTTTGAAGCCCATTCATTATATATATATACATTTACATTTACATATTCCACATTCACATTCATATATATATACATCAACACTTACATTTACTGATTTACATATTTGTATTTATATATTTACATTAACATTTACAAATTAAAAGTTCAAATTTATAAAGTCTCCTCACTGTCTCTCACTCTCTTGTCTCTGTCTGCCAGTTCTT